>JAOWBW010001324.1:26819-277282 GCA_026119855.1 Campanula takesimana
TTTGCAAAGGTAACGGGTCTCGGTCTTATGAGCATATTACCAGGAGGACTATAATTATATAAACTGTAGCATGAAGAGCACTTGTCTGCTCAAGATATCCTCTTTTAGGAGCTTGGAAAGCAAAACATTTTATTATATATCGACATGGCAGTACTCACTATTCACGGTGGCTGCTCAAGCTATCTTTGCCCCATATCCCTAGTTTCTCTTGTATCTGTGTGGGATCAAACCAAATTTATCTTTATCTAGGTAGATTTTGGCTAATTTTTCTTTCTTTGCCACTGTGGCATTTATTTCATTCATCACATGTATGTTTTTGAACTTTATACTTTATAAAATTTGGATTTCAGAAATTTGTGACAAAACATTACTCTGAAAAAAAGAAGAGGTCTCTATCCTTATATGTATATGTGTTTTATCCTTGCGTACTTTTAAAGTCAGCTTTGGCAAGTCTTTTTGCAGTGCATTACGCACCCATTACTATCTTTTCTATATTTAACTTGATATTCAATTTTAGTTGCTGGCAGGTGGTGTTGCATGGGGTGGTGAATATGCAGTTCCGAACCAGTGGTTGTGGGACATGGTTTGATGAATTTTGTGTATCATTATCAGTCATTTTGTCAATACCGGGCTAAATGAAGACCAAGACAGAGCAATTGCTCTATTGAGGCAGTTTGATCAGGTAAAACAGTGGCTTATGAATGGAGGATCACAATTTTACAGCCAAAAACTTATGCGGAAATGGCTAGTTGGTAGGGTGTTTTTGACAGCCAAAACAGTTTGTGGAAATGGCTAGTTGTTAACTGTCCCCGTATGCTTATCACCATGTTTTTTTTCTTGCTTTGATATGTGATTGGATTTCTAGAGGGACCATTGTTCTCGAGCTAAAAAATACAAGACTTGAAAAATTGATTAAAATTACAGATAAGAGTTGAGATTGTGTCTGACGAGTTTTATCACTTGTGGTTATTGTCCTTGGTATGTGGTGATTAAGGACTGTTGAACCGGAGAACATATGTGGTTTAATACGGTTTACACATGGTACTAGCTGCGTTTGTTCATTAGTCTTTAATGTGGGTGGCATAAGTGTATCTCACCATTATTTCCAGTATACTATATATTATCTGGAGATCATATGATTTTGCTTCCTAGGTTATCTTTAAGTATTATTTCACTGGAGATAATTTCCCCCCCCCCCCTTTTTTTTTTTTTTTTTTTTTCAGGCATGGAATGTTAATGGTGTGCTCAATTTCCTGCAAGCATTAGTGAGAAATCTACTATCATTCAGATCTTGGAACAGGAGAAAGAAGGCCTTGTACAGTTTACAGCTACTGATGGGTATGATTATAATGGTGGAAGTAATGTATTGAAGGTCTTGGGTTATTTCAGCATGGTTGGCTTGCTAAGAGTCCATTGGTTATTGGGTGATTATCAAACCGGCCTCAAGTGCTTACTTCTGATTGACATAACTCAGCATGGGGTCTACACCAGTGTTATAGGCGGTCATATCACCACAATATATCATTTTGGATTTGCAAATCTTATGTTGCGGAGGTATTTTATTCTATCATTTGTTTATCTCAACTTGTTTCTTTTTGGTGGAAATTATTTGTTTTCTAACTTAATAGGCGAAAGTACTTGCCACATTTTTTCCTCTTTCTTCTCGGTATTTAGAATAATACTCTATGCTAATTCTTTGTAATCCATGTTAATTGTCCTTCCACAATTCTGTACTCAATCCGTCCCATAACAATGTGCTTAAACTTCCCTTTTGGGCGTCCCATGATAAGTCTCATTTTCCTAAAATGGAAAATTTATATATTTCCTTGTTCAATGGGCCCACTTGTCATACTCATAACAACTATCCAGTACTATTCCCTACCCCACTTTCTCTCTCTTCGTTCACTTTACATACTCACAACAACTGCCCACTACTATTCTCCCCTTAATTCCCGTGGACACCTCATTTTGTGCACATTGTTATGGGACGGAGGCAGTGGCGGATCTACACTAAAACATTTGGTGTTGCCTACTTTTTGTGAGAAAAAAAAGACCGTGAAACTAAAACGAACGGGGGTTCGGGGGCAGCGCCCCCGTTGTTTTTTTTTATAGTGTACTCTGGTATTAGTGCTTAAAGACGAAAGTTACCCTTCAAGTGTGACAACTCAAAAAGGAATATCAACCTTCAACCTTTTCAAGTGGGACGGAGGTAGTAAAATACTTAGGCAATTTACCCTAAGTAAAATTTTGGGAATTATTGGAAAAGGTCGATGCTCAATTCTAAAAATAGCTAGTAAAGAAAAAATCATTCACACAATTATAGTTGATAAATCAACAAAATAGAAATAAAAATGATGAGCAAATTTAAAAACATAAGTGGTCAAGATTTTTTTTTTTTTTTTTTTTTTTTGAATTTGAACAAGAAAGCTTATGTCATGAACAACTACAAAATTTTATATTAATGTCAGTTAAAGTGATGGTTAAGATTTTTTTTAACTTTTTTTTTACATTGATGTTTTTAAAAAGAAAATCATAGTAGAGGGAAAAAATATTTTTAAGTGGTATCAAAAGAATTTTACAAAAACTTTGAAGAAAGCTCACCTATTAGAGTTTAAACAAAAAAAAAATTGGAAACTATTTGCAACTAGTGCAATTTGAACCCATGTCACTTGGCAAAAAAACTAACATCTCAACCAACTAAGCTACCTAAAGATTATGTAAACTAGGCGCACAGTTATGAAGTTATTTACTCAAAATGTAATTTTTTTTTTTTTTTTTTTTTTTTTTTACCATTGCCTGGGCAATGGTAGGCACACTAGTAGATCCGCCCCTGGACGGAGGAAGTATATGCTTTTCTTTTGACATTTTCCTTTCTCATAAAAGATTAATGTGAAAATCATATGAAAACGTATATCTATATCTCTTGTGTAATACACCAAATCACATATTTATCACTGCCATTTAATGCTACGTATTGTTTAGTTAGCTGCCTTATGTTTAATTCTCTTATAGGTATGTGGAGGCCATCCATGAATTCAACAAAATTCTTTTGTATATATACAAGACCAAACAGTATCACCAGAAATCGTCACAGTACGAGCAGATACTAAAGAAGAATGAGCAGATGTATGCTTTGCTCGCAATATTGCTTTCTCTTTGCCCCCAAGTGAAGCTTGTGGAGGAAACTGTGAATTCTCAACTTAGGGAAAAGTATGGTGACAAAACGACGAAAATGCAGAGATATGATGATGAAGCATTTGGCCTCTATGATGAGCTCTTTTCATATGCATGTCCAAAGTTTATTACTCCCTCCGCCCAAACTATGATGAGCCTCTTGTAAATTACAACCAGGTATGGATTCTTTCATTAATAATGCATGTTCATGTCATTGACGTCGTCATATCCTCTCTGCCGTCACCTGAACTCACTTGTGTTTTCTTTTGTTTGTAATTTTTTAATAATTTTAATTTAATATTTGACTAGTCATTAGCATAAGGAACACTATCCTTTTCCCTTGCTGAAAGATATTTTAGTAGTACAATCTTTATTAAGTAAATTAGTTGATTCAAATGGTGACCCCAATATGTACCGAAATCATATAAAAATTTCATTTGCTAAAATGGCCACAGTTCCCTTTATTCACCCAGTTAACTGTTCTTAAGTCATCCCCTAAGTGCATTAGTTTTTATTATTTTTTCTTTTTGTTCACTTTTTGCTAAATAAAACCAATTATCTCTCTCTCTCTCTCTCTCTCTCTCACACACACACACACACACACACACACACACACACACACATACACACACTCCATTCTCTTCTGACGGACATATATATTGCTGGTTTCTTCTTGCAGGATGCCTACAGGCTTCAGTTAAAGCTTTTCCAGTGAAGCAGCAGCAATTGTTGTCTAGTGTCCGTACCTTCTTGAAAGTTTATTCAACTATTTCTCCAGGGAAGCTCGCAACCTACATGGAAGTTGATGAACCCACTTTAAGGTTAGGCACGAAAACAATTTGTACTGGCTTATGAGTTTCTTATTTTATGATTATAGCATTGTCTAAACTGTTTTCATGGACTAATTTTAACAGGACAATCTTAATGACATACAAGCACAAAACACACTCTGTTGGTGCTGATGGAAAAATCATCTCAAATGCAGATATTGATTTCTACATTAATGATGTACGTATATACTTTCTGTTTGTACTTCATCTTTCCTGTTTCTATTACAATAACGTAGACTAATAATTGATACTTCAGCAAAATGAACATGAGACTGTGTTGGATTGTGATGGCTGGTGTGTAATAATCTTTGTTTATCAGCCTTTTTTGAACCTATGCTGAAACAAGATCTTTGCAATTGATACTTGTAGCAAAAAAGAATTATTATATCATTTTCTTTATTAATGGAACCTAATTACCATACAACTTTCCACTCACTATTCCCTAGCCCACTTTCTCTCTCCTACCTCAATTTTCATACTCACAACACCTACTCTACTACCAATATTTTAACACTTTTCCTTAATTCCCATTCCTAACAAATGGGGACTTCGTTATGGGATGGAGGGAGTATGTACCAACATTCATGTCGATTCATATTCATGTAGTATTACTAGCATTGCTTTACTAGGTATATCGGGTAGAAGTAGAGTGTAACGAAACTTCTACCGTTTCTTTCTCCATGTGAATCTGGGTTACCATCTGAATGTCATTGCAGGATATGATCGAAGTCGTTGAATCACAAAGCGATATGGTGATTATTTCTTGCGTCAAATTGTTAAGGTCAGTTCTTATACCCATTATTTAAAGCAAGTTTTACTTTTCCTTGTTTCATTCACAAAGTGGGCAAGAGTATGTTCAATGCTTAAAAAACATGGGTGGCGTTTTTTCTGTGCAGCTGGAAGGATTGATCACCGATATGGACAGGATAAAACTGGAAGCATAATTTCTACTGCCACTGCACCTTATGAAGAAATCTGACCAGTACCGGATATTTTTAGATTTCCCCTTTCTTGTTATATTGTTTTCTGGAAGTAAAATGACTCGTTTTGGCTAAAAAATGGTACTTTGGCTCGGCATGTATTTAGGGAAAGATCTTTTTTTGATAGGAGAGGCATCGTCGGCAGGGTTTATCTGCTCCTGTAAGTTGTGACTGAGTTCCATTAGCATGGCTAGCCTTCTTAAAGGTCTCCATTACCAGTTCATGTTGAAAGTGTAGAAGTTTAGCCTCGTGGATCTTGGTAATACTTGTAATTATGGCAATAATGATAGTTGCATTTCAAATTTTTTGCATTTTCCAGAAAGTTAGTTTCATTTTCAAAATTAAGGCTTCAAAATCCATAATTTTTTTCAAAACTTGTAACTTTAAAATTTTTGAAAAGTTAAATAGACTAACAAATTGGGACCGAGAGAGTATTTTTTGTGATTATTGCATTCACAAATTTGGCTTTAAAATGTTTGAAAAGTTAAATAAACTATCAAATTGAGACGGAGAGAGTATTTTTGTGATTATTGCATTCACAGATTTGGCACGGAGACTGTACATGCCCACTGGGGGACTCGATGAATCTCAAGTAACAATGTCGCCCAGTTTGGAATCACAAAATCTTGTAAAAAACGTGTTTTACACTAACTATGTGTAAAATGTGTTTTTCAAATAACGGCTTAAGAGGGATTAAAAGACGCGGTGGCAATTTTGTAAATAAGTCGAACTCATGAAAATTTCAGCAGGCACATTTTAAAACAAGAGGAGGCATTTTTCAATACTTCACAGCAGGCATATTTTAACTCTAGAGGAGACTTTTTTTAGAGCATGCATGTTTTAACTCTAGAGGAGGCACTTTTTTTGAACTTTTAACAGTGCCTTTTTTGAGAAAAAATAAGTGTCTGCTCTAGTTAAAAAATGTGCCTCTTGCAGTTTCAAAACATGCCTCCTCCAGTTTCAAAACATGCCTCCTGAGATATTTTTGAACTTTTAACATTGTCTTTTTTAAAGAAAAAAAAATGCATGCTCTAGTTTAAAATGTGCCTCCTGCAATATAAAAATATGCGTCCTCCAGTTTTAAAATTTAGAAGTGCCTCTTTGAAAAAAATGCCTGTTATGGTTTTACAAAGTGCCTGATGTGGAGTTTCAAAAATATGCCTCCTTCAGTTTCATAATATGCCTCCTGCAGTTTTAAAATACGCCTCCTGAGATTTCATAAGTTTCAAATATTTACACTTATGCCACCGCGTCTCTTAAACCCTAGTTGCCGTTATTAATAAAACACGTTTTACACTAAGCCTAGTGTAAAACGCGTTTTACAAGAGACTTACTCGTTTGGAATACATCAAGGATTTTCAAAATATGCAACAATCCTGCCATCCCAAAATAAATGTTAAAATTGACAAATCAACTTTTTTTTAACCCTGTTTAGTTTTCCTAATTTGGCCTCCGGACTTTGTATCCTATTTTTAGAACTTTGACATTTATTTTGGAATGGATTAAAAGTTCGAGATTTAATATGGGATGGAGGGAGTATGAGATCTCAAATTTGAAGTGCCATTTAGTTTTGCATTTGCAACTACAATAGAACAATATTGATCTGTAAAGTCAACTGAATGCATAAGACTTTTTTTTTTTTTTTCTTAGTAATAATCCAAACATGAATAGGCAGTGTAATGCAGACCTCCTAGTCAGCAACTCATTTTTAAAGTCAACTGTCTTATTTGGCTGCAGAATAATTTCAAGTCTAACATTTCAACTTTCTTCATGTGACTTTAGAATACATTTCACACAACAAATACACTGGATAAATCTCAAAGTCACATAGAATTTGACAAGTACACAACTTTTTTATACTGGTCTGTATTCTCAAAAAATAAAAATAAAAAATCATCCTGAGAATTGAGAATGGAGAGGGAATCCTTTTTCTTTTTCATAATTACCTTAAATCTGCACTCAAAACCTCTTTGCTGTCACTCCAACCCGAGACACGGACACGCAAGAATCCTACCACCTTGACTTGCTCGCTATCAAGTCAAACATTGTCGATGGCCCTGAAAGTAGTCTCACCTCGTGGAACGCTTCTTTCAATTTCAGCCAGAGAGAATTTCAAGAATGAAACAAATGATTTTCAAGAATTTATTCAGGAAATAGAAAACAGTTGTCCCTCTAACAGTCTTACACTTACCATAAGTTTCTTTTCTGTTTAAAGAAAATAAATATAAAATGGAAACTTGTTCACTTCAAGAATTAGGGGTATGGTCACAAAGATCAGATACACAACACCACTTCTACTTGACTATAGTAAGATAAATCCATATTTAAGGCTTGGGTATAGACGAAAAGGAAGAGCAAAAACACGGGGCATGACCATAAAAGCAACCCGTAAATAGCGATGGAATAAGATATCCATGTGTCGGTATAAACTCTTTAATGATACAGTAAAGTGCCCGCCAAATGAAGAGGGGCTTGAAAAACTCATTGTAAACGTTATCACCAACTTTCAACCCGTAAATAGCGATGGAATACAATATGTACTAAAGAACTAAATTATTTTATCGAGAAACATTACTAATAATATGAGATAAAAATATAAGTTAAATAGAAAAATTAAAGAGATTCTTCTACTTTATTAAACTAATTTGTTATTAAATATAGCAAGTGTTAAGGACTGATTCATACCTAGCAGATGGACTTCTCATGTCAATAATGTCATCTAAAGCAGTTACTGCCTTGTCATTCTTAGCTGGAAGTATGTATAAGCACATGTACAACTAGTCAACTAACTCAATTTTCCAGCCAAAAGGTTTAATATATATATATATATGGAGCCACACAAAATAATGTCAAATATCCAACACATAAATCTAAAGATTATTATCTCAGCTAGAGAGAATTTCTAGAGTGAAACACAGGGTTTTCAATATGATGTTGAGGATACAATCCTTTTTCTTTTTCACGATCATGTTAATCTCCAATAAAAACCTCCTTGCAGCCACCCCAACTGGTGCCTTGGACACGAAAGAATTAGATCACCTTGCGCTGCTGGCTATCAAGTCAAACATTGTTGATGGCCCTCAAGCTTCTCTCAGCTCGTGGAATGATTCTTTTCATTTCTGCCAATGGGAAGGTGTGACATGTGGTCAACGGCATAGGCGAGTCACCTCTTTAAATCTTTCGTCAAGAGGTTTGACTGGTTCTTTGTCTCCATTTATAGGAAATCTGAGCTTCCTAAGGGTGATAAACCTTCGAAATAACACACTCGAAGGCATTATCCCACCTGAAATGGGTCGTTTATTCAGATTGGAGGAGCTATACTTGAATAATAATTCCTTCCAAGGTAATGTTCCAGCTACTCTGTCCAACTGCACCAACCTCAAGAGCCTTTACTTAGGTCGCAATAAGCTTGTAGGGACGATCCTACAAGAAGTTACTTCTCTGTTGAAGCTTGTCAAGCTTGTTGTTCACATGAACAATTTCAGAGAAAAAATACCTTCTTCTATTGGGAATCTCACTTCTCTCGAATTTATTTATGCCAGCGAAAGTCAGTTTAGAGGAAGCATCCCGTATTCCATTGGTCAGTTAAAGAAGCTAGGGCTAATGGTATTTTACGGTAATCAACTCCAAGGTACACTCCCTCCATCCATTTACAATCTTTCTCAGCTCTCTACAGTGGATATAGGAGACAACCAACTTTATGGAAGTCTTCCACCAGACATAGGTTTCAAGCTACCTAAACTTCAATTCTTTAGTATACATAAAAACCAGTTTACAGGACTCCTTCCTATCTCATTTTCCAACTGTTCAGAAATGCAAACTTTTTATGTAGGATCAAATTATTTTCACGGGAAAATAGCAATTGATTTTGGTATGATGCCGAGCCTGTTATGGGTACTTCTAGATGACAATGTTTTCGGAAGTGGGGAACCTGATGAATTGAACTTTATTGACTCCTTGGTTAACTGTAGTAATTTGATAGCCTTAGGCTTTGATGGCAACCAATTACGAGGGCAGCTGCCAAGCAATATGGGCAATCTCTCAACTCAACTTTCTGCTCTAGCACTTAGTGAAAATTCAATAACTGGAACGATCCCCACGTCAATAATGAGTCTCGTCAGTCTTGAGGAATTACATATGTATAAAAATAAATTCACAGGAACAATTCCCAGCAACCTTGGCAATCTCCAAAAACTAAAAATACTGAAGCTACAGGGAAACAATTTGAGTGGTCATATTCCAGAATCAGTTGGGAACCTATCCCTCTTGATTAACCTCTTCTTAGGAAACAATGTATTAGAGGGTACAATACCTACAACTATTGGGAATTGTCAACAATTGATTCAACTGGAGATTTCAGAAAATAACCTAACTGGCACCATACCACGAGAGCTTCTCGGACTTTCGTCTCTCTCAATATCATTGAATCTTTCTCGTAACCACCTATCTGGATCACTCCCCATAGAAATCGGAAAGCTTGATAGTTTAAGTCAGTTGGACTTATCTGAGAACGAGTTGAGTGGTGAAGTCCCTAGGAGCATTGGTGGCTGCAATAGCTTGGAGTACCTTCACCTCCAGGGGAACTTCTTTCATGGTTTGATACCTTCAACATTTGGTTCTTTAACTGGTATCCACTACCTTGACCTTTCCCGCAACAACTTCTCTGGAGAAATTCCAAAATTCTTGGAGAAATTCTCCTTGAATTATCTTAATTTGTCCTTCAATGACTTTGAGGGCGAACTACCAATTAATGGAGTTTTCACAAATGCTAATGCCATATCGGTTGCGGGAAACAATAGGCTCTGTGGAGGCTTGCCTGAGTTTGAGCTACTTAAATGCGTTGTCAAGGAGGGAAAGAAAGGTAAAAAGGTGTCACTTGCACTCATAATTGTCATTCTAATAGTCTGCTGCTTGCTTGTCGGCCTGACTTTAGTATTATATCGGTTATTGCTCCGGCACAAAAGGAGGACTAAAACACAACCATCAGGCTTGGTATTGAAGCAATCATTCATGAAATATTCTTATGAAACCCTCCTCAAGGCAACAAATGGGTTCTCATCAGAGAATTTGGTTGGTATGGGTAGTATTAGCCATGTTTATAAAGGGGTCATTGAAGAGGATGGAGCGATGGTTGCTGTCAAGGTATTAAACCTTGACTTACGAGGAGCATCAAAGAGTTTTATGGCAGAATGTGAAGCATGGAGAAATATTCGACACCGTAACCTTGTAAAGATCATAACTGCATGCTCCTCAGTTGATTTTCAAGGTAACGATTTTAAAGCTCTTGTTTATGAGTTCATGCCGAATGGGAGTTTAGAAAACTGGTTACATCCAACTCCAAACAAGCTGCACGGACTCAGCCTTCTTCAAAGGATAAATATCGCCACAAATGTCGCACATGCCATTGATTACCTTCATCACCAAGGGGAGATTCCAATCATACATTGTGATCTAAAGCCAAGCAACATTTTACTCGATGAGGACATGGTCGCTCATGTTGGAGACTTCGGGCTTGCCAGGTTTCTCCTTCCTGAAGTTTCAAGTATGACTCAGAGTAGTTCTATTGGTTTAAGAGGAACTATTGGGTACGCACCTCCAGGTAAGTACTATACTCACATGTAAACCACATAAGTTAGATCATAGATTATACTTGAATACCATTAATCTCTACCTTAGTTTTTACGAATGTTTTGCTTTTGAGACCTACTATAATGTTCTAGTAATTATGTACTTTTTCATCCCGATGATGTGCAGAGTATGGTCTTGGAAATGAGATGTCAGCACAAGGAGATGTCTATAGTTTCGGTATATTTCTCTTAGAGATGATGACTGGGAAGAGACCCACAGATAGCATGTTCGAGAATGGACTCAACCTTAATAATTATGCAAGAGATGCCTTGCCTGACTTCGTCACAGATATTGTAGATCCAATACTTGTTATGGAAGAGGAAAATGAAACACGGAATTCAACATATGCAACACAAAGGGTGGAGTGCATAATTTCAGTCATTAAGATTGGAATTGCTTGCTCGGTTGAGTCAGCACGAGACAGAATGAATGTATCAGAGGTTGTTGTTGAACTGCATCGTATTACCAACATCATAATGTGGGCAAATAGCACATTAGTGCCACAAAGTTTCATATGAGTTGCAATTTAGGTCCTAATGTTCCAATTTTGGCAATTTGGTGCCTAATGTTCACCCTTTGTGGCGAAATTGGTCTTTTTTGGATGGTCATGGATGGAAGCTAACGAAATTAACGAAAAATTTAACGAGCTTCTTTAAAAATTGCATTTCTTACCCAAAAAGGCAAGTTGTCTGTAGGGAGTAAGAGAAAGTATAGGAGAAGAAGAGATGTGAAGGTGGCCGGTGGATGGTGTGTGTGTGGGGGGGGGGGGGTGGGGGGTGGGGGGGGTGAGGAGACGAAGAAGGTAGAAGTTTAGATTTGATTTTTTATTTTCCCTTTTCAAGCAAATTTAGGTTAAAATAAGTTTATTAATGCTATTATCTATGGACTAATATGTTAAGTCAAAGATTGGCCCCACTGGCGGAGCTAAATGTGTTATAAGGGGGCAGTTGCCCCCCTTTAGTTTTCAAAATGTCAAATTTATCCCCTAAAGAGAAAGGGAAACTTGTTCACTTCAAGTATTAGGGGCATAGTCATGAAGATTTGATACACAACACCACTTCTATTTACTTGATTATATTAAAACCAACCCATATTTAAGCCTTGAGTATAGAGCGAAAGGCAGAACAATAAAGCGGGGTATGATCCCCCCCAAAAAAAACAAAGGTGTATAAACTCTTTAATGATACACTAATTTTCTCGCCTAATGAACTTGTTACAGGTATGAAGAGAGGCTTAGAAAACTTACCGTAGATGAAAATCTCCCAAGTGTCCCACACTAGATAAAATCAAGTGCGCATCCCGTGTCTGCAAGTATCCAGGGAGAAAAATGTAAGGGACCCAAATGTAAAATATGAACTAAGAACTGAATTATGTTTATCTAGAAACATTACGCAAACTCTTACAGGGATTATCTATAGATAGGACAAACAATCATACTAAACCATATAGATATATTCCTTTTGTTATTTTTTATTTTATGGGCACAATATTTCTTGACACCCTAATTAAATAATTTCCATCAAGCATAAAGGACTAAATTTTGATTAAGTAAAATAAAATTTTAGATTTCAAGTGTCATTTAGTTTTGCATCTGCGATTTGAATAAAGCATTTTTGATAGTATCAGCACATAACACTCGCTAATAGGAGTAACACCATACATGGGCTAAAATGTCCAAATTTTGATAATTACAGTGTTACTTTTGGTTAATTCAACTTTCTCCTTGTCATTTCTTAGTAATCGTCCAATAAGCACATCAATTTCTTGTGAACTAGTGTAATTCATACCTCAATTTCTTTTAAAAACATCCACCACCATCACTATTCACTACAATCGCCGCCATAACAGCCTACACCACCATATTAAATTGTGCCATTACAGAAGCATGTACACAATCATATTGATTTTGTAATACCTCCGTCTCAAAATAAATGTTCAAAAAGTTTTTAGATTTGTTTATAATCAAGTGTAAATTTAAAGGAGTTGGTTTTGGGGGAAACTAGTTCCTCTATAAGTTATAAAAAGTCCATATTTTAACCCTTTAACCCTAAGCCTTAAACCCTAAAGAACCTAAACCCTAAACTTTAACCCCTATAAAAACAGGACTTTTTATAACATATGGAGAAACTAGTTTCCCCCAAATTTTTCTCAATTTAAAAATGCATTGAACATTAATTTTGAGATGGAGGAAAGAGTATTTTCAATAATGGTAGTTACACTTATGTATAGAAAGTTCATTTATGAATTGAATGTAAAATTAGAGTTCTAAATATGGTGACATACGCAAGTAAGGAAAAGGCCATTGAATAGAAAGTTAACAGTTGTTACATAAGGAAATGGCCATTGAAATTATGTTTAATTAGGGAGGTGCTTTTTAACTTTGTGTATAATATAATATAGTTTAGTTTTTTTTTTTCCCACCATTAAACAAAATCAGTATACTTAAAACTTTCAACTTTTAACTGTTCTAGTTCCTTTTTTTTTTCCACCATGAAATGAAACCATTGGATTTTGCTAACAATATGGCTAGGAGTGGGAGGTGAGGGTAAGGCGTGGATGGGGTGGGAGATGAGGGTGAGGTGGGGGTGGGGTGTGATATGGTGGTGGTTTTAATTGGTTTGGAAATAATGGGTATACTCGGATATTATCCATTAACAAATGGATAACTCTGGGTATTATCCATTTCTACCCAATAATAATTAATGGGTATATATGATAACACCCAAATTTATCCATTGACACTAATGGACATATATGGGTTTTACCCATATGTATCCGGGATACCCATTTTTCCACCCCTAGGGTGAGGGTGAGTGTGGAAGGGGGAGGAGAGATTGAAGAAAATGGGAAAAGAAGAGAGGGAGTTGGAAGATGGGGGGGGGGGGGTTGCAGTAGAGGGAAATATTGGGGAAGATGGGGTGGGGTATTATATTAAACAACTATTTTAGGGGGTATGCTTAAAGTAGGGTGTGTGTATAACACACCACTCTTTTGAAAATTATTACCTCTAAGAATCACATGTTTTTCAATTTTAACCCCTTCAATGTTACATGAAAGAAAAAGACACCCAACATTATGCTTTTTATCCTTGGCAAATTCAAATATTACCATACATGTATTTCTACCCACAACTAAGAAAATTTTGTTTCCTTTGAAAACAATGATGACTTTGTAACTTAACATGATATATACTTCAATCAATATTCATGTTTGAGAAAACGTACTTCAAATAACATGCTATCCATAATAATGTTGCGAAAGTCACAACGCCTTCAGAGCTTATGCATGCATGCGACTAGTACTCCCTTCGAATCTGAATGATGTTCCCACGTTTTTTGTTGTCAATTTGAAAGAAATTTGAGCAATAATTATGGGTTAATTTAATTATCCTAATGAAAGTATCTGAATCTTGTTATTTGTACACCATCATATACATAATCAATAACATTTTTCTTGATTTTTAACAGAGTAATTCAATTAAACAAAAATTATTGCTCAAAGTTCATTCAAAACAACAAAAAGATTGGGAACATCATTTGAGACGGAGGGAGTAATATTTAGCAACCTTTTTCAATTGTTTGCCTGTTAATGCATGCATAAGGATACTTGTGAATAGTAAATCTAGTTTTCTACTGCATACAATCAATTTTGGAGTAGCATGGCTGGTCTGACTTCTCCAACATTCCAACATCTTGCAGATCCAATGCATGCTGCTTTCACTAGTGCCGTCTAAATTGGGATTCATTTTCCCCTTCTTTTGGTTTAGAAGATTTCAAGTCAAGCAGTTTAATGCACACCTCGATTTCACACCACAATTGGACTCGCATGGAAGAATCCGATCAACTTGCACTTTTGGGTTTTCTCATATGTAACAAAATGAAATTTGTAACTGCAGGCTGGTCTGAGTTATCTACTAAGGACTTTTCAAGTCAATACTGTTCTCTAAATTCAAGTCAAGCAGTGTAATGCACACCTCAATGTCTAGTCAATTACTCATTTTTCCAGTCAACTAAAGAATGAGGCTGCATAATAATTTCACACCACAAATAGGTCGGATATATTTTTGGACTCACATGGAATAATTTCAAATGTCTAACATAAAAATTTAAGGATATTGTCTCAGCCAGAGAGAGATTTTGAATATCGAATTAAAAACTCAAAAGTGATAACCTCAGTGAGAGAGAATTTCTGGAGAGTGGAAGACTGGATTCTCAAGAAAATATTCAGAATACAGAGGCGATACGTTAATCCACGAACATGCCTTGGACATGGAAGAATCCGATTCCGATCTTCATGCGGTTCTAGCTATCAAGTCAAAGATTGTCAGTGGCCCTGAAGGTTCTCTCAGCTCGTAAAATGAATCTTTCCATTTCTGCCAATGGGAAGGTGTATAAGCACATCTCTTAGCTCAAAGTATGTATAAGCACATCATTTTTTAGTCAACCAACTCAATTTCTAGTCAAATAGCTCACTTTTCCAGCCAAAAGTATTATTCTCATACAGCAAATAGGTTGTATATATTTTTGGAGTCGCACATAATAATTTCCAATATCCAACACACAAGTCTTACACTAACAGAAGTTTCCTATCAGTTTAAGAAGGAAATAAAAAGTGGAAACTTGTTCACTTAAGAAATAGGGGAATGGTCACGAAGATCATATACACAACACCACTTCTACTTGATTATATTCCAAAAAATCCATATTTAAGGCTTGGGTATAGAAGAAACGGAAGAGCAAACACACGGGTCATGACCATAAAAGCAACCCTTAAATAGTCGATGGAATAAGATATCCATGTGTCAATATAAACTCTTTAAAGATACAGTAAATTGCTCGCCGAAGTAAGAGGGGTGGAAAACTTACTGTAGAAGACATCTCCAACTTTCATCCCCTTTTTAGGTTCCTCACACTCGCTGAAATCAAGTGCACGCCACGTGTCTGCAAAGTTTTCCAAGGACAAAAATGTAAGGGATTCAACATGTAAAATATGTACTAAAGAACTAAATTATGTTCATCTAGAAACATAAATAAAAAATATGAAAAGAAAATATAAGTTCAAAAGAAAAACTAAAGAGAGATTCGTCTACTTTAATAAACTATTTTGTTATTAAATAACGTGAGCATCTTAAAGGTAAATTATGCCATAATCCAATTAAGTAGAATTCCAATAACAAGTAAATGTAGCAGACAGGAGAGATTTGTAGTGTTCAGTATACGGTTTTTCAATTATGTGCAAACTTTTTAGAAAATTAATAAGTGGTTTTATCTTAATACTTTCGAGTGGTAATGGTGAAGGTGGTGGTTGTGTGGCCGTTTATTCAGATTGGAGCAACTACTCTTGGCCAATAATTCATTTCAAGGAAATGTTCCACCTTCCCTATCGAACTACACCAACCTCACACTTTTTAAGCTAAGTCGCAATAAGCTTGTCGGGTCAATCCTACAAGAAATTAGTTCTCTGTTGAAGCTCGTCCATGTTAGTATTCACCACAACAATTTCACAGGAGGAATACATCCATCCATCGTGAATCTCACTTCCCTCGAATACATTTCCGCCCACCGAAATAATTTTGGAGGAAGTATTCCATATGGCATTGTGATAAATGACTATTTTATACTCATTTAAGGTCTAAAAATATAGTTTATTAGCTTTTATTCCACTTAAATTACTTATTTTCTACTCTTTATTTGATATAATGCACTTGGAGAATGTTTCTATGATGCAAACAGGTTTTTAGTACATTCTTGAGGAAAAAGGGAGCTAAGGCATCATCTTTGTGAAGGAAGAACGCTTGGAAAAGAAGGAAATAAGCTAGTCCATTAAAAGTCAAAAGTCCAGTCAAAGCAAGGTCTGCTCGGCCGAGCAGTACCCTTGACTCGGCCGAGCATAAAAGACAGAAAAACAGTAGGTTCGGAAAAAAGCTTGCTCGGCCGAGTGCTTTTCCTTGACTCGGCCGAGCACCCCCTGAATCAGCAAAAAGGTGCCTTTTCAAATGAAGACCTCTCCAAGCACCCATCCAGGAAAGATTGCCTCCCCTCCTCCAAAGCTTATATATAGAAGTAGAAATCAGTGATTGAGGGATCTAGAAAAGATTGTAAACTTACTATAGTGAAAATTTACTCTCAAACATCAATAAATTCTCAGAATTTGTGAAAGATATTCAACTTTTCTTGAGCAATATTCTGAGTTCTTTATCAATAATATTCAGAGGTTCTTTTCAAGTCTTTTATCTTCATTTCAATTCAGAATAAGTATCTCTTCTTCTATCTTTTCTTCTTTATCTTATTCTTACTGTTATTTATATGGCTTGTGAGTAATCCCCCATTTTCTTGGGGTTGGAAACTCAATAACATTTATGTTTATTAAGTAGTCATGCTCTGAAATTCTTCTCTTCATCCTAAACAATTCTACTATATCAAACTCTAACGCCTACAACCATGATGACGACCATGATTTGTATGAATCTTAGTTAATCAAGGGAAGTACTGATCGGAGAACCTTGATTAGCGGATCCATATAGTCAGAACTAAGTTCATTACTCACGAGAGTAGTGTAATGGCTTAGGGATGCTCCTTGAATGGAAAGTATGCTTATTTTCATAAAGAAAACTTAATGGATTCTTACTAATTATGGGTCATCGAGAGATAGGGCATAATTAGTATGAGAATACAAACGCTACTTGCTTGATCGTGAGAAGTAGTGTAGGCCAAGCATACCATCCTTGTTTTAAAATGAAACTTTAATCTAAATAGAACATGGATAGTTGATGAATATATGTTGTTGATGTTCCAATCCCGAGGATTCCTTAAAATATAAGAGTTTTTGTCTAAGTTATAGTAGTTGCAATTTCATTTCTAGTTTAGTGACAAACAATTTTATAACCCCCAATCATTCTCTTTTCTTTATTTTCTTATTCAAAGCAAAAATATTTTATAAGTAAAGTTGTCCTCGTGGGATCGACTCGCTCTTGCACTATCTATACTACATACACCCGTGCACTTGCGGAAATAATCTAACAAGTTTTTGGCGCCGTTGCCGGGGACAACGGTTTACTTTCAAAATTTTTCTTTTGCTTTCTGTTTTTGGTTTTTAGTTTTATTTTTTATTTTTATTGATTATCTAACATCCCGTCAAAGAATTTGTGTCTTTAAATTTTTTTTTCATTTAGGTACTCTCGGAGTATATGAAAAGAGTCCGGAGAGGTGACATATTCGTAGAATTCAATCCGGAGCCCGAAAGATATTTTCGAGAAAGACTAAGGAGTTTAAAGGAAACATTAGAAAAGATGGTGAATGAAAACAACAACGAAAATGGAGAACATTCGGGCAATGCGCCACCACCTAGGACCCTTCGGGACTTTGTTAACCCAAGTACCCCGGGAACTAGGACACCAATTGTGGTGCCAAATGCCGACGCAGCCCACTTTGAGATCAAGCCACAACTTTTGCACATGGTTATGAATAACCAATTCGGTGGCTCGGCACTTGAAGATCCCCACCTTCACATCCAATCCTTCTTGGAATATTGTGACACCACCCGAATCATAGGTGTCACTCCGGAAGCTATTCGGATGCGCCTTTTCCCATTCTCACTAAGGGATAAGGCGAAACAATGGTTGAACGCGGTCCCCCACAATTCATTAACAACATGGGACCAAGTTCAAGAAGCTTTTCTTGGACGCTTCTTCCCTCCATCCAAGACCGCTCAGATCCGGACCAAGATAACAAATTTCAGTCAAAATGGAGATGAGTCGTTATATGATGCTTGGGAGCGCTTTAAAGAGCTTTTAAGGATGTGTCCACACCACGGGCTTGAAAAGTGGTTGATAGTCCACACTTTCTACAACGGTCTCACATTCAAGACTAGGGAGACCATCGATGCTGCCGCAGGAGGAGCATTAATGAACAAAGGAGTGGATGAGGCATATGACTTGATCGAGAGCATCGCCTTGAACCACTACCAATGGTCTAATGAAAGGGACCAACTGCAAGGAACAGCAGGTAAGTATAATGTTGATGTTGTTACTCTTCTATCCTCTAAATTTGATACGCTTTTTAAGAAGATTGATAACTTGAATACAAATTCCGTGGCTAACGTTAACGTTATTTGTGAACTATGTGGGTCAAACTCACATAGTAGCGAAAGTTGTGATTTGCTTGACACTAATTCTAGTGAACAAGTCAATTTTGTTAATTCTAATGGACAAAGAGGGGGTATGTATTCTAACACATACAATTCCGAATGGAAGAATCACCCCAATTTTTCCTATAGAAGTAATAATGTTTTAAACCCACAACCTTCCTCACAACCACCGGGATTTGTACCCAAGAATTTCAACAATAATTCTTTCCCTCCCCCTAAATCTAAATTAGATCTTCTTATAGACTATATGGTCGAAAATAATAAAAATCAGGAGAAGATTAATAATGAATTTAGGGAAAACTTTAAAGTTTTGAATAATAGGTTTGATAGTCTAGCCGCCCATAGTAAAATGCTAGAGAACCAAATTTCTCAACAAGCCAATGCTTCATCTAGACCACAAGGGATCCTTCCCGGTCAAACGCAAAGGCCAGATGAGCACGCTAATGTAATAACTAGCGGGAGTGGAAAAGAAAAAAACCTTAGCGAGAATAACCATAGTCAAACTCCTCAAATATTTAAAACTAATAAGGAAGTTGAAAAGGGGACAGACTCCCCAATACCTTCTAGAAATTTTGATCCGCCAATACCTTATCCTCAAAAATTGGCGAGGGCAAATCTTGATAAACAATTTTCAAAATTTTTAGAAGTTTTAAAATCAATTTACATCAATGTTCCTTTTATTGATGTTTTAAAACAAATGCCCTCTTACACAAAATTTTTAAAAGAAATTCTTTCAAATAAGAGGAGACTTGAGGAGTTTGAGTCTATTGCACTAACGGAAGAGGTAAGTGCCGTTTTACAAAGAAAATTACCTCCAAAATTAAAAGATCCCGGCACTTTCTCTATCCCTTGCAACATAGGTAATTTCAATGTTGAGAACGCATTACTCGATCTTGGGGCAAGTGTTAGCCTCATTCCGCTATCGGTTAGTAAGAAAATAGGTGTGGGGGAAATCAAACCCACCTCAATAACTTTACAATTAGCGGACCGTTCCATTAAGACTCCGGTGGGTATTATGGAAGACATTCCTTGTCGAGTCGGGAAATTAAACATCCCAGTCGACTTTTTAGTTCTTGAGATGGAAGAAGACAATAACATTCCCGTTATCTTAGGTAGACCATTTCTTGCCACCGCAGGGGCAATCATTGATGTTAAAAATGGTAAACTTTCTTTAAACGTAGGGAATGAGAAAGTAGGATTTAAATTAATAAAAAATCCAAATCTTAAGAACCCTTGCTCCGGTATTAACATGTTAGAATCTATGAGCAAGGAATGTGAAATTAAAAATAAGTGCCCTACTAGAGATAAAATTGAAAAATCCATACCGAATGAACCCTTGCTCCGGTATTCACATACTCTTAATCCAAATCGAGGAACGCTAACAAGAAGGATTTAGAACCATAGAACAACCATTTAACCAAAACTCAAAATTCAAAATGCCTTTAATATAGATTGGGAAATTATTACTCTCCCAAAATGTGCTTAGTCCTCTCGAACTTAACGCGCTTACCACCATTAATGATTATAACTTCCACAATCTACTCATCACTCATACAAATCATGTATCCCCTCATAACAACCAATTCCGATACAATCACGTAGATGTGCTAGAAGTAAACAAAAATCTCCTACCAAGAAATCCTCAATTGAATCCTCAATTCTTACAACCCAATCGATACAATATGGATATTGATCTAATTATCAGTACTACAACCTTGTACCATAACAACACAATTTAACCCAAGCTTTTCCCAAATACTAGGTACTGTTCAGAAGAAAAATAGAAATCTTACAAATGATAAATACATCCAACAACTTGGTATAGACATCCATTGTCACCCATCGAAGCGAAATAGCCAGATTCCAAATAAGAAAAGATATGCTTAACTCTACAAAAAGGAACGGCCTCCAAACAATTTTAGGCAAAAAGGGAAGAGAGGATGTAACAATTTTCCTACAACAATCGACTAAAGCATGACATTTCCCTTCTCAAAATAACATCAAAATCTTATAATAGCAATATGACAAATTTAGCAGGTAAGTTATATCTACCTTTAAGCACAACATGAGCACATAAGACTCCATCAGATATCCTACACTCCTCCATAGGAGTAGACACCGACAACACATAAGTCAAAGACTCAGGAGAAATAAATGCAACTAAATGCACTTAAACATGAGAATGCGATGATCCTAAAATGCACGCGCTCGCTCTCTCGACGCAAAATAATACCTCCTGAAATTGCTCAATACCTGACGAGTGTTGTTTGATCACAAATACCCTACCCTGAACCTTTAGGGTTTCCCGAAGCATCTCTCTTCTGACCCAGTGAAATACCAGCGTCACTCCCGGATGGTTGATATCTGCTTCTAGGACAATCTCTCGCAAAGTGCCCAAACCGACCACAATTAACACATTTTCCTTGCTTTTTCCAACACTTGTCTTCTGAGTGTCCTTCCCTCTGACAATAGCCGCAGATCTTCCCATTTCGTGTCCCCTTATTAGAACCTCGATTTCCTACTGTTGGTTGCCCTTGAAGTTGCCTTCCGAATCGAGTTTGCACTCCAGAATTACCTCTGTTATCAGAATATCGCTGTGGTTGAGCCCTGCTTTGTCCTCCTTGTTTTCCCGGGTTAACCATCTCAGTCTTCCTCTTGTGTCCCCCGATGTCTTGCTCTATCAAATATGCACGGTCCACCACATCCTGAAAAGGTTGAATTCTTTGGGCTAAAAGTTGAGTCCTAATAGCTGTCTTCAAACCCCTGATCAATCTCATCGCTTTCTGCTCCTCGGTCCGCACAAGGTAGTCACAACACCTGGCTAATTCTGTGAACTTAGCCGAGTACTGTGCTACTGACATCATGCCTTGCTCCAAGCTGAGGAACTCGATCTCTTTCCGGTTTTGATTCACTAGAGAGATAAAATGATCCTTGAATTTCCTCACGAACCACTCCCAAGGATATGGTACAAGAGTCGCATCCCAACTGGTCTTCAGTGCCTTCCACCAATGTTCCGCAGCCCCTACGAGCTTATAAGCTGCAAACAGAACCCTATCCTCATCAGTGCAACCAAAGACATCGTAGATTTTCTCCATCGATTCTATCCATAGCTCGGCCTTCTTCACATCAGGCTCACCGTCGTACTCACTTGGTTTCAACTTCAAGAACTGCTCCAACCCATATCGCGGAGGTGCTACATGTTCCTCTCTCGGCCCTTGGTCATAAATTGCTTTCACGGCCGCTTCAAACCTGCCCTGAAACACTGCACGGTTTTCTTCCCGTGGACCATTAAGATTCTGAGTCCCACTGATGCCTTCACCAGCTCTTCTTTTAGCCATTACAAACAAATACTTGCATAAAATACTCATCGTTACTCACTCCGAACCCATCTACCCTCCTAGGTCATTCTAGTCCACCTATACTTATACATGAGCTAAACCATAGCTCTGATACCAACTGTCGCACCCCAACCCCTCGGGCCGGGAACTCGCGAGCTGGACGTCGATTTACAACCATAAACTCTAAAATACTGAAGATAAAAATTCCCTTTTATACCCAAAAGATTTTAACACAAGATTTGGAAAATCCAAGTTTAACAACATTATAAAACAACTAGTGTGAGCTCCACAAGCTCACACCCAAAATACAAAATATTACAAATCTTAATGACGTCATTGTTGGTACAACTATCCCCAAGAAGGTTGCACATTTATATAATGCAAACCGATCAATAATAACCTGCCCAAATATCTCAAACCTCTCGACGTCCTCCTCGATCCGCAAATCCTAATCCTTTCCTCCTGGGGGGGGTTAAGGAAAACAACATTGAAAGGAAACGGGGTGAGATAAAATCTCAGTAAGTTACTAATGCAACTACATGGCATGCTATGATGCAACAGGCAATAATAATAACTTCTAACAATAGAAAATCTCATATAGCACATAGCACACAACTGATAACAAATAGCAGCGGAAATAAACAATTCACATGGATACTAAGCCAAGGTTTCCCAACAGATAGAACCAAATAAAGGTCGCTGCGCAGCTTCAACAATCAACCCAATCAACATCTTCATAGTCGCATAAAAGCTGAAGAGAAAACCCCCGGTACCGGAACCAATAACCAATAATAGCAAGGGAATATGACACGAAGTCATAACCCAAACCAAACAGCTAGAATGCTCACAAAGGAGCTAGCTCATCTCACATCCAAGGCCAATCTGGAGGAGGGTAATAATGGGGCAAAACAATGGTCAAGAATTATAATGGACTCAGCTCATTGCCATTATAATCTTTCGCATCGCCCGAAACACACAAATACCAGCTGGACTTTCAAGTAAAGTCTAAGTAATAAAATACTAGCACGATGAACAACTAATGATTCCAAAGTAGGGAACCATTCCAAATAAATCACCACAAAGGTAAACCAATCCAAACAACACATCAAAGGTGTCTAACATTCCCAAACAATGATTAATCAAATCCCATAACACATATATTCACAAAGGAACCATTTTCATTATTAGAGTATTCCAAAATGGCCATTTAAGTCTAAGAGGACAAAGCCCAAAACTAGGGTTAAAGTTATAACCTAAACCAAATTCAACTAAAGAATAAGTGCCAGGAAAAGGGGGGGGGGGGGGGGCGCGCGCGCGGTAGGGGGCAGGCGGGGGCTTAAATGACCAGAAGGTTTGGCCGAAGGAAAAAGGCAGGCGGGCGGGCGCCTAGCTAGACCCGGGCAGGCGCTCGGTCTGGTTCTTGGTCGGGAATCAGCAGCTGGGTTCTTCATTTTTCTTACCCATTTCACAAATTCTCAAAATCAACCACAACCAAATTTCCACCAAGCATAAACATGAACCAAAACAACTTATAAACTAGAAAAGGTCCTAAATAACATCATCTATCAATCCAAACCAAGATTAAATCCCAACAATCAATAATGAACTTTTTATTAAAATGTCACACAATGGATAATCAATCAAACACTCCAAAACTCAACCAAGACTCAATGTATATCATCTAAATCATCATATGAACATAATATGAGCATTTTAACATAAAAATGGGGGAAAGTAAACTTACTTGAATTTTATGAAAGATGGCGGAATTCAAATATTCTTTGCTCTAGACGATCCTATCGACGATCTAAACACATTTCATAAAATGAGTACTAAGAAAAGATAAGAGGAAGATGACTAAAATGAAGGAAGAAGGGAGGGGAAATTTCTTACCTTTTCCATGGAAAGAGAGAGAGAAATGTGCAGTGTGTGAGGTGAGGAAGAGTGAGGGAGAAGGGGAAGTAGGGAGGGAGTAGGAGAATGATTTTAAAAACTTACACTTAGGGCCCCTCCCCTACTACTCACCATTACAATTAAACTCCCTACTACAATCAAGTCCCAACACTTCTACACTAGCACAAATAACTCAAATAAAATGCTAGGCATAAATTATTATGAAACATAAAATGTACACATAAATATTTAAATAAATAAATAATTTAAATAAATAAATAAACCATAAATAAATAATTAAATAATTATCACTAAGAAAAATAGAGGCGGGTTTTCGGGTCGTTACAATTTCAGAATCACAAGTCCGTTCTCATCCCTTTCACTTAGTTCATTTCGTCGGCCCCTTCTAGCTCTCCCATTCATGTATTTACTCCGCCTTCCACACCCCCAATAACCCACTTCATTTTTCCTCATGTCTAAAATTTAATACACCACCGACCACAAAATTTCAGCCATGGATCTCGACAAATCTCGATATTTGCGAACAAGAAAATGAATTAAAAAAAAAAAAAAAAAAAAACTCATCTGATATGCACATGACCACTTCTCATTAAATTTATGCTTCGTTAGGTGCTAGGGGTCAAAGTGGGATGAAAGAAAATTAAAGTGTTACTCTGAGACAAAATTCAGTTTTGGGTGCAAAGTGAGATTGCCTGAATACTTTGGAGGGATAAATGTATTTTGAGCTTTAATTTACATACTCTAAACCGCTAGTAATAGAATTAAATACTATGTATTTATTATATTTTATTATGAAAAAATGATAATTATTATACTAAATACACTCATTTTTTCTCATTTTCCCTTATTGAAAAAACCTTCTAAATATACCCGGCAAAAATCTCAATCCCCACCAATCACCATTCATTGCCTCTATATTCCTCATCCTTATCCATTACTTCTATCATTCTCTCTGGCTTAAACACCTTAATGATTGTAAGGGGGAGGGTAATTCAATCTTATGTTACAATGTGGGGTTACTGACGTAGAAACCAACTCAATGGGTGTAAAGACCTCATGTTAATCATTTTGACGGGTGATTTCATATTGAATATAATGGAAAGTTAGCTTGAAGAGAATTGTGGATCTTTCAAAAGAGAACGATTCTCAAGAGTTCCTATGTGCAAAGTGCAAAGAGATCGTAAAGACAATGTGAATTCTCAAGTTTGTGGGAAAGAGAACAATTGAATCGAGTTTTTTTCTTTCCTTTTTATGGAATTGGACGGAGTTTTAATATCCAAAAGTACGCGGAAAAGCTATCGACAAAAGGGCTAGAACCTAATTTTTAGAGTTAAAAGAGAGGAAGTCTTTTAGGAAGATGATTCTAGAGATTTGTTATACCTAATTGCTTGAAACTTCTCTTCCGTGTTACCCTTTTGTAAATTTAGATGCACAGGGTCGATGACAATGGTTTTGTTAACTTAATTTTCCAGTTTGAAAAGCCCTTTAATTTTTACGTTACTAAGATCAAATCACAAATGTTCAAAAATTACTTTTGTAGTTATTTGCCAAGTTTTTTGCTAGCTAATAAGTGACAATGTTGACTTCTGAGACTTGGTACTATATCATAAATGAATGATGCAACAAAATACCAACTTAGAATTAGAGTTAGGTACGAAGTAGAGAGATACCTAAGGTAACAAGAGAGGCCCAAGGTAACACGATAATCTATATATTTAGTTCTGTTTTATATGTGAGATAGATTGTCTAACAGGATAATTTTGTCATTTTAGCTTTATTGTTTCATCAAACCTAACATGTGGCACATAGTCTTACAAAGAAATCACTATTTTCTACAAAATATGAAAAATTGCTTTATAAAGATCTAAAAGCTTCGAGTAAGTCGCATCAAAATGAGTATTTTTCTAATATTTGACTATTCATTAGCATAAGGAACACTATCCTTTTTTTCAGCTGAAAAATATTAGTAGCACGATCTTTATTTTGCATTCAAATGATGACCCCAATATGTACCAATAAATATGAAATTTCCATTTGAACTATGACTATTTCCTTATTTAGAATACGACATTATTAGGACGGATAACAAAGGAGTATGACATTTATTTTGGGATGGAGTATGTACTAGATAAGGCGAGTAGAATCGTTACGGGAAGAAGTAGAGTATAATGAAACTTCTACCATTACTCTATCCATCTGAATTTGGGTTACCAATCTAAATGTCACTGCAGAATATGATCGAAGTTGTTGAATCAAAGTCACCCAAACGATACAGTGATTACTTCTTGCGTCAGATTGTTACAGTCTGCTTCTTATACCCATTACTTGAAGCATATAGTTTTACTCTTCTTTGTTTCCGTCTCCAAAAAAGGGGGAGGTTGAGTTGAATTCTCAATAATTGGTGGCATTGTTTTTGTGCAGCTGGAAGGGTGATCACACTGATAGGGGCTTGGACCCTAGCCCCTTCAGCTAGATGAAAATCTCATAAAAACCCACCGCATATTGAAAACGCCATGAATACCCATTGCTGCTTAAAAAAAAGTCTACCCCAGCCATTCTGCTCCTATACTTAAGGTATAAGACTAGAATTAGTTTTATACCTAAGGTATAGGAGTTATTTCTTTCCACAATTTTCACATTTTCTTAAAAAATTTCATATTTTAATAATTAGTCCGCTCCTATACTTAGGCATAAAATTAAAATTACTCATATTTTTTATTAACATCCCATTCCTACACTTAGATATAAGATTAGAATTACTCTTATACTTAAGGTATAAGAGGTATTTTTCTTCCATAATTTTTCACATTTTCTTAAAAATTAAAAATATAGAAAAGTCTCATATTTTATTAACCTGTCCGCTCCTATATTTCAGTGTAAGACTAGTTCGCCTCTTATACCTAAGGTATAAGAATTATTTTTTTCATATTTTTTTCACATTTTCTTAAAAAATAAAATCATAAAAAAGTCTCATATTTTATTAATCGGTCCGCTCATGTACTTAGGTATAAGACTAGATCACCTTTTATACTTGAAGTATAGGAGTCATCTTTTGTTCAAAATTTTCACATTTTTCTTAAAAAATAAAAAATCATGACAAAGTCTCGTTTTATTAACCAGTTCTTCGCTCCTATACTTAAGTACAAGACTAGTTCACCTCTTATACCAAAAGTATAAGAATATTTTATTTTTCATAGTTTTTCATATTTTCTTTAAAAATCATTTAAAGACTCATAGTTTACTAATATTGACTCCTATAGTTTAACTATCAGACAAAATTTAGCCTTATAGTTCAACTATAAGACATATTTGTTTTTATGATTTTTACATTCTAAATAAATTATTAAAAAAAGTCTCATATTTAGTCTTCTAATTATCTAAAAGAGTGTTTTTTAAGCTATAAGAGTCATTTTCTTTTTCATTTTTTACATTTCTTAGAAAACAAATAAAAATCTCATAGTTTATTAATATTAACTCCTATAGTTGAACTATCAGACTCACAATCAGACTCATTTTAGTCTTGTAGTTTAGATATAAGAGGTTTTTTTTTTTTTTTACACTTATGAAATAAATAAATAAAAAACTATGATGGTGGAGTGAGGATCGAAGAGATGGAGGGAAGAGAGAGATCATCGGTCGCTGGAGAAAATAGCAAAAACCATACTATGAGCATACTTTAAGCAATAATTTTAAGTAAGCAGAATTATCCTTAATAATAAAAATCTATAACTTGTTATTGATAGTATTTACGATGATGCATCCATACCAAGTTTTAAATTTTCACTAAGATAATAAAACTAACCTAATATAAGTGCTCAAACTTCATGCGTAATAACAAAGAAAAGGATTATCATTTCGGGAGAGAGGGAGTATTTTTCATCATCATGATGTAATCTCCAATTAAATCCTCTTTGCTGCCCCTCCACGGCTCCAACCGGAGCCTGGACACGAAAGAATCTAGTCAACTAACTCACTTTTCCAGCCAAAAGTCTTATGTTCACACCACACATAGGTTTGATATATTTTTGGCGCCACACAAAATAATATCAAATATCCAACACATACATTTAAGTTTGTTATCTCAGCTAGAGAGAATTTCAAGAGTGAAATACAGGGTTTTCAAATGATGTTGAGGATACAATCCCTTTTCTTTTTGATGATCACTTTAATCTCCAATAAAAACCTCCATGCAGCCACCCCAACTGGTGCCTTGGACACGAAAGAATCCGATCACCTTGCGCTGCTAGCAATCAAGTCAAAGATTGTTGGCCCTGCAGGTGCTCTCAGCTTCTGGAATGATTCTGTCCATTTCTGCCAATGGGAAGGTGTGAAATGCGGTCGACTGCATAAGAGAGTCACCTCTTTAGATCTTTCCTCCAGAGGTTTGGCTGGTTCGTTGTCTTTAGTATACTTGGAAACCAGTTTACAGGACTCCTTCCTATCTCAATTTCCAATTGTTCAGAAATGCAAAAATTTTATGTAGTATCAAATTATTTCCATGGAAAAATAGCAATTGATTTTGGTATGATGCCAAACCTGTTACGGGTACTTCTAAGCAGCAATGTTTTTGGAAGTGGGGAACCTGATGAATTCAACTTTATTGCCTCCTTGGTTAACTCTAGTAATTTGCAAGTCTTAGCCTTTGATGATAACCAATTAAGAGGGCAGCTACCAAGGAATTTAGGCAATCTCTCAACTCAACTTTTTGGTCTATCACTTAGTGAAAATTCAATATATGGATCTATCCCCACGTCAATAGCAAGTCTTGTCGGTCTTCAGGAATTATATTCGAGTCATAATCAATTCACAGGAACAATTCCCAGCAACCTTGGCAATCTCCAAAAACTAGGCATACTGGACCTAGAAGGAAACAATTTGAGTGGTCATATTCCAGAATCAGTTGGGAACCTATCCCTCTTGATTGGACTCTCCTTAGCAAACAATGTATTAGAGGGTACAATACCTACAACTATTGGCAATTGTCAACAATTGAATCTCCTGGACATTTCACAAAATAACCTAACTGGCACCATACCACGAGAGCTTCTCGGACTTCCATCTCTTTCAATATCACTAAATCTTGCTCGCAACCACTTGTCTGGATCACTCCCTCCCCCTAGAAATTGGAAAGCTTCATAGTTTAAGTGATTTGGATTTGTCCGAGAACAAGTTGGGTGGTGAAGTCCCTAGAAGCATAGGTGGCTGCAATAGCCTGGAGTATCTTCAACTGCAGGGGAACTTCCTTCATGGTTTGATACCTTCAACATTTGGTTCTTTAACTGGTATCCAGTACCTTGATCTTTCCCGTAACAACTTCTCTGGAGAAATTCCTAAATTCTTCGAGAAATTCTCCTTGAATTATCTTAATTTGTCCTTCAACAACTTTGAAGGCGAGGTACCAATTAATGGAGTTTTCACAAATGCTACTGCCATCTCGGTTGCTGGGAACAATAGGCTCTGTGGCGGCTTGTCTCAATTTAAGCTACCTAAATGCATCATAAAGGCGGGAAAGAAAGGAAAAAAAAAAAAAAAAGCTACTTGCACTCATAATAGTAATTCCAATAGTCAGCTTGCTTGTTGGTCTGGCTTTAGTATCATATTGGTTATTGCTCCGACACAAAAAGAGGAGCAAAACACAACCATCAGGCTTGGTATTGAAGCAATCATTCATGAAATATTCTTATGAAACCCTCCTCAAGGCAACAAATGGGTTCTCTTTAGAAAATTTGATTGGTATGGGTAGTTTAAGCCGTGTCTACAAAGGGGTCCTTGAAGAGGGTGGAGGCGCAACGTTTGCTGTCAAGGTACTAAACCTTGACCTTCGAGGAGCTTCAAAGAGTTTTATGGCAGAATGTGAAGCATGGAGGAATATTCGACATCGTAACCTTGTAAAGATCATAACAGCATGCTCCTCAGTTGACTTTCAAGGTAACAATTTTAAAGCTCTTGTTTATGAGTTCATGCCAAATGGGAGTCTAGAAAAGTGGTTACATTCAACTCCAGGGATAGAGAACAGAGATCACAGATTAAGCCTGCTTCAAAGGATAAATATTGCCACAGACGTCGCACATGCCATTGATTACCTTCATCACGGTGGGGAGATTCCAATCATACATTGTGATCTAAAGCCAAGCAACATTTTACTCGATGAAGACATGATCGCTCATGTTGCAGATTTCGGGCTAGCCAGGTTTCTCCTTCCTGAAGTTTCAAGTATCGCACAAAGCAGTTCTATTGGTTTAAGAGGAACGATTGGGTACGCACCTCCAAGTAACTACTATAGTCAAATGTAAAATCATAATTTACATTAATGTTATTACTTTGAGAACTAAGTTCTTGGAATCATATGTTTGTTTTTCCTAATAATTTGCAGAGTATGGTCTTGGAAATGAGATGTCAGCAGAAGGAGATGTCTACAGTTTCGGTATATCTTTGTTAGAGATGATGACTGGGAAAAGACCCACAGATAGTATGTTTGAGAATGGCCTTAGCCTTCACAATTATGCTAGAAAGGCTTTGCCAGACTTCATCACAGAAATTGTAGACCGAATACTTGTTATGGAAGAGAAAAATGAAACACGTAGTCAAACATATGCAAAACAAAGGATGGATTGCATGGTTTCAGTGGTCAAGATTGGAATTGCATGCTCCCTAGAGTCAGCACAAGACAGAATGAATATTTCAAATGTTGTTGCTGAGCTGCAACGTATTACCAACACAATTTCACAGAATGAAATCGCAATAGCGAGGTAAGAAGGCTTAGTTCCTCAATTGTTAGTCTAATTTGATTATTTCGCGACTGTGATCAGATTTATAAATTCATAATATGATCAGATTTATAATATTCAGCAGGTTAATTAGCTGCATGGGTAGAGCCTTGAACACATTTTCTTATTTGTTGTCTACGACCTTATTTTATCTAAATATATTCGATTCACAAATATGTGATTATGTTTGTTCTCAGGCGAAGGAGAAAAAGAGTTTGGAAGCACTTTTGTGTCAATCACGAGGAAAAAATCCGTGGTGGTCGTAGCAAAGCACAGCATATGTGATATGTTATCGCCTTTTAATTTTTGGCTATCAGCTGTTAGTTGGTAACTTGGGATAATTTTGTGTCTAAGTTCTAAAAAATTTAAGTTCAACACTCTGAAGGGCGGAATGCATGTGCACCTCTGTCACCCGCCCCCTGTTTTTCATATTGTTCAAGTTTTATTTGTATTATATAATATAGAATAAAAGTAAAAAAATTTTTCCTTTATATTCTGATGCTCTTTTCCACAACTAAGTTATGAGTAGTTATATAAATATTATGTTTGTAATATTAACAGGGGCATCCATTAATGGTCCCTTCTAAATGCAGTGCATTTGCCCAAGGCTTTGGGGAAAAGGGGGGGGGGGGGGGTAGTCACAACTCAATGTATTTTATAAGTGTAGGGTGGTCTGATTCCATTAAGGACTTTTCCACACTTAGCAGATGGAATAGCAAAACTTTAAGGATATAGTCTCAGCCAGAGAAAATAATTTTGAATATAAAACTAATAACTTAAAAAGTGATTACCTCAGTGAGAGAGAATTTTTGGGAGAGTTGAAGACTGGATTCTCAAGAAAATGTTGTGAATGAAGGGGCGATCATTTTTGTTTTTCATGACCACGATTCACGTTAATCTGTCAAACTGCACCAACCTCACTGGTCATTTGCTAGGTAACACAAAATCAAGTTGATGCTAATCAACTTAATGGTACAACCCATCCATCGTTTTGCAATCTTTCTTTGCTCTCTGCCTTCAGTCTATCAGACAGCCAATTAGTTGGAAGTCTTCCAACATAAATAGGTTTGAAGCTACCCAAACTTTAATTCTTTGGAATATTTGGAAACAAGTTTGCGGGACTCATTCCAGTCTCAGTTTCTAATTGTTCAGAATTACAAGTCATCTTTGTAGGAGGTAATCGTTTTCATGGAAAAATAGCAATTGATTTCGGGATGATACCAAACCTGTTAGGTGTATCTCTACATGAAATTTGTTGGGAACCTATCACTCTTGAATATAACAACAGATTACAGGTTACAATACATTCAAATTTTGGAAATTTTAGAAATTTGATTCTAGTGGACCTTTCTATAAATAATCTCACTGGCAGCATACAAAAAGGACCTCTCGGACTTCTGTCTCTCTCAATATCACTAAATCTCTCTCGTCGCACTTGTCTGGATCGCTCCCAATAGAAATCGGAACGCTTCATAGTACAAATGAAATCGCAGTAGCGAAGTAAGAAGGCACGGATCCTCAACTGTCAGGCTAATTTGATTATAACTGTTGGGCGATTTTAAGTAAATCCTGCGTATTGAATGTGTCAGACTGCTTTCATATTTAGTCCCCTGTTTTTACATCTGAAACTACACTTGCTAAAAATGCTATACCAACTCATCTATTAAGCCAAAGAATGTCATCTACTGCTTCCTACATTCCAGCATCTTGGTTCCAAATCACTTTTCTTGATTCAATCCTATCTAAGGAGAAGAATAAGTTGCATGTAATTCTATGTTGCGAAGTCCTAACCATCGACAAAAGATATAATCTCTATGTTTCTAACTCATACTTGAGTTTATGTATCTAAAATTCCCATTACAAGGTGACTTGTTTATTTTGGATGTAGTTTAAATTGCTGCAGAGGTAGAGAACTGAATTTATTTTCTTGTATATCGACTTATGTTCTCAAATAGTACATTGGATTTATGAATCTCTGATTATGTTTTCATGTGAGGTAGAAAAATTGGAAGCACTTTTAGGGAAATCATGGTGACAAATTATGCGGTGGCAGTAGCAAAGGACAACAAATGTAATCTGTTAATGCTTTTACATGTTTGCCTATCAGCTATTATTTGGTAACTTGGGATGATTTGTGTTTAAGCTCTAAAAATAAAATAAGTATTACTGTTTGTTTGTTTTTTTTTGTTCTGATACTTTTGGTCAACTAAATCATGAGTAGTTTATCTTAATTTCAGGGCTATGATATTGACTCCAACCATAAAAAGGAAAGAGATCTCCAATCATAAAAATGATCAGGCCTAATTTTCCAAACCTATCAACAAAAAAGTACATGCATCTCCATATTAAAATCAAACTAAGGAAAACATCAACATATATACTATCATTGCTGATTTGAAACCTTCAATTTCCCCAAATCGAAAAAGCAATTAACCCTAATTTAAAAAACACGCAATTGAGCCCATTTTATTGACAAGCAATTGAAAATGATTAAAATCAAAAGCATTTTACAAGGAATATAAAAGCAATGAGCATTGAATTACCGGGAAGAGGTGCTGGGGGCAGTACTGGATGCATACGAATTCCACTTTCCGCCAAAAACACAGAAAATCGAAGACATTGTTCGAATTGGCGCATTCAGATTTGGCGTGGTGTTGCTTACAGGTCTCCTCTTTACAACAAACAAAATGGCGCATTCAGATTTTCAAATTCTGTGCATCAGAGCTTCTTCAAACTTTATCCACTGCCGGATTTGGGGACGAATGTGTGTGTGTGTATACTTGTTGTTGGAGACGAGTGTGTGTTTATGCATGTAGTTGTGGGTGTGATTGTTGGCAGGCAGGGCCGGTCCTGTGAATCTGGCGAGTTATTTGGTCGGGGCTCTAAGTTTTTCTCTCACAATAAATTGTACTCCCTTTGTCCCCAAACGATTCAAAGAACGCTGGTTTCATTAGCCATATACACTTTTACGCTTAAATAGTAGAAATATAAAAAACTTTTTGGGACAATAAAAAATGATAAATGAGAATATCATTTTAGGACAGAGAGAGTATTAAATGCATTGTGACTTTCAAATCTCAACTACTCTTCGGCTTTTCATTTTTGTCGTTCTTTGTATTCAAGTATTTATTTTCAATTTTTCTTGAGCTTTAGCGTTTTTAATAAGTGAACCTTAAAATGAATTTTGACTAGCAACTGTTGGAACAAATTGATGAAACCCTGATTGCCACACTCAGTTTAGAATGCGATAGAGGAAGAGATGAAGAGGAAGCGTTAGGTATAAATACATGTTGAATCCTTCGTCTTGATCTTGAAGAGAGAAACGAGATGAAGAACAACTATTTAGGGAAGTGCTCTTCTAAATGATGAATGCCTTTTATTTTCTCAAGCACTTCTTAACAATAATGAAGAGAATATTTAGAGAGAGAAATAAAAATTGTAGTGTTTAAAAGGGATGATGGTGATCCCTTTATATACTAGACAAAGAGGCACTTCATTTAGGGACCACACCTATTCAATTCCTAAGCAATGTTAATTTACCATTTTGCCCATAAAAAATAGATAAATTCATTTCAGGGATTCTACACATTGACTATTGTTGACTACAATTTATATTAAAATTATAGACATGATTTTATATATGGAATTGACAAATAACTTGTGTTTCAATCCACAAAAGGTCTAACAATCTCCCACTTGGGTTGCAAAACAAATATCTTCCTTTTAAATCATGAATATAACATAAATGACAACCCGAATGTGCACTTTGTTGTCATCTACAACAATCTCGTCCATTAGTCATATAAGTAAAGGATTAAAGGGGCAGTCGTTGTAATTGATTCGCAACTAAACACATATACAAATCTAACTAAATGACATAGATCAAAAGTATAGATGTGTAGCATAGAACTTAATGAATATATACATATTATTCCAACTAGTCTAACTTAACCAAATGAGATCAAACTTTAATAATAATAGAACAATAAAATTGAAGAAAACAACATAAACTCCCACTATATTAAATGTTATCAAAAGTTGTTACACCCATATGAGCAACATGCTCGTGAAACACTAGAGGTGACAACGCCTTAGTAAACGGATCCGCTAACATAGAGTTTGTACCAATAAGTTGTATTTCTATTTGTTCTTTTTGTACTCTTTCTCTTACAACAAGAAATTTAATGTCTATATGTTTAGACTTTGACGAACTCTTGTTATTATTGGAGTACAAAATCGCTGCCATATTGTCACAATATAGCTTAATAGGTCTTTCAACGCTATCGATAATACGCAGTCCCTTAATGAATTTACGCAGCCAAATAGCTTGATTGGATGCCTCGAAACATGCAACAAACTCGGCTTCCATGGTAGAGGAAGTAACGAGTGTCTGTTTGACACTTCTCTAAGAAACTGCTCCACCGGCTAATATGAAGACATACCCAGACGTTGATTTACGGCTGTCTTGGCATCCAGCAAAGTCGGAATCGGAATACCCAACGATCTCAAGATGATCCGACTTTGAATATGTAAGCATGTAGTCCTTTGTGTTTTGTAAATACCGCATCACTCTTTTGGCTGCGACCCAATGTTCTCTCCCCGGATTGCTTTGGTATCTACCAAGCATCCCAACAATAAAAGCTAAGTCTGGACGAGTACAGACTTGAGCATACATTAAGCTTCCTACTCTGATGCATAAGGGATATTTTCCATATACTTAGTTTCAAAATTGTTTTTGGGACATTGATTGAGACTGAATTTATCTCCTTTAGAGACAGGGGTGTCATGTGGTTTACAGTTTTGCATGCTAAACCTTTGTAATACCTTCTCTATATAGGCCTTTTGTGATAATCCTAAAGTGCCTCGTGAGCGATCACGGTGTATTTGGATTCCTAATACAAAAGATGCCTCACCAAGATCTTTCATTTCAAATTTGTTTGAAAGAAATTTCTTAGTTTCTTTTAGAAGGTTCATATCATTACTAGCAAGCAAAATATCATCCACATATAAGACTAAGAATATAAATTTACTCCCACTGAACTTATGGTATATACAATGTTCACCGAGATTCGTTTCAAAACCAAAAGAAAGAATTACTTGGTTAAATTTGAGATACCATTGACGAGAAGCTTGCTTGAGCCCATAAATGGATTTCTTAAGTTTACAAACTAAATGATTAGTTTGTTCCAAATCATCCACCATTTCTGGTTTCTTCATATAGATGGTTTCCTCAATGTCTCCATTGAGAAAAGCTGTCTTAACATCCATTTGATGAAGCTCAAGATCATAATGTGCTACTAATGCCATAATGATCCTAAAGGAGTTTTTAAAAGATACCGGAGAGAATTTTTCTTTGTAATCAATACCTTCCTTTTGAGTGAAACCTTTAGCAACAAGACGAGCCTTATGTCTTTCCACATTACCTTGTGAATCCCTTTTGGTTTTAAATATCCATTTACAACCAATAGGTTTCACATCCTTAGGTAATGGGACAAGATCCCAAACGTCACTGTCTTCATAGATTTCAATTCTTCATTAATGGCATTGATCCACTTATGAGAGTTAGGACTATTAATGGCTTAATGGAAGGTGAGAGGCTCATCTCCCACTAAACCTAAGTGTCCTTCACTCTCGGCAAGATACACCTCATAATCATCCGAAATGGCACTTCTTCATGCTCTATTGGATCTCCTTAAATGCATCGGTTCTTCCTCATTTTGAGGTTGTTGAATTTCCTCATTTTGATCAACATTTTCATGTTGTTCAATATTTATAGGGGAGTCAATATTTTGAATTTGTTACTCTTGAATTTCAGGTACAAGTACTTGATTTTCAATTGGAACTACTAAGGGAAGAGGTATAGAAATGGATTCCCCCTCTTCTTTAAATTCAAAATTATTATTCCTAATTTCCCCTCTAAACTCAACATCCTCAAAGAACCTAGCATTTTCTGTTTCAAAAAACGTTCTAGTTTTCGGGTTGTAAAATTTATAGCCCCTTGATCTCTCGGCATACCCTACAAAGTAGAAACTAACTGTCTTAGCGTCCAGTTTTCCTTCGTTAGGCCTATATGGCCTAGCTTCTGCTGGACAACCCCAAACATGAAGATGATTTAAGGACGGTTTCTTATTCGTCCATAATTCATAAGGGATTTTATTATTAGTAGCCTTAGAGGGAGCCCTATTGAGAAGATAAGTAGCGGTTTTTAAAGCATCGCCCCATAATGAGTGAGGTAAAGAAGTACAAGAAACCATACTCCTTACCATATCCTTAAGGGTTCTATTACGTCTCTCAGCTACACCATTCATGCTAGGCGTACCCGGCATAGTGTAGTGAGGGACAATCCTACACTCTTCAAGATAGCGAGCAAAAGGACCCGGACGTTGTTCTCCCGAACCGTCATTCCGACCATAGTACTCCCCACCACGATCGGATCTAACGTTCTTAATAGTCTTACCTAGTTGATTTTCAACTTCGGCTTTAAAAGACTTGAAAACGTCCAATGATTGAGACTTTTCATGAAGTAAATAAATGTATCCATATCGAGAGTAGTCGTCTATGAACGTAATAAAGTATTGTTGACCATTCCAAGAAGGAGTAGGAAATGGCCCACAAATATCCATATGCATTAGTTCTAAGACGCTTGATGCTCTCGAGGATACTTTTCTTTTCGAGTTTGTAAACTTTCCTTTTAGGCATTCAATGCAAAAGTCCTTTTCAGGAACATCAAGTTTATTTATGATTCCTTCTGACACAAGCTTATGAATTCTCCTTTTGGAGATATGACCCAAACGACTATGCCATAAGGTATAAGAATTTTCACTTGAAAACTTTCGCTTTTTAGATTTAGTATCATTATTATGGGACTCATTTATTGTTTGAATAGTGTCAAGCAAATAGAGATTGTAACTACTCGATAAAGTACTAGTACCAACAATAACGGAATTAAAATAAAGATCACATCTTTTATTACCAAACGAACAAGAGTAACCTTCTTTGTCCAAAATAGTGATAGATATCAAATTCCTTCTAAACGAAGGTACAATAAAAGTATTATTCAATACAAAATAATATCCAGTACTCAATAATAACCTAAAAGTCCCTATGCCTATTACTTCAACCGGGTTCCCAGCTCCCATATAGATAAATCTTTAATCTTCACTGGGTCTTCGGTAATTCAGGCAACCCTGCATAGACATACTAATGTGAGTTGTTGCACCAGAATCCAACCACCATGTATATGTAGGAATTGAAACTAAATTAGCCTCAGTACAAACAAGACCAAACGACATACCTTTCTTAGCACGCCATGCGTGATACTTAGGGCAGTCATACTTCATGTGCGTAGGGTCCTTGCAAAAGAAGCACTTCTTTTTCTTACGATCATCAGATGATCCTTTAGGCTTCTTATTGCTTGTTACCGCAATTTCCTTCCCTCTTCTCTTAGTCCCATGAGAAGAGGTGGATGCTAAATGAGCACCTTTAATTTTAGGTTGCTTCAACCTATCTTCCTCTTGTGTCACATGTGAGATTAATTCATTAATATCCCACTTGTCTTTCTGACAATTATAGGTCACCTCAAAGTGACCAAACTGAGGAGGAAGATAAATCAACACTAAATGGACGAGAAGATCTTCCGATATCTTTAACTTAAGTCCTTTTAGTTTAGTTGATAAGTGGAGCATTTCTAAAATATACTCCCTTAAGTTCCCGGTACCCTTGTACTTCATGGAAACAAGCTTTCTTAAACAAGAACTTGTTTCCGACTTTTCGCTTTTGGCAAAGCGCCGTTCAAGGGTCTCAAGAAAGGTTTTAGCATCAACGTCCTCGGGGACACTGTTAAGAAATGCCTCCGGGATGACATTTTTCATGATCATAAGACTTACGCGATTAGAGCGTTTCCACTTCTCAGAGTTCAAGCGGTCCTCAGCGGTGCTATCTTCACTAAGAGGAAGATGAATAGGCTCCCTAAATGCGAGGTCTATGTCCATGCAGCCCAAGACCATAGTTATTTTATTTTTCCAAGTTTTAAAGTTTGTCCCATTAAGCATCGGAATTGTACTCATCGCATCGGTAAGTAAATCTGTTGGTAGTTTAGAGAACAAGAATGAATACAAAACAATAATAAGTAACTACATTATGAATAAAAAGATTAATTATATCAAATGAAATCCATCACAAAACAATTAACATGACATCAAGACTAATCTTTGGATTGCGAATTGATTCATAAATAATTGACTTAGATGACAAGTAATTTGAACAACATTTTAATCAAATGCTTAATCTTCCTTTGGGTAGTCTTAAGCATTTGAGAAAACAACTTAATGTTCATCTTATTTGTCATCACATGAATACTTAAGTCTAGTCAAATATCAAGATCTTCTTTGGAAAATTCAAGACATTTACATATTAACTCAAATATTCAACACTTTACAATTTTTGGGTTTAAATAACGTTAATCACTTAGGCGATAATATTATTTAAACAATGAATAAAATTGTCAAAGCATATAATTAATCCAAAAAAAATGTTTGAAAAAATGTAAGTTTTGTTAAAAAAAAAAAAAATATGACCCAAATAGCATAAGATGCCCAAACGGCACATCTTAAATTGATGTCTTTTAATAGCAAAAAAACAACGGACATGACAATCATTGTACCAAGTTCATTAAATTAATGAACCGACACATGATTTCTATCAATTCCATGTTCCAAAAAAAAAAAAATCATTTTAATGGAATAATTCGGCAAAGACTAATCCACAAAAAAAATATGCCAATAATTACGGGTCAAGCAAGTAGATCGATATGGTATGTACTTAAAACATAAAACCATGCTAGTTAGGATAATCTTGCCAAAAAAAAAAAAGGAATCAAGTAAGTAGATCCATATGGTATGTACTTAAAACATGAACCATTGAGTTTAATTAACAAAACATTTTTCAAACTATTTTCTTAAATTCAGATGATGATTATCAATACTCTAGAATGAATTAGAGTCCCTAATCAACATCAAAAATTAATGATTCAACAGGAAAAAAAATGAATCAAAAGAAGCGTTTTAAGGCTTTCTTAAAGAACTCAATCTCAAACAAAATGAACCAGGCTCTGATACCAATTGTTGGAACAAATTGATGAAACCCTGATTTCCACACTCAGTTTAGAATGAGATAGAGGAAGAGATGAACCGGAAGCGTTAGGTATAAATACCTGTTGAATCCATCGTCTTGATCTTGAAGAGAGAAACGAGATGAAGAACAACTATTTAGGGAAGTGCTATTCTAAATGATGAATGCCTTTTATTTTCTCAAGCACTTCTTGTAACGCCTCACCCAATTTTATTTTCATATTTTGCATATTATATGATTAAATCTATTATGTGATTTATGTGCATTTTGTGTGTTAGATATAATTTCTTACACTTGCATATATTATTTGAGTATATGTGTTAAAGTTATTGTTAGTTATAATGTTAGTAATTTAGGGAGTTAATTGATAAGTTGATTCTATAGAGTATTTTATGAAGGGTTAAAGTTATGGGTCAAAGTATCCAAAATGAATTTTGAGGGGTCCAAGTGTAAAGTTGCAAGTTGATGGAGATTTTTATCCCCATCTCCTTGCTCAGCACACACACACAACTAAAAACCATTCCCTCCATTGTTCTTGCTTGGAAGAAAGAAAAGGTAAGAAAATATTTTGTATAAATTCCCCTAAATTCAATTACTACTCTATTTCAAATTCTAAATATATATAATTGTTCAGGGCATTGAATAGAGTATTTCTACCGATTCAATTTCCGTTTTCTTGAGACTTTTCCGGGATAGGTAAGTTACTATATTCCCCTAAATTTAATGTTATTATGAGTATTCATGAATGGTATGATGTATATAGGAGTAAGATGGGATTTGATTTGGGTTTTTATGAAGTTCTAGGCAAGAAGTGCCTTTTTAGGTTTTTACCATTCAATCCCAAGTTCTGAGTTAAGGTTTGTATTATGGATGGTTCTCAGTTGGTTTTGGTGTGTTAGACACCTAAAACAAGTTCAGCAAGTGTAGATGGTAATAGGAATTCTGGGTTTAAATGATTGTTGTAAAAATGAAGTTTTGGTCAAGAAGAACCCAGGAACTGAATGCTGGTGTTCTGAATTTCGACTAGGAGGCGTGCGCACCCTATAGAAGGAGGCGCACGCACCCTTTATCTGAAGTTTAAAATTTTGGGTTTTGAAGGAGGCGTGCGCTCCCTTTTGGGAGAGGCGTGCGCACCCTCAAATTGTGTGATTTTCATAAGCTTCAGTAGTTGGAGGCGCGCGCACCCATTGTGGGAGGTGTGCGCACCCTTAGCTAGTTTGGGCAAGGCCTCATTTCTGACTTAAGGAGGAGCGCGCACCCTTGGAAGGGAGGCGTGCGCACCTCCCCTGTTTTAGCCTTAATTGAGTTCTTTTTCTTCCTAAGTGTTGGGAATTATTAGGGAATACTTTGTATGTGTTATAGGAACTTATATTGATAAGTAAATGATTGTTTAAACTCTTCATGATTACTAGAAGATGAATTGGTAAATGATACATACTAAATGTGTTACAAGTGGATTTGATCATTTTATGCAATTATGCCTAAGTGATGTACATGGTTGATGGTCTAGTCCCTTACTTTGGGCCTAGTACTAGTTTCATATTGTCAAGTAAATATTACTTGTGTACTTGGTTGTGAGTCCAGCTGGTTTATGTGTTTCGGGGGTGTATAGGTTCACGTTTATTATGAGAGCTGGGGCTGAGTAATAACCGTGAATCTATGCATCTGTGACCGTTTTCTCCTACTCTTGATCACAGTAGGGGTCTAGCTTTATCAATGATTGGAGCATTAAGCACAATGATTGAATAGCTCTTTTGTTCTTGGTTTGAGATACTGAGTAGCCGGTCTCCTCTGATTTTGTGAAGTGGCCTTCAACATGAAGATCGACATCAACGTTGTGTTTGGGTATGGAGTAATAAGGAGGAAAGAAATATCCTTTGTAATGTGTACTTAGCTATACGTGTTGCATAATGAGTGGGAGTAGTTACTCATGTGATGTGCTACTTGATATATATATAGTTAATGAACTGCTTCCATGCTTCATTTCTATATGTATGCATATCATGCTATGATAGTAGTAACTTACTAAGATTTTTCTTCTCACCCCGTTTATTGTTTCTTTGTTTTCCTTAGATCCAAAGAAGGCTAGCGATAGCTCGAGGTGAGGATCGTAGTATCCAGTTCTGGTGCTAAGGGAAATTTCTTTTGGGTAGGTTATTATACTTTTGTTTTGTGAGGACGTTGGTTAGACTGAGTATGTTAAACTCAGAATTTTTGGGGTACAATTGTGTATTTGTAAATAAAGTTATCTTCTTTTGTTTACCAGCTTGTAGGCCTAGTAATGGAAGTATAGAAGTTAGTTTTTGGCTATGTAAAGTGGTAAAAGGTGGTCAAGTGTTGAACCATCTTTAGTAGTGTATCTCCTACGTCATTAAAGGAGTATAGTTGTATTTTAGTTTTAAATTTTACCCGTTTTTAAAGTAGTGGCGTGTCTGAATTCTATGGTTTATATCAAATCTAAGGATTCGGGGCGTTACAGTTGGTATCAGAGCTATGGTTAGCTCTAAGCCTGGATAGGGTCTATGGCCTAGGTGGGTTGGTTTTTGGGTTGTTTTATTAACGTCGAGTGTTTATGTGTAGGGTGGAGATGAGTCATTCTGAGGATATTGGTAGTAGTACTCAGGGAAATGAGGAATCTGAAACTCCTTCTGTGGAAGTGGGTAATGATCATAATGTGGATTACAAGCAGATGTTTCAATTATTGGCTCAATTTGTCTCCAACCAACAAGGACAGAATAATCCGGGGCAGACACAGTCAGGAGCTGATGACAAGGGTTATGCCAGTCGTCTTGCCAAATTCCTGAAAATGCAACCTCGTAGCTTTGATGGAGAACCCGATGCAGTAAAAGCTAAGGAGTGGATAGAAAGTATTGAGAAGATATTCGATGCTCTGAAATGTGAGGATAAAGAGAAGGTAACCTTTGCAACTTTTAAATTAGAAAAAGCTTCGGAGCACTGGTGGAATGTGTTATGCCAAAGATGGGAGCAAGAGAAAGATGTACAACATACTTGGGCGGATTTCCTTAAAGAGTTCAACTCACAGTTCATTCCCTCGGTTGTCCAAGATCGAAGAGAGATGGATTTTCTGAATCTAGTACAAGGGAACATGACGGTGGGGCAATATTCCTCCGAATTCACTAAACTTGCGAGGTATTGTAGTCATCTAGTTCCAACTGAAATAAAGAGGGCTCAAAGGTTCGTGAAGGGATTAAAGACGGAGTATAGGAAGCAACTTCTTTCCTTACAACTCACTAGTTACCAACAAGCAGTTGAGAGGGCATATGCAATTGAGAATGACATTGATGAACATAGAGTTAAACCGGGAGTTGCTACAGGAGGTCAACCATCAGTACGTGTTCCAAAAAGGGCTCAGAGTACCGGAAGTAAAAAGGGTGGATTTAACTGACCGAGTGGTCGACCTCAAAGGCAAACAGAAAGTATGGGAAGTGTATCAGTGGGTTCAAAGCCGAATGTTTCGAGTTCGAAGTGGACTTGCAAGTATTGTTCCAAGGATGGCCATACTGAAGACCGGTGTTGGTTGAAGCAAGGAAAATGCTTAAACTGTGGTGAGAGTGGACATTTCAAAAGGGATTGCCCAAAGAGTAAGGGAACTTCGGGTGAAGGTACCGGACAGCAGGCTTCGGGTAGTAAGCGGGATAGTGGGGGTCGGCCTAAGGTTCAAGGTCGAGTATTTGCTATTGATCAGCACAGGGTGGCTGAGTCTACATCAGTGATAGGAGGTACCATTTTTCTTTTTAGTACGCGAGCGCGAGTTCTTATAGATCCAGGATCATCTCATTCTTATGTGGCATCACATTTTGTGTCTCATTTACCTGTTGTTCCTGATGCTATGCCTTATGTGTTAGAAGTATCTTCTCCAATGGGAGATTGCATGCTAGATACAGAAGTATATAAGAATTGTGATGTGCTTATAAGTAATCATACCCTTCAAGCTGACCTAGTAGTGTTGCCCATAAGGGATTTTGATGTGATACTTGGTATGGACTGGCTTTATATGCATTATGCATCTGTCGATTGTCATCAAAAGGTGGTTACTTTTTCTGTGCCGAGTTTGCCTGAATTTATTTTTGAAGGTGATAGACCTATGTGTAGTTTTCATGTTATATCTGCTTTTAGGGCTAGGAAGTTATTGTCTGGGGGTTGCACCAGGTATCTTGCTTGTGTGATTGACAAAAGTATATCTGTAGGAAAGCTAGAGGATATTTCTGTGGTGTCTGAGTTTCCGGACGTGTTTTCTACTGAATATAGTATGCCGCCGGACCGGGAACTTGAGTTTTGTATTGAGCTGTTACCAGGTACCACACCGATATCTAAAGCTCCATACAGAATGGCTCCTGCGGAGTTAAGGGAATTGAAGAAGCAACTCGAGGAGTTATTGGAGAAAGGGTTTATCCGGCCTAGTGTGTCTCCTTGGGGTGCACCAGTATTATTTGTGAAGAAGAAGGATGGTACTCTGCGGTTATGTATTGACTACCGGGAGCTTAATCAGGTAACAATTAAAAACAAGTATCCGCTACCTCATATTGACGACCTGTTTGATCAACTTCAGGGGTCCGTGGTTTATTCGAAGCTTGATTTAAGAAGCGGATATCATCAATTGAAAGTCCGAGAAGAAGATATACCAAAGACAGCCTTACGTACCAGGTACGGACATTATGAGTTCGTGGTTATGCCATTTGGGTTGACGAATGCTCCTGCGGTGTTTATGGATTTGATGAACCGGGTTTTCAAACCCTATCTAGATTGTTTTATGGTGGTTTTTATAGATGACATCTTGGTTTATTCTAAATCCAAGGCGGAGCACGAGCAACATTTGAGGATGGTATTGGGTGTTCTTCGGGACAAGCAATTGTTTGCCAAATTTAGTAAGTGTGCCTTCTGGTTAGAAGGAGTTTCTTTCTTGGGACACGTGGTGTCAGAGGCGGGTATTTCTGTTGATCCCTCAAAAATAGAAGCCATAGTTAAATGGAAGAGACCAACTACAGTCACGGAGGTACGTAGTTTTTTGGGATTGGCAAGCTATTATTGGAGGTTTATTGAGGGATTTTCTAAAATTGCTACACCAATGACAAGCTTGACTCGAAAATCTATAGCCTTCGAATGGGATAACAAATGTGAAGCGAGCTTTCAGGAGTTGAAAAGAAGATTGACGGTGGCTCCAGTATTGGCTTTGCCTAAGGGGTCAGATAATTTTGTGGTTTACACAGATGCTTCCAAAGAAGGGTTGGGTTGTGTGTTAATGCAAAATGGTAAGGTAATTGTTTATGCCTCGAGAAAATTGACTCCTTATGAAGTGAATTATCCTACTCATGACTTAGAGCTGGCTGCGATTATATTTGCGTTACACAAGTGGAGGCATTATTTATATGGGGCTAGATTTGAAATGTTCACAGATCATAAGAGCCTAAAGTATTTATTTTCTCAGAAAGAACATTACATGAGACAACGCAGATGGATGGAAAAATTGAAGGATCATGATTGTACAATTTTGTATCACCCGGGAAAGGCTAATGTGGTGGCAGATGCTTTGAGTAGGAACACCTATATTGCACATTTAATGGCACGAGAGTGGAAATTGCTAGAAGAATTGCGAGACTGGAATCCTTATGAGTCGAGTCATGGCATGAGTTTCGCGAATATAAAGGCTACATCTGTTCTACTTCAACAGATTAAAGAAGCTCAAAAGATTGATCCTGAATTACAGAAGATTGTTAATGGAATGAAAGAAGGTAAACAACCCGACTTTGCCTTTAATAATGATGGGATTCTTACTTTTCGTGGTAGGGTTTGTATTCCAGTTGATAGTGAGATTAAATTGAAAGTATTAGAGGAGGCTCATAAGACAAAGTATACCATACATCCGGGAAGTACGAAAATGTATCAAGATATGAAGAAGCATTTCTGGTGGAACTGTATGAAACGGGAGATTGCAGATTATGTGTCTAAATGCCTAACATGTCAACAGGTGAAAGTGGAACATCAACGTCCTGCAGGTTTGTTACAACCTTTAGAGATTCCTGAATGGAAATGGGAGCATATCACCATGGATTTTGTAACCAGATTACCACGTACTCGAAAGGGTTATGAAGCAGATTGGGTTATAATAGATCGGTTAACCAAGTCGGCTCACTTTTTGCCTGTTTCTATGGGGTATTCATTGACTCAGTTGGCTTCTCTATATGTTCAGGAGGTAGTCCGGCTTCATGGGGTTCCGGTGAGTATAGTATCCGATAGAGATCCTCGGTTTACATCCCGATTCTGGCAAGCTCTTCAAGGGGCAATGGGGACTAAATTGAATTTCAGCACGGCATTTCACCCACAGTCAGATGGGCAGTCGGAAAGGCTAGTACGAATTCTTGAAGATATGTTACGAGCATGTGCAGTTGACTTCAAAGGTAGTTGGGATGTTCATTTACCGTTAGTTGAATTTGCTTATAATAACAGCTACCAGTCTAGTATTGAGATGGCCCCCTACGAAGCATTGTATGGTCGTAAATGTAGATCACCTATAATGTAACACCCATCCTATTTCTTGTTAAATATTTGACTTACTTGTTAAATTCTTGAACTTGCATATTATGTGTTAGTTTTACTTGGGTTAATTTCTTAACTGCTTTAGAATATTAAGGTGGTTAAAGGTTTAGTTTTGACTTTTGGGTCATTTGTGAAAATTTGACTTTAGGGCCTTTTTGTTGAAAGTGAAACTTGAGGGGCCTAGGTGTCATTCTTGGAAAGTTGAATGTATATCAACTTGTTGATTGCCTGAGAAAGGCAATCTTACCCAAAACATTCTCGTTGTTTCCTCTATAGAAAAGTTAGGGTTAGGGTTTTACCCTATTTTCGACTCCTTGAGTTTAATTAATCCTCTGTTCGTGATTCCGGTCCCGGATAAAGATTTGTGGCGTTGAATAGAGCGTTCCAGGCCGAACAAAAATTTATTTGGGTAACTTTGATTTCGGACTAGGTAAGTTATTAGCTCCCCCTTGCTTGTAATAACATTCATATATGTTATTTTTGATACTTGTGCTTGTCCATTTCGTGTTTGAGGCAAATTTTGTGATACTTGTAAATTTGGGATAAAGGGAGTAAAACCCTACTGTGTGAAATAATGAAAGAAAATGAAAGAATTGGTTTTAAGCTTGTTAGTGCATTCTGGGTATGTTATAATGTTAGTACAAAGTTACTCCTACGCTTGGGACAGAGAATTCTAAGCCTGGGAAAGAATTTGAGTGTTGCTGAAAATTGTATCAGGCGCCCGCCTGGTGGTCCTCCAAGCGCCCGCCCTTTTCAACAGAAGTTTTGGGTTTCAAAAGTGCTTCAATGAGCGCCCGCCCGGTCCATCATAGGCGCCCGCCCGGTCCCCTGTTTCAACCAAAGTGTTTTAAATCTAAATTAAATTGAAAGCTTATCTCTCCTAAGGCATATAGCCTTAGTATAAGATGTCCTAGCAAGTGTATATGTACCTTTTGGGGCATTAGAACTTGGTCTTGAACATGAATACTCATTAAATTAGAATGAGAACTTAAGTATAAGAGTAGTAACTCTTCCTTATGTCTTGAAAGTGCTATGAATAAGCACTAATGTGTTATGCTTGCCTTGAAACCAATGATTGTGCACCTTAGAGGCATTAGCATAAAGTCTTGAAATTCAACATCCTAAGAATAGGATTAAGATCTTGTAAGAGTAAAATGTATAACTCTTATAAATGCTTGAATGTCCAAAGATTGGAGTTATAACTTGAAGTATAAGACAATAAAATCTTGTACATGTCTTAAACATCCATAGAAGTGGATTGAGAATTTGGATATAAAATAATAAAATCTTGTACATGACTTGACGCCAATACATATGTATGGTAATGAACTAGAAAGTGCTATGAACAAGCACTAACTTGTATGAGACATGTTCTTGTTGTGTATGTGCAAACATTGCATATAGTTGCTTGATAACAAGGTGACTTCTTGATTATTTGAAGCATGTTCCTTGTTGAGCTAGTCCACTACTTTTGGATTAGTTCTTTTCCCGTAGTTCAAGTAAATACCTACTTGTACATTCTTGTGTGAGTCCAGCTGGTTCTCCTTGCTTGTTCGGAAATATATAGGTTCACGCTTGTCGCGAGAGCTGGGGCTTAAGTGACAATCGGGTCCCTATGTATTTGCGCTTGACCCCTTACTACCAGCCATAGTAAGGGCATAGCTTCCTTAGTTGGAGCAATACGCCTGACTTAAGTGAATGCTAAACTCTTGAACACCTCGTGAACACCTCGTGAGTCTTGATCTTGAGAATGGCACTGGTTACCGGGTCTTCTGATATGTACTGAATAATCAGTTTCTTGTTATTGATCGTGATTGTCAAAGTAATACAAGCTACGACAACAATGGTATTCTTGGGAGGAATAAGGAAGGAAGCAATATCCTTTGTAACTTGCTTGTTTAGCCTTATGTGCTAATTGATGAGTGGCTTAGCCTCTCATATACTTGTTACTTGATGATACTTGATATATGATTACTTGAGTATCTACTTGAATTGCATGATAACATGTCATGTAGTTGCATCTAATAGCTTACTGAGATTTATCTCACCCCGTTCCTTGTTTAATTGTTTTCCTTAGATCAAAGGAAGGATAGTGCGCAGTGAGGCTCGACATAGCCGGAAGCTTACTACGCAGGTCGTGATTATTTTGGGGCTTGTGTCCTTTTTACTTTTGGTGAGGACGATGTATTATGGGTTTTGTAACTCCTTATTTTGGGGTAGACAGTCTTGTTCAGTTTTTGTTCTCATTAGACATCTTGTATAGTACTCTTGATGCCAGCTTATGTACTAGGCATGTTTCCGCTGTGTATGTCTTTGAGTTTGGTTTTAATTTTCTTGTTCAGAACTCATGTTGTGAGCTAGTATAGCTCCTTACTCTTGAGTATATATATCATGTCAGTTTGTTATAAACAGATGTCATCTAGTTCTTGTTAAGTTTCTTGTTCCTCGTTAGTCACTCCCACCGGGTTCGAGGTTCTATTAGGGGATCCCGGGACCTGGGGGCGTGTCAGGTTGGTATCAGAGCTACCCTGGTTTAGATACCCTGTTTAGCTACCTTGGTTTGCTCTAAGTCTGGATAGGTTCTATGGCCTAGGTATGGGTTAGTCTTGGGGTGTTATTAACGCCGAGTGTTTACCTACAGGTACAATGAGTTCTGAAGGTACAAGTGGCAGTAATCAGCTGAGATCTATAACTCCTCAAGAAGAGATGGATGATAATGTAGACTGGGATTAACCTAATCGTCTTACAAGGTTCTTGAAGTTGAAACCTCGTAGTTTTGACGGGGAATTTGATGCAAAGAAGGCAGAGGAATGGATTGAAAGTATTGAGAAGATCTTTACAGCCTTGAGATGTGCAGATGGTGATAAGGTAACCTTTGCAACCTTTAAACTTGAGAAAGCCGCTGAACATTGGTGGCAAGTATTGAATAAAGTTGGGAACTAGAAGGGGTACCACAGACATGGGAGAATTTTCTTAAAACATTCAAGTCACAATTTATTCCAACAGTGGTCCAAGACAGGAAAGAGATGGAATTTCTTAATCTGGAGCAGGGAAGTTTGACGGTGGGGCAATACTCAACCAAGTTCACAGAATTGGCAAGGTATTGTGATCACTTAGTTCCAAATGAAGCCAAGAAGGCACAGAGGTTTGTTAAAGGGTTGATGTAACGCCCATCCTTAATCTCGTTAAATATTTGACTTATTTGTTAAATTCTTGACTTGCTTGTTAAATTCTTGACTAGCATATTTATATGCTATTTTATTTGAGTTAATTATTTAATTACTTTAGAAAGTTAAGGTGGTTAAATGTCAAAGTTGAAAGTTTAGGGGCCTTTGTGTTAAAGTTAGAACTTGAGGGGCCTAAGTGTCATTCCTTGATTCTTGTTAAGTATATCATGGTTTGCTTGTTTGTCTGAGAAAGAAATTCTCAAACTTTCTCGACATTTCTCCCTCTGTCTCAAAGAAAAGTTAGGGTTTACCCTATTCTCGACTCCTCGCGATTAATTATTCCTCTGTTCGTGATTCTGGTCCCGGATAAATATTCGTGGCGCTGAATAGAGCGTTTCCTGCCGAACAGAAATTAATTTGGGTCAACTTGATTTTTGACAAGGTAAGTTATTAGCTCCCCCTTACTTGTAATAACATGTATATATGTTATTCCCGCTACTTGTTCTTGTTAAAATTGTGTTTTGGGCAATTTTTGTGATACTTGTAATTTTGGGACGAAGGGAGTATAAATATACTGCGTATGCGTATGAAGGAAACTTGAAAAAGTAGACTCCTGGGTTTGTCAAAAGAAAAGTATAGAAAAGTTACTCCTATTCGTGAGACGGTAAAATAGTAACTTGATTTAAACATGATTAGAAAAATTGTACCATTATTTGTGGTACGGGGAAATGAATGGAAGTATCTCTAAATGGGTATATTAGTAAAATATAAAATTGTACTTATACTTTTGGGACGGTGAAATATTTAATTGGGAATAAAAGAAGATTATTCTACTACTTATGGGACGGGGATAAATTAATAAAGTGTCCCTATAGAAGTGTTCTGGGCATGTTAAAATGCACTCTTGAATGTTAGAAAGTGTTAGTGGGTTTATACTCCTACATTTGGGACAGAGAATTTGTAAGTATAAAAGTCTCTGTTGAAATAAGAAAGTATAATTGAAATGAGTGATTTAAGCTTGTTATTGTACTCCTGGGTTTGATAATATATTGATAAAAATTATACTCCTACGCTTGGGACGGGGATTTCTAAGCCTGGGAAAGAAATGGGTATTTGCTAAAAATTGTACCAGGCGCCCGCCTGGTGGTACCTCGAGCGCCCGCCTGTTTCACCAGAAAGTTTGGGTTTCAAAAGTATTTCAATGAGCGCCCGCACGGTATACCTTGAGCGCCCGCCCGGTCCCCTGTCTCAACCAAAGTGTTTTAAATCAAAATAAAATTGGAAGCTTATCCCTTGTTAAGGCATATAGCCTTAAGATAAGATGTCCTAGCAAGTGTTGTGACACCTTAGGGGTATCAGAAGTGAGTCTTGAATATGATTACTCATTAAATTAAAATGAGAACTTGAGTATAAAAGGAAGAACTCTTCTTTATGTCTTGAAAGTGCTATGAACAAGCACTAATGTGTTATGCTTGTCTTGGAACCTATGCTTGTGCACCTAGAGGTTACCCAATTAGTGACTTGAGATTGAATATCCTATATAGGGGATTAAGAACTTGTAAATATGAGTGGTATAGCTCATTTACTTAATTTGAACTTGAAGTATTCTTGGTCTAGGTTTAGGGTATTACCCTAGATGGCCTAGATGAGTGTTGTAGAACACTCTAGTACTGAAAAATAGTCCCTTTGTGAACAAATAAAATATTGACTTGAATCATAAGTAAATGATAACTTGAGTATAAGAGTAGTAACTCTTTTATGTGTCTTGAAGTTAATGTTTGTGTACCTTAAGGGCACCAACTAATGTCTTAAGCTTGAATGTTACAAGAAAAGGATTTGAAAAAATTTGTAAAAGATGTATAATTCATCTACCTAGCTTGAACTTGAAGTATAAGATAATTAACTCTTGTACATGTTTAACCATCCAAATAAATGGATTGAAAACTTGGATATAAGATGATAAAATCTTGTATATGTCTTGAATGTCTTAAGGTGAGACAGTAACTTGAAGTATAAGACAATAAAATCTTGTACATGACTTGAACATCCAAATAATTGGATTAAGACTTGAATATAAGATTATAAATCTTGTACGTTCCTTGACACCAGTATATGTGTATGGTAATAAGCTTGAAAGAGTCTTGATGTGTATATGCAAATCTTGCATATATTTACTTGATAGAGTGTTACTTCTTGATTACTTGATACATTATAAGTGTTATGAATAAGCACCAAAGTGTAAATGATTTAGTTTTTAATCGTGTATATACTCAATGAAGTATATAAAATATAAAGAAGATATCTTGTCTTGAAATGGGTTCCTAAAGAAAATAGGGACTAGTGTAATATGAAGATAATTCATATAATCGTGAATACTACGATTTAAGTTAATAAGAATGATTATAGAACACAATATGTGTTAGAAAATGTATTCGATTATTAACGATACATATACGTGAGATATGACTGTGTCTAGGTACAATGTGACCTATTCTACTACGTGTTTAGAGTCTAAGGTATTGGGCTCTACTTGATAGTAAGGGTATCGTGATAGACACTTTAATGTGTTAAACGTGATATAAATATGTACGTGCAAACTTGGCATGTGACTAAGTGATATACCCTACTACGTGATTGAGGTCTGTTATTAATAGACCCTAACTTGGATTGATCGTGTTACATGGACACTTACGTGCCATAGTTGAACTTGATTAGTATTCGCAATAATTGAGTACGTGTACTTATATTCTCGTGAGCACATGTTACATGACTACATGGTGCATATTCCCGTGAGCACATGATACATGATTACATGGTGCATAAAGACTGGTCCACTAGTATGGGACTTAGTTCTATTCTCGTAGTTCAAGTAAACATCTACTTGTGCATTCTTGTGTGAGTCCAGCTGGTTCTCCTTGCTTGTTCGAAAATATATAGGTTCACGCTTGTCGCGAGAGCTGGGGTTTAAGTGACAATCAGGTCCCTATGTATTTCCGCTTGACCCTTTACTACCGGCCATAGTAAGGGCATAGCTTCCTTGGTTAGAGCAATAAGCTTGACCTAAGTGAATGCGATTGTATTGAACACCACGTGGATCTTGTTCTTGTGGATGACACTGGTTACCAGGTCTTCTTATATACTGCACAGCAGTTTCTTGTTCTTGTTCTTGGTTGTCCTCAGCTAGAAAAGCATCGACAACAAATGGTATTCTTGGGAGGAATAAGGAAGGATTTAGGTACAAATGCGTGATAGGCCTATGTGCATCTTGGTGAGTTGGTTTAGCCTCTCACACTACTTGACTACTTGTTACCTGAACCTTTCTTGAGCTTGATTACTTGTTGGGTTGGCTTAGCCTCTCCTATACTTGTTACTTGATGATACTTGATATATGTTTAGTTGAGTATCTATTTGTATTGCATGATAACATGACATATAGTTGCATGTTAATAGCTTACTGAGATTTATCTCACCCTTTATTTGTTTAATTGTTTCCCCCCCCCTAGGAAAGTAGGGGATAGTACGCAGTGAGGCTCGACTTAGCTGGGAACTTACTCAGCAGGATATTCTTGTTCGAAGTTAGTGTCCTTTTATATTTTGGTAAGGACGATCTTGTATGAGTTAATAAACTTTGGGCTTGTATTGGGGTAGTATTTGTTGTCCCTAGACAGTTCTTGTTGCTAACTTATTTGCTAGGCATGTCTTCCGCTGTATGTAACCATTTTGGTTTAAATTTTCTTGGTCTAGAACTCGTGTGAGCTATCTTAGCTCCCTACTCTTGAGTATATATATCATGTCAGTTTTGTTTTTAACAGGTATTGTTCCTGTTTCCCGTTAGTTTCTTGTTTCTTGTTAGTTACGCGCACCAGGTTCGAGGTTCTATTAGGGAATCCCGGGACTTGGGGCGTGTCAGTTGAGGACTGAGTATAGGAAGCAACTTCTTTCTTTACAGCTTACTAGTTATCATCAAGCAGTGGAGAAGGCTTATACTATTGAAAATGATATTGAAGAACACAAGGTGAAGTTGGGAACAACCATGACTGGTCGTGTAGCAGAGAAAGCTCAGGGATCTGGTTCTAAGGGTGGTAAATCTGGCCGCCAAGATCGTCGATTCCGACAGCCAACCGAAAGTAAGAGTAGTGTATCAACTGGTTCGAGGACAACAGTCCAAGGTTCCAGGAAAGTATGTGGTTTTTGTTCAAAAGAAGGCCATTCTGAAGACAAGTGTTGGCTAAAGCAAGGAAAGTGTTTATCTTGTGGTGAAACTGGGCACTTTGTCAAGAATTGTCCTAAAGGCAGAGGAAATCAAGTTGGGGGTACAAGTCAACAGGCCTCAGGTTCCAAGAGAGATAGTGGGGGTCGACCAAAAGTTCAGGGTCGAGTGTTTGCTCTAGATCAGCAGGGTGTAATTGAGTCTTCTGCAGTCATAGGAGGTACTATATTACTTTCTAGTACGAGAGCGCGAGTCTTGATAGATCCAGGCTCATCTCATTCTTATGTGGCATCTCATTTTGTGTCGCTTTTGCATGTTCTTCCTGATTCTATGCCTTATGTGCTAGAAGTATCTTCCCCTATGGGAGATTGCATGTTTGCTTCTGAGGTTTACAAGAAATGTGAGGTTCTTGTGGGTGATCATGGCCTTCTTGCTGACCTAGTCGTGTTACCTATAAGGGACTTTGACGTGATTCTTGGCATGGATTGGCTTTATGTGCATCATGCATTTGTTGATTGTCATAGAAAAGTAGTAACTTTTTCTATCCCTGGTTTGCCTGATTTTACCTTTGAAGGTAATAGGCCTTTATGTGCTATACGTGTTATTTCTGCTTTAAAAGATAGAAAACTTTTATCTCGTGGTTGTGCCGGGTATCTCGCATGTGTGCTTGACCAGAGTTTATCTGTTCCCAAGATGGAAGATATTCCTGTTGTGTCTGAATTTTCAGATGTGTTCTCTTCTGAGTATAGCATGCCACCTGATCGAGAGCTTGAGTTCTGTATTGAGTTATTACCAGGTACATCACCAATCTCTAAAGCACCTTATAGAATGGCTCCAGCTGAGTTGAGAGAGTTAAAAACACAGCTTGAGGAATTGCTTGAAAGGGGCTTCATTAGGCCTAGTGTATCACCGTGGGGTGCACCAGTGTTATTTGTTAGAAAGAAAGATGGGACTCTGCGATTGTGTATTGATTACAGAGATCTTAATCAGGTAACTATCAAGAACAAATATCCGTTACCTCATATTGATGACTTGTTTGATCAACTTCAGGGTTTAGTAGTGTACTCGAAGCTTGACTTGAGAAGTGGTTATCATCAGTTGAAAATCAGATCTGAGGATATACCAAAGACAGCTTTCCGTACCAGGTATGGGCATTATGAATTTATTGTTATGCCATTCGGTTTGACAAATGCTCCAGCTGTATTTATGGATTTAATGAACCGTATCTTCAAGCCATATCTTGATTGCTTCGTAGTGGTATTCATTGATGATATTCTTGTATATTCTAAATCACGGGCTGAGCATGAACAACATCTTCGAGTGGTATTGCAAGTTCTTCGTGAGAAACAATTATTTGCAAAATTCAGCAAATGTGCTTTCTGGTTAGAAGAGGTTTCATTCTTGGGACATGTTGTGTCTGCTACTGGTATTGCAGTAGATCCTTCCAAAGTTGAAGCAGTTGTACAATGGAAGAGGCCAACTGCAGTGACAGAGATCCGTAGTTTCTTGGGCTTGGCTAGTTATTATCGGAGGTTCATAGAGGGATTCTCCAAGATTGCTACTCCATTGACTAATTTGACTCAAAAATCTAGTTCTTTTGAGTGGAATGACAAATGTGAAACAAGTTTTCAAGAGTTGAAAAGGCGCTTAACGACAGCTCCAGTCTTGGCTCTACCTAGTGGTTCTGAGCATTTCATGGTTTATACTGATGCTTCTAAAGAAGGATTGGGTTGTGTTCTGATGCAAGATGTCAAGGTAATAGCTTATGCTTCTCGAGAATTATCTCCTTATGAAAAGAACTATCCTACTCATGATTTAGAGTTGGCTGCGATTATTTTTGCTTTGCATAAATGGAGGCATTACTTGTATGGAACCAAATTTGAAGTCTTTACCGATCATAAAAGCTTGAAGTACTTGTTTTCTCAGAAAGAGCTTATTATGAGACAACGTAGATGGATGGTGAAATTGAAGGATCATGATTGTACTATCCTTTGTCATCCAGGAAAGACAAATGTTGTGGCAGATGCACTGAGCAGAAAGACTTATATTTCTTGCTTGATGATTCGTGAATGGAAAATGTTTGAAGACTTGTGTGATTGGAGTCCTTGTGAATCAAATCATGGAATTATCATTGCTAATATAAAGGCTACTTCAGATTTACTCCAACAGATCAAAGAAGCTCAGGTAACTGATTCTGAATTGCAGAAAATCATTAGTGGAATAAATGAAGGAAAGCAACCAGATTTTTCTTTTAATAGTGATGGAATTCTTACCTTTCGAGGTCGAGTTTGTATTCCAGTTGATCCTGAGATTAAAAAGAGAGTTCTTGAAGAGGCTCACAAAGCCAAGTATACTATTCATCCTGGAAGCACTAAAATGTACCAAGACTTGAAGAAACATTTTTTGTGGAACAATATGAAAAGAGAAATTGCTGAGTATGTGTCCAAATGTTTGACTTGTCAACAAGTAAAGGTGGAACATCAACGTCCAACAGGTTTGTTGTAACCATTAGAAATTCCAGAGTGGAAATGGGAGCATATTACGATGGATTTTGTGACTGGTTTGCCACGTACCAGACGAGGCCATGATGCTGTTTGGGTTATAGTGGATAGGTTGACTAAGTCAGCTCACTTCTTGTCTGTTTCCATGGGATATTCATTGTCTCAGTTGGCATCTTTGTATGTTCAGGAGATTGTTCGACTCCATGGAGTTCCTGTGAGTATTGTATCTGACAGAGATCCTCATTTTACTTCTCTATTCTGGCAGGCTCTTCAGGGTGCTATGGGTACTAAATTGAATTTCAGTACAGCTTTTCATCCTCAATCTGATGGGCAATCTGAGAGACTTATACAGATTCTCGAGGATATGTTACGTGCTTGTGTTGTGGATTTCAAAGGCAGTTGGGATACTCATCTTCCTTTGGCGGAGTTTGCTTATAACAACAGTTATCAATCTAGCATTGAAATGGCTCCATATGAGGCTCTTTATGGCAGAAAATGTCGATCTCCTATATGCTGGGATGAAGTGGGAGAAGCTAGACTCTTGGGTCCTGAAATGGTTCAACAGTCAGTTGAGAGTGTGAAACTCATTCGAGATAGATTGCGCACAGCTCAGAGTAGACAAAAGAGTTATGCAGATCATCGTAGAAGGGATCTTGAATTCCAGGTAGGTGACTTTGTATTCTTGAAGGTCTCTCCTCGTAGAGGTATAAAGAGATTTGGGAAGAAAGGAAAGTTATCTCCTCGTTATATCGGTCCATTTGAGATTCTTGAAAGAGTTGGGAAGTTGGCTTATAGAGTGGCTTTACCACCTTCTTTATCGGGTATTCATGATGTATTCCATGTATCTATGCTTCGCAAGTATATGGCGGATGAGTCGCGTGTTCTTGAGTATGAGGCTATTCCATTTCAGCCTGATTTGTCTTATGAGGAACAACCTGTTGAAATTCTTGACTGGAAAGAGCAAGTCTTGCGTACCAAAAGGATTCCTATTGTGAAGGTCCTTTGGAGGAATCATGAAATAGAAGAGGCTACTTGGGAAACCGAGAAAGATATGCGAGATAAATACCCGAGCCTATTTTAAAATCTTGGTAAGTAAAATTCGTGGGCGAATTTTCTTTAAGGTGGGGAGGATGTAACGCCCATCCTATTTCTTGTTAAATATTTGACTTACTTGTTAAATTCTTGAACTTGCATATTATGTGTTAGTTTTACTTGGGTTAATTTCTTAACTGCTTTAGAATATTAAGGTGGTTAAATGTTTAGTTTTGACTTTTGGGTCATTTGTGAAAATTTGACTTTAGGGGCCTTTTTGTTGAAAGTGAAACTTGAGGGGCCTAGGTGTCATTCTTGGAAAGTTGAATGTATATCAACTTGTTGATTGCCTGAGAAAGGCATTCTTACCCAAAACATTCTCGTTGTTTCCTCTGTAGAAAAGTTAGGGTTAGGGTTTTACCCTATTTTCGACTCCTCGAGTTTAATTAATCCTCTGTTCGTGATTTCGGTCCCGGATAAAGATTTGTGGCGTTGAATAGAGCGTTCCAGGCCGAACAAAAATTTATTTGGGTAACTTTGATTTCGGACTAGGTAAGTTATTAGCTCCCCCTTGCTTGTAATAACATTCATATATGTTATTTTTGATACTTGTGCTTGTCCATTTCGTGTTTGGGAAAAATTTTGTGCTACTTGTAAATTTGGAATAAAGGGAGTAAAACCCTACTGTGTGAAATAATGAAAGAAAATGAAAGAATTGGTTTTAAGCTTGTTAGTGCATTCTTGGTATGTTATAATGTTAGTAAAAAGTTACTCCTACGCTTGGGACGGAGAATTCTAAGCCTGGGAAAGAATTTGAGTGTTGCTGAAAATTGTATCAGGCGCCCGCCTGGTGGTCCTCCAAGCACCCGCCCTTTTCAACAGAAGTTTTGGGTTTCAAAAGTGCTTCAATGAGCGCCCGCCCGGTCCATCATAGGCGCCCGCCCGGTCCCCTGTTTCAAACAAAGTGTTTTAAATTTAAATTAAATTGAAAACTTATCTCTCGTAAGGCATATAGCCTTAGTATAAGATGTCCTAGCAAGTGTATATGTACCTTTTGGGGCATTAGAACTTGGTCTTGAACATGAATACTCATTGAATTAGAATGAGAACTTAAGTATAAGAGTAGTAACTCTTCCTTATGTCTTGAAAGTGCTATGAATAAGCACTAATGTGTTATGCTTGCCTTGAAACCAATGATTGTGCACCTTAGGGGCATTAGCATAAAGTCTTGAAATTGAACATCCTAAGAATAGGATTAAGATCTTGTAAGAGTAAAATGTATAACTCTTATACATGCTTGAATGTCCAAAGATTGGAGTTATAACTTGAAGTATAAGACAATAAAATCTTGTACATGTCTTAAACTTCCATAGAAGTGGATTGAGAATTTGGATATAAAATAATAAAATCTTGTACATGACTTGACGCCAATACATTGTATGGTAATGAACTAGAAAGTGCTATGAACAAGCACTAACTTGTATGAGACATGTTCTTGTTGTGTATGTGCAAACATTGCATATAGTTGCTTGATAACAAGGTGACTTCTTGATTATTTGAAGCATGTTCCTTGTTGAGCTAGTCCACTACTTTTGGATTAGTTCTTTTCCCGTAGTTCAAGTAAATACCTACTTGTACATTCTTGTGTGAGTCCAGCTGGTTCTCCTTGCTTGTTCGGAAATATATAGGTTCACGCTTGTCGCGAGAGCTGGGGCTTAAGTGACAATCGGGTCCCTATGTATTTGCGCTTGACCCCTTACTACCGGCCATAGTAAGGGCATAGCTTCCTTAGTTAGAGAAATACGCCTGACTTAATTGAATGCTAAACTCTTGAACACCTCGTGAACACCTCGTGAGTCTTGATCTTGAGAATGACACTGGTTACCGGGTCTTCTGATATGTACTGAATAATCCGTTTCTTGTTATTGATCGTGATTGTTAAAGTAATACAAGCTACGACAACAATGGTATTCTTGGGAGGAATAAGGAAGGAAGCAATATCCTTTATAACTTGCTTGTTTAACCTTATGTGCTACTTGATGAGTGGCTTAGCCTCTCATATACTTGTTACTTGATGATACTTGATATATGATTACTTGAGTATCTATTTGAATTGCATGATAACATGTTATATAGTTGCATCTAATAGCTTACTGAGATTTATCTCACCCCGTTCCTTGTTTAATTGTTTTTCTTAGATCAAAGCAAGGATAGTGCGCAGTGAGGCTCGACATAGCTGGGAGCTTACTACGCAGGTCGTGATTATTTTGGGGCTTGTGTCCTTTTTACTTTTGGTGAGGACGATGTATTATGTGTTTTGTAACTCCTTATTTTGGGGTAGACAGTCTTGTTCAGTTCTTGTTGTCATTAGACATCTTGTATAGTACTCTTGATGCCAGCTTATGTACTAGGCATGTTTCCGCTGTGTATGTCTTTGAGTTTGGTTTTAATTTTCTTGTTCAGAACTCATGTTGTGAGCTAGTATAGCTCCTTACTCTTGAGTATATATATCATGTCAGTTTGTTATAAACAGATGTCATCCAGTTCTTGTTAAGTTTCTTGTTCCTCGTTAGTCACTCCCACCGGGTTCGAGGTTCTATTAGGGGATCCCGGGACCTGGGGGCGTGTCATATATGTTGGGATGAGGTCGGGGAAGCAAAGCTTTTGGGACCCGAAATGGTTCAACAGTTGGTAGAGAGTGTGAGATTGATTCGGGATAGATTGAGGACAGCTCAAAGTCGTCAAAAGAGTTATGCTGATAACAGAAGAAGAGATCTTGAATTCCAAGTCGGGGATTTCGTGTTCTTGAAAGTGTCACCTCAGAAAGGTGTGAAACGATTTGGGAAGAAAGGGAAGTTGACTCCTCGGTATATAGGACCATTTGAAATACTTGAGAGGAATGGGAAATTGGCTTATAGACTTGCTTTACCGCCATCATTATCCGGGGTACATAATGTGTTTCATGTCTCTACTCTTCGTAAGTATATTGCGGATGAATCTCATGTTCTCGAGTATGAACCTATGGAATTCCAACCTGATTTATCCTACGAGGAGTTACCGGTAGAGATTCTTGACCGGAAGGAACAAGTCTTGCGTACTAAGAGAATTACCCTTGTGAAGGTATTATGGAGGAATCACGAGATCGAAGAAGCTACTTGGGAAACCGAGCGAGAAATGCTAGAGAAATACCCGAGTCTATTTGATAACTTTGGTAAGTATTATGATCATTTAGATAAATAAAATTCACGGACGAATTTTCTTTTAAGGTGGGGAGGATGTAATGCCTCACCCAATTTTATTTTCATATTTTACATATTATATGATTAAATCTATTATGTGATTTATGTGCATTTTGTGTGTTAGATATAATTTCTTACACTTGCATATATTATTTGAGTATATGTGTTAAAGTTATTGTTAGTTATAATGTTAGTAATTTAGGGAGTTAATTGATAAGTTGATTCTATAGAGTCTTTTATGAAGGGATAAAGTTATGGGTCAAAGTATCCAAAATGAGTTTTGAGGGGTCCAAGTGTAAAGTTGCAAGTTGATGGAGATTTTTATCCCCATCTCCTTGCTCAGCACACACACACACACACTAAAAACCATTCCCTCCATTGTTCTTTCTTGGAAGAAAGAAAAGGTAAGAAAATATTTTGTATAAATTCCCCTAAATTCAATTACAACTCTATTTCAAATTCTAAATATATAATTGTTCAGGGCATTGAATAGAGTATTTCTACCGATTCAATTTCCGTTTTCTTGATACTTTTCCGGGATAGGTAAGTTACTAAATTCCCCTAAATTTAATGTTATTATGAGTATTCATGAATGGTATGATGTATATAGGAGTAAGATGGGATTTGATTTGGGTTTTTATGAAGTTCTAGGCAAGAAGTGCCTTTTTAGGTTTTTACCATTAAATCCCAAGTTCTGAGTTAAGGTTTGTATTAGGGATGGTTCTCAGTTGGTTTTGGTGTGTTAGACACCTAAAACAAGTTCAGCAAGTGTAGATGGTAATAGGAATTCTGGGTTTAAAAGATTGTTGTAAAAATGAAGTTTTGGTCAAGAAGAACCCAGGAACTGAATGCTGGTGTTCTGAATTTCGACTAGGAGGCGCGCGCACCCTATAGAAGGAGGCGCACGCACCCTTTATCTGAAGTTTAAAATTTTGGGTTTTGAAGGAGGCGTGCGCTCCCTTTTGGGAGAGGCATGCGCACCCTCAAATTGTGTGATTTTCATAAGCTTCAGTAGTTGGAGGCGCGCGCACCCATTGTGGGAGGCGTGCGCACCCTTAGCTAGTTTGGGCAAGGCCTCATTTCTGACTTAAGGAGGCGTGCGCACCTCCCCTGTTTTAGCCTTAATTGAGTTCTTTTTCTTCCTAAGTGTTGGGAATTATTAGGGAATACTTTGTATGTGTTATAGGAACTTATATTGATAAGTAAATGATTGTTTAAACTCTTCATGATTACTAGAAGATGAATTGGTAAATGATACATACTAAATGTGTTACAAGTGGATTTGATCATTTTATGCAATTATGCCTAAGTGATGTACATGGTTGATGGTCTAGTCCCTTACTTTGGGCCTAGTACTAGTTTCATATTGTCAAGTAAATATTACTTGTGTACTTGGTTGTGAGTCCAGCTGGTTTATGTGTTTCGGGGGTGTATAGGTTCACGTTTATTATGAGAGCTGGGGCTGAGTAATAACCGTGAATCTATGCATCTGTGACCGTTTGCTCCTACTCATGATCACAGTAGGGGTCTAGCTTTATCAATGATTGGAGCATTAAGCACAATGATTGAATAGCTCTTTTGTTCTTGGTTTGAGATACTGAGTAGCGGGTCTCCTCTGATTTTGTGAAGCGGCCTTCAACATGAAGATCGACATCAACGTTATGTTTGGGTATGGAGTAATAAGGAGGAAAGAAATATCCTTTGTAATGTGTACTTAGCTATACGTGTTGCATAATGAGTGGGAGTAGCTACTCATGTGATGTGCTACTTGATATATATATATATAGTTAATGAACTGCTTCCATGCTTCATTTCCATATGTATGCATATCATGCTATGATAGTAGTAACTTACTGAGATTTTTCTTCTCACCCCGTTTATTGTTTCTTTGTTTTCCTTAGATCCAAAGAAGGCTAGCGATAGCTCGAGGTGAGGATCGTAGTATCCAGTTCTGGTGCTAAGGGAAATTTCTTTTGGGTAGGTTATTATACTTTTGTTTTGTGAGGACGTTGGTTAGACTGAGTATGTTAAACTCAGAATTTTTGTGGTACAATTGTGTATTTGTAAATAAAGTTATCTTCTTTTGTTTAACGGCTTGTAGGCCGAGTAATGGAAGTATAGAAGTTAGTTTTTGGCTATGTAAAGTGGTAAAAGGTGGTCAAGTGTTGAACCATCTTTAGTAGTGTATCTCCTACGTCATTAAAGGAGTATAGTTGTATTTTAGTTTTAAATTTTACCCGTTTTTAAAGTAGTGGCGTGTCTGAATTCTATGATTTATATCAAATCTAAGGATTCGGGGCGTTACACTTCTTAACAATAATAAAGAGAATATTTAGAGAGAGAAATAAAAAATGTAGTGTCTAAAAGGGATGATGGTGATCCCTTTATATACTAGACAAAGAGGCACTTCATTTAGGGACCACACCTATTCAATTCCTAAGCAATGTTAATTTACCATTTTGCCCATCAAAAATAGATAAATTATATTTCAGGGATTCTACACATTGACTATTGTTGACTACACTTTGTTTTAAAATTATAAACATGATTTTATATATGGAATTGACAAATAACTTGTGTTGCAATCCACAAAAGGTCTAACAGCAACAACATTTGGAGAATATTCTAATCATAATATTATATTGATTTTTTTGATTTAGACAATTGTGTTTAGTATTTAATTGAGTTGTGATAATCTATAGTAATATAAAGTGAGGAAAACTTTTCTCTTTTAGATCGGCCCCCCTACATACCTATAAATGGAATGCAAAGTCAATTGAATATTTTAAGTTTGTTGTTGCTCCACTTTGGAAGGTAAGATGCCGTCAGTGTTCCAAGTGCTTAAGTAAAATACTCCCTCCGTCCCATTTTAAATTACAAATACTAGGTGTACACGGTAATTAAGAAAAAAGTTAAAAAGGTAATGTGTTGTGAGTGTAGATAGTTAGGTAGGAGAGAGAAAGTTGGGTAGAGAATAGTAAGTGGGTTAGTTGATGCGAGTATGAGAAGGGGGACCCACTAATTAAAAAGTATTAAAAACTTTCCATTTAAAGATTTTGCAATTTTAGTTGGGACACTAAAAATGGTAAATTTTGCAATTTGAAATAGGACGGAGGGAGTAGATAGTTTATGTTTAGTGTGCCACCTGTACCATACGTGTCATCCTCATTATAAATTTGTCTGCCATGGTAATTGTTGGGCTATAACTGTTGTGAAGCCTCTCATTCAAATTTTGAATCATGTTTTTTTTTTTTTTTTTTCTTCAGCATTGTTTATCATTTCTTCCCCCAATACATAAAATATTCTCCTCCGGAAATTAAGTTTGAAGAAGCAAAAAAATGATCCTTCTGCTTCCCTTCCCACTTGGACCAACAACCGGTCACAGCCATGCTCACCGCCCCGCCACCAGCATTCTTTACTGTTGTGGAATTAGACCCTTCCCAACCCAACACCCAAGCAAATCGCAAGAAAACCCGGCACCACAAACAAGCACAAGAAATAAGAAACCAAAGCAAAAGAACAAAACGAACACAAGAAATTGTTTACCCAGTTCGTCAATATATTTGACTACGTCTGGGGGCACTACCAAGCCAGGATCTTGCACTATAATATGTAAATATGGAGTTACAATGAGTTATGGGGCGGAACATTGTTTATATAGCAAACCTAGAAAAAGTCCTAAACCTAAACATAAGAGGAATCCCAAAATAACTGCAATTCCCGCAACCTGTGACGCGGCACCAGGCGCCCGCCTGGTCCTATGCAAGCGCCCGCCTGCATTTATTTCCGCCAGGAACCAAAACCTTCTGCCCAAAAAGGCGCCCGCCTGGTCTATACCAAGCACCCGCTCGCCTGGTCTATACCAAGCGCCCGCTCGCCTGGCTGCTGCAGAATTTTCTTCTCTCCGTTTCCTTTTAGATCTCTACTCCAACAATCTCCCACCTAGAGATCAACCGCGTATACAAACTCCGTATCCGTCTTCAACTCATCCATGGTGTCGTCCTAGTGCTCACCTCGATCATGGTAGTATCATCCTCCTCCCCTATTCTCCAAGCACCGTTGAAGCTAAACCCAGCTTCAACTTCACCTTGCTTGAGAAACCTGGAGCCTTTGCATCCGATCTACACTCACCGTTAGATCTTCGTAGCGGAATATCCGGTCCTAGAGTATGTGGTTCATCTTCAGTGACCCCTTGTCCTTGGTCATCATGAACCCTCCCGCTCCCACCCGAGTCTGGAATATCCATGCAAATTTCACTTGCATCACCGTATTCCTCAAACTCCTTGAGCTCATGCTCCCCACCATTGTCTGACATCAACCTTTTAACCTTGAGTCCCTTTCGATTCTTCACCAAGGCCTTCCACTTCTTATACATCCTGAAAGATTCATCTTTCCCTTCTAAGAAGTAATCCCGGACCTTCCTTGTCGAATCATCAATGAAGGTCATGTAATATGACACGCCAAACCGAGAAGTTACCGGGGATACCCCCTTCTCACCCATGTGACCCAATCGACAGTGCCACAAATCCGTATCACCCTTGGCTGACGCCACCGCGATACTATCCTTGGTGTTTTCCGCCAAATACAATCTTCATTCCCTATTACCCCGAGAGATCTCACAATCCTCCTTGGTAATAACCCAGTTCCTGCAGCTAAAAGTTACCGTGTAACCTTCTTCACCCAGCTGCCCAACTGAAATCAGGTTCTTTTTCAAACCCGGAATGTGACTGACCCCGTGTAGATGTAAGACGTTCCCGTCCTATGCTCCTATTCTGACATCCCCCTTCCCCTTGATTTCCAAAGGCTCGCCATCCGCCAGCTAAACCTTTCCGAAATCACCGGAAGTGTAATTTTCCATCGCTACTGCATGCCCGTATGAGTGGAATGATGCCCCCGAATCCGACACCCATGATTCTAGCGCACTACAAACGCTCAGAATCAGTACATCGTCACCTTCGATTATCACATTCGCCGATTTATCCCCTCGCCTGGGACAATCCCTCTTGTAGTGTCCTAACTCCTTACAATGATAGCACTCTACCGATCCTCTGGCAACCCTTGGTCTTTCTTTGTTCTCCGCAGACTGATCCCCACCCCCAATTACGCTTTCCCTTGACCCTGTTCTCCATTTATTGCTAGAACCCGGCCTTCCCCTGCTAGTTGTAGCCAAGACCGATCCCGAAGTAGACGGTGTCCCCAACTTCTTTATGCGATTATCTTCGCCCATGAGGAAGTCCTTAACATCATCATACTTCAATTTGTTCTTACCTGCTGAAGCATTCAACGTTGTCACCGTTCCGCTCCAACTTCCTGGTAAAGACGCTAGCAATAAACACGCATGAACCTCGTCACCGAAAGTAATCTCCAACGCAACCAATGAGTCTATAACATCCATAAACTCATCGATGTGTTTAGCTATGGATCCTCCCTCTTGCATCTTGAGACTACCCATCTTGCGTATCAAATCAACCTTATTTGCAGCAGATGGAGTTTCAAATCTATCAGTAAGATAATCCAATAGCTCCTTGGTGGTTTTCGCCTTCCTGGTAGTCTTCGCGATCCACTTCGATAAAGTAGATCGAACTACCCCTAAGGCTTTCCGCTCCATGAGATCCTAGTCTTCCTGTTTTTCGCTTTCCGGCTTGACTCCCTTTAGAGGCTTATAGAGATCCTTATTATATAAGACATCCTCTATTTGCATCCTCCAATATCCATAGTCAGACCCATCAAATTTCTCCACCGCTTGTTTATCCTTGCCCATTCTTGATTGCTTGATAAACCCCTTTGATCGTCCAACCAAAGCTCTGATACCAGTTGTTGTGGAATTAGACCCTTCCCAACCCAACACCCAAGCAAATCGCAAGAAAACCCGGCACCACAAACAAGCACAAGAAATAAGAAACCAAAGCAAAAGAACAAAACGAACACAAGAAATTGTTTACCCAGTTCGTCAATATATTTGACTACGTCTGGGGGCACTACCAAGCCAGGATCTTGCACTATAATATGTAAATATGGAGTTACAATGAGTTATGGGGCGGAACATTGTTTATATAGCAAACCTAGAAAGAGTCCTAAACCTAAACATAAGAGGAATCCCAAAATAACTGCAATTCCCGCAACCTGTGACGCAGCACCAGGCGCCCGCCTGATCCTATGCAAGCGCCCGCCTGCATTTATTTCCGCCAGGAACCAAAACCTTCTGCCCAAAAAGGCGCCCGCCTAGTCTATACCAGGCGCCCGCTCGCCTGGCTGCTGCAGAATTTTCTTCTCTCCGTTTCCTTTTAGATCTCTACTCCAACATTTACGACCGTCAACACCATCGTACCACACTACCACTGTCAAGATCTCACTAACAACTCAAAGCATTTCCTTTATGGTTGTTTTTTGCGCTTGCTATTTCACCCCTACAAAACCACTACTAATGTAACCACAAAACACAGAACAAACTAACCCAGAACACGAACACACACAAGAAAACAGACACAGACGGACGTACACACACAATAACACCACACAAATTAGATCTGAGATCTCACATGAACTCACACACCAGATCTGAGATCTAACACCTACATACACACTATATTTGTTAACAACCAGATCTACATGTACATCTGGTCCACCAACTTTAAAAAACACACTCGAACACATACATCGAGAGAGGGAGGGTGGGTGGCGAACGCACAAAATGGAAAGCGAGAGGGAGAGAGACAACCTTTGAAGATGAAGGCAATGACGGAGTAGTCAAGGCTACGGTGACGACGACGAAGAATGGGCAGCGGCGAAGAAGAAGAAAACTAAGCTATGGAGAAAAAGATTGCAGGGGAAGGGTGAAGATGGAGAAGATACGGGAAGAAGGATTCGAAGGAAAAGTGAGGGTGGGCCGGAGAGGATGAAGATAAGAGAGAGAAATGTTTCAAAAGAAAATGATCAGATCTATTTCCGAGTGAGATAGAGAGAGAGAGTGGGATTTTACAAAATGGTGTGAAATTAGATAGTGGAATTTTATGTAGGGTATGTTAAAGGCTTTAGATGGGTTTAAGTTAAGGGTACACTCCCTCCGTCCCATTTAAAGCTTCACCATTTTAGTAATGGCACGCAAATTATGGCAAGTGGTGAGTGTAAAAAGGATTGTGAGAGTGAATAAGTTAGTGGGTATGACATGTGGGGCCTCCAATTTAAATATGTGAGAGGAGAAAGTTAGTGAGTATGACAAGTGGGCCCCATAATTTAAGTATGTGAGATGAAGAAGTGAGTGGGTATGACAAGTGAGGCCTACATTTTTTACCATTTTAGGAAATGGTGAAGCTTTTAACGGGACACCCATTTGGGTAATTGGTGAAGCTTCAAATGCGACGGAGGGAGTACTTCAAATTTTGGGGGATGGTTAACTGTTGGAATTAAACTAGGTCCGCCCAAGATGGCCCAACCTATGTCCAAGCCCAATCCCAAGTCCAGGTCCAATCCCTCATTGTATTTACTGAATAACAAATACGTCAAAAAGAAAACTGACGTTAACCGCATAAAGATTATGCATAGAAGTTACATTCAGTTTTTTTTTTCTTTGGGGAATAAGGGGATGACGGACAGTTCCAAGAAAATAACGTGAAGAACAACTCATACACACAAAAAGTTTTCTCACCCATCCATGGCTGATCAAGGAGGCAAACAAGTGTTGTGAATTTGTGGGTGATTTCCGTTCGTGATTTCGCTCCCGGCCTACGTTGCGAAGTATAGTACCAAGTTCAATTCTGTGATAAAAAAAAAACCACGGTAAAGATTCAACGCTTCCGCACAAGAATCAATCAAGTAAGTGATTCATATCCCTCTAAAGTTTACATTGGTATCAGAGCCTTTGTTGGATTTGATCTCGAATGTTTTCGTGAAAGCCATGATTGAAGTTTTTTTCCATATCATGTTAAAAGTATTTAATTTTCGTTTTTGATGCTTTAAGAATTAGTATGAATTATTGATATGGTTTGAAAGAGGATTAAAAGGGCTTTTTGCAGAATTTTATTTCATGATTTTTGGATTAAAGATGAAAAAGTTATGAAATTTTGTAATTCTAGGGTTTTTCTTTTTTCGTTGATGAATAAGGTTAGTGTCCGTATGTTTTTTTTGTACGTGGTGCATGAAGTACTGTACATACTGAGTAAAAAAAAAAAGGAACTCCTTTCGTGGACTCTGATGGGTGAAGAAGAAGACTAAAACTCGGAACTTTTTTTTTACTCGTTCCGTCCCACAGTCAATAATTACATCTTGCTAATTATTTTTGAAGGTCTTAGTGATATCGAAAAATTATGAAAACAATACAAAAATTAAGTTTGTAAGTTTTCTGTATTCTGAAAATATTTGGAAATTTTTCGTTGACTTTGACTTTCTGGTCAACTGTTTGACTTGTCAAGTTTACGGACTGTTTTGGGGGTCTTCCCGAGGTCAGAAAAATCTGAAAAAAAATACAGAAGCCATATTTTTCAGTTTTCTATTTTCTGAATTTTTTCTGGAATTTTCTGAAGACGTTTAATTTTTCAGATTTTCTTAATGTTCCCTAAAATAAGTTTGATTATTATGTTTTGTTAATGATTACGTGAGATGTATTAACAATGATAATCAGAAATCCGCTTTTGTTGAGTGGGAGCATTAATCTTATGTTAAGTGTTGCATAATAGTATTAGCATTTATCATAAAGTGATCTATGTGCTAAATCTACGCAATTTGCTATTATGTACCTAAGAGTCTTTAAGAGATGAAAAAGTATTCTCTTGAGAAAATAAGATATTACACAATGAAAATGATTGATTAGATGATGATATTACTTTGGTAATGTGAAGCTGATTGTGAACTTAGTGACCTTTCGTTTCGCATCCTTAGTTAGATTATTAATTTAATGATCATTTGTTGTTGTAATAAAGTGTAATGAAAGGTATATGTGTCAATAATGTTCTCCTTGTTATTGTCTCTATGAAGTTGCTAATCATGACCTCTGTTAAGAACATAATTGCTGAGCTAAATCATGGTGACAAATTGGACGGTGACAACTACGACATGTGGCACCGTAAGATCCAATATGTCCTTGAAGAACAAGAAGTTCTTGATACTCTGACAAGTTCCATGGAGGAGCCTGTTATGACTGATGAAAGGACCGCTGGTGAACATAGGAGGAATCTTGTTGCGTTCGAAGCTTGGAAGAAGCGTAACAGCAAGGCTCGAATCACGCTTTTGAGCAGTATGCAAGATGATCTTATGTGTGAATATGAGACATATTCAGTTGCCAAAGATATGTGGGTTGCCCTAAAAGAGAAGTTTGGAGGAACTTCGGCTACAAAGCTGAAGAAGCTTCTCTATAAGTTTGACAACGTAAGCAAGCGTCCTAATGATTCCATGAGGAAGTACTTAAGGGCGATGTCAAACATGATAAGGGAGCTAAAGTCTGCGGGGCACTTTCTTTCAGATGAACAACAGGTTCAAGCTATTCTCCGTTCTCTTCCTAGTAACTGGGATCACATGGTGATGAACCTCACCCACAATGAACATGTTAAGACCTTTAACGATGTGCAGACTCACTTGGAGTTGGAGGATGAGCGTCTTTCAGCCTCAAAATCCTCATCTCAAGTGTTTGCTGCTGAAGCGAGTACAAGTAAAGCTTCTAGGTCTAAGCATGGAAGAGGTGATGACCAAAGGAAGGGGAACGGGAGCGGATCGGCGCCGAAGAAGGCAAAGTATGGAAATCGCAAAGGTAATGCGAACAATGGCAAAGGGAAGAATAAAGTTGAGAGGAGATGTTACAATTGTGGCAAGACAGGTCATTTTGCACGTGACTGTCCTGATCCTAAGAAGGAATGCAACAATTGCGGCAAACTGGGTCACCTGGCTTTTGAATGTAAAAAGCCAGCCAAGGTAAAAATATGCCCTACCTCTATTTGTTTCTAGTTGTGCTTTGCTCACTGACTCTTATCCTTTATGGACTGTAGACTCAAGAGCCACGGACCACATAACTAGAGACCGAGGAGCATTCCAAGAATACCGTCGAGTGCCAAAGGGTACAAAGTGGATTTATGTTGGTAACAACTCAAGAATTGGTGTAGAAGGAATTGGTACGTGCCAATTAGACCTACGAGGAGGCCAAAAGTTGTTGCTACATGATGTTCTCTATGGTCCAAACATCCGACAGAATCTTGTGTCTGTTACTGTTCTTCTTAAGTTAGGATTTGCTGTTAATTTCCATGGAACTTCTGTAGACATTTGTTATGGTTCTGTTGTTTATGGTTCTGGACATCTAGTTGATGGTTTTCTTGTTTTGGATGTTGAACACACGTTGTTTAATGATAAAAGTTGTTTCTCTTTAATGGCATCTTCTAGTAGCATCAACGTAGATGCATCTGTTTGGCATGCTCGCTTAGGGCATATCGGACAAGAAAGAATGAACAGGTTGGCAAAAGAGGGTCTATTAGGCTCACTTAACAAAGTGTTATTGCCAACTTGTGAAAGTTGCCTAGCAGGGAAAGCAACAAGAAAACCGTTTGGAAAATCAGTTAGGGCTACTTTTCCATTGCAACTAATCCATTCCGATATTTGTGGACCAATGAACGTGAGGGCAAGGCATGGAGCCTCATACTTCATCACATTCATAGATGACTACACATGTTTTGGTCATATCTATTTACTTTCTCATAAGTCTGAGGCATTAGATTGTTTGATATACTTGCCTTGTCGAGAATCAATTAGAAAAAAGCATCAAGGATTTAAGAACACACCGTGGACGTGAGTATTTGTCTGAGCAATTCAAGGCTCTTTTTGATGAAAAAGGTATTGAAAGGAAATTAACTATTCCAAGGACTTCACAGCAGAACGGTGTTGCTGAGAGGAGAAATAGGACATTGCTAGACATGGCTAGATCTATGATGGCACAAGCAAATCTACCTATAAGTTTTTGGGGAGATGCTTTACTGACTGCCACATATATTCTTAACCGTGTCCCCTCTAAATCAGTAAGTTCCACCCCATACGAATTATGGAAGGGCATAAAACCAGTTTTGGAAAATTTGCATCCATAGGGATCGGCAGCCTATGTACATAGCACTTCCGATAAGCACGGGAAGTTAGGTCCTAGGGGTAAAAAGTGTATCTTCATTAGATACTCAGAACACTCCAAAGGATATGTGTTTATAGGTGAAGGACCGGATGGAAGCTTGACTGAAATTGAGTCCCGTAATGTGGAATTTCTGGAAAACGATTTCCCTAGTAGGGGTGAAATAGATAGGGAGATTAAACTTTATGAAATGGAAGAACCCGAAGTGGGCATACCTACTCATCAAATGGAGACAGAGGAAGAAGTTCCTCACCTTCCTAACGATAGTGGGAGGGATCCATCATCGAGTAGCACACTTCCATTAGAAGAAGAATCTCAAGAGCCTATCTTACGTAAAAGTCAGCGTGGACATATTCCTCGACGTCGTTTTGACATCGAAAATGAATCATTCATGGCTGATGCACATGATGTTGATGATCCAAGAAGTTATAAAGAGGCTATCACATCACCTACTAGTGAAAAATGGATGAAAGCAATGGATGATGAAATGGAATCAATGAAAACCAATAATGTTTGGGAATTAGTTGATTTACCTCCAGGGCGAAAGACTGTAGGAAATAAGTGGATCCTACGAGTCAAACGCAAAGTGGATGGTTCCATTGAAAGATACAAGGCTCGCTTAGTAGCTAAAGGTTATACTCAACAAGAGGGTATAGACTACGAGGAAACTTTCTCTCCTGTAGTAAGGTTTGCCTCAATAAGATTGATTCTAGCTATTGTAGCTCGTTTGGACTTAGAACTTCATCAAATGGATGTAAAAACAGCTTTTCTCAATGGAGAATTGAATGAAGAGATTTATATGGATCAACCTGAGGGTTTCACTGTAAAAGGAAGTGCAAACAAAGTTTGTAAACTCAAACGATCCATATACGGTCTCAAGTAAGCATCCAGGGCAGTGGTACTTAAGATTTCACCACTCAATCATTAATGATGGATTTGTAATGATCGAAGAAGATCACTGTGTCTATCTCAAATGATCTAAAAGTGATTTTGTTATCCTTTCACTTTATGTGGATGATATCTTAATAGCTGGAAACAATCTGGAGTTGTTGAAAGCCACTAAGAAGTGGTTGTCCTCAAATTTCGAGATGAAGGACATGGGTGAAGCTGAATTCGTACTGGGTGTTTGAATCTATCGGAAACGTTTCGAAAGACTCCTTGGTTTGTCTCAAGAGACTTACCTTAAACAAGTTCTTGAACACTTTGGTATGCTTCAATGCAAACCCCTTGACACTCCTATGGCTAAGAATGAAAAGTTGAGTCTTGATGATTGCCCTAAGACTGAGGAAGAAAAGAATAAGATGTCTAGAGTTCCATATCGCAGTGCCATTGGCAAGTTAATGTATGCAGTCATGTGTACTCGTCCAGATTTAGCTTTCGCAGTTGGCATGGTTAGCCGTTATCAATCTAATCCTGGAAAAGCACACTGGGGAGCAGTCAAAAGGATATTACGTTATCTAAAAGGAATTGTCGACTACATGTTGTGTTATCAAGGATCCAACTCACGGATAGTTGGTTATAGTGATGCTGATTGGGGAGGAGATAATGATAACCGAAAGTCTACATCGGGTTATGTATTCTTGCTTAATAACGGAGCTATCACGTGGAATAGCAAGAAGCAAACAAGTGTATCTCTCTCTACCATGGAAGCTGAATTCACTGCATGCAGAAGAGCTGTTCAGGAGGCTGTTTGGTTAAAGAGGTTCATGGAGGATCTTGGAGTGGTCGATCATACATCTGACCCCGTGACAGTTTATTGTGACAATCAAGCGTCCATTGCTTTTACGAAAGATCCAAAGTATCATGGAAGAACCAAACACATTGATCTAAGGAATAACTACATTCGAGAGACTATAGCAAGTAATGAAGTAACATTAGAGTACATTTCTACTAATATAATGGTAGCTGACCCTATGACTAAGCCCCTTGCTAGAGATGTCTTTCTAAGTCATGTTAGGGCCATGGGTCTTCGAAGGGTGTAGATGTACTTAGAACAATGAGTTTTCTTTGTGACTTCAGTTTGAACTACGTTTGTGGAACTATATTTGTTTATGCACTTTCTGATGAATATCAAGTTTATATTCTTGAGATGTATAAATAATTTGTTCTATTATATTGACACATACATTACACTATATAAGAGTATGTCACCAGACATAGGTTAACTCTCTCACACGAGTAACCGCCTCAGGAGCCACGAAAGCAAGCTGAGATGAGACAATGATACTTGAGATACCAAAGGAGTATGCTAAGTACATTACGTAAACATATGTCGACTTGATGAAAATCAAGAGAAGGTCAAAGTGAAGACCGCATGAGAAACAAGACACTTCTCATATGTCTGGAAATCTAAGACGGGCCAGATATAAATAGTTGGGGATTAAGAAGTGTCTTCGAACTAAATATCTGTACAGTGGGTAAACTACTGACATACGCCCCTTGAAAGGGGTTATACCACTGTAGCACTTGTTTTGGTAACAAGTGTGCATTGACCAAGAGAAATGAGCAACATGTCCCTCTTGCTCATTGTGTGAAGTCTCTAAAATGCCATTTATATGGGCATGATACCATATGTGACTTTCAACTATACTTAAAATGTATTAAGTCAATGTCTGCTACTTTAGCATGCTACCTAGAGCCATGAACTAATTCGGTTGGATGGTACATGTCTAGGAAAGCGATTGCCTTAATGATCTAAAAGTGATAAGTGAGAAAGGAAGACAAGTTTGATTAATCCTGATGATTGTGTTTATAGGTCGACCATTTATGTCACGGACATAGCTATGAACACACTTTACGATCGTAGAAGTCAAACATAGCCTTAAAGGGACCAAGGTATGTTTGGACTTGGTTTAATCGAATTAGTCTGGGGTTTAATGAGTCAATGGTGAACTTGTAGTGGACGTAGCTATTATGACATGCCTAACGGGTGCATAATCTAAAAGCTGCCACGTACATGCACGCTCGTTGGTCACACGACACATTTGCTTGAATGATAGATCATGGATGATAAGGCCATCGTGTGCGAGTGGGAGATGTTGGAATTAAACTAGGTCCGCCCAAGATGGCCCAACCTATGTCCAAGCCCAATCCCAAGTCCAAGTCCAATCCCTCATTGTATTTACTGAATAACAAATACGTCAAAAAGAAAACTGACGTTAACCACATAAAGATTATGCGTAGAAGTTACATTCAGTTTTTTTTTCTTTGGGGAATAAGGGGATGACGGACAGTTCCAAGAAAATAACGTGAAGAACAACTCATACACACAAAAAGTTTTCTCACCCATCCATGGCTGATCAAGGAGGCAAACAAGTGTTGTGAATTTGTGGGTGATTTCCGTTCGTGATTTCGCTCCCGGCCTACGTTGCGAAGTATAGTACCAAGTTCAATTCGGTGATAAAAAAAAAAACCACGGTAATGATTCAACGCTTCCGCACAAGAATCAATCAAGTAAGTGATTCATATCCCTCTAAAGTTTACATTAACATTTTTCTTTAAGCAAATTAATTATGGGCTTCCTTGAGTGGGATAGCCTTTGCTATTTTAGAAAGAAAGGATCTTAAGATGGAAAATTTGCAATTTTAAATCGAACAATATAGTTTGTGTTTTTGTAGGGGTGATAATCTTTTTGGGAGTTTGCAACCTGAGAGAGATGGAGTGAAGAAGTGAGATAGAGAGTTTTATAAAGACAACAAATAATATTTCTATAATAGAAGACTCATTTGTCATTAAGAATGAGAATGGGAATGTGAATTAAAAAGTATATTGTAAAAATAAGTGTTATGAATAGGTAGGAGAGAATAAATGTGTCATAAAATAATAAGTGAATAGTTTTTGTGATTATAGCATGTGACTTGCTACCTTTTTTTTTTTTTTTCGAGTGCAGCTGCTATGGGTTGGGACTTGGGATATGAAATTGTAGAGGAGAAGGAGGGGAAAGAGAAAGAAAGGGTAATTCCAATTTTGGGAAGATCCGATCTGCAAATTGTTTTGTCTTTTGGAACAGTCTAGAAAGGGTTGAAAGTGTAATACCCGTAATTTTTTTTTTTTATTATTTAACTATTTGGTAACATTAATTTAGTTAAATAAAAATTAGAATTAATAAGTTAATTAATGAGTGGGCCGAAAGGAATGGGTTGGCCCGAAGGTTTTAATTAATAAACCCAACCCAATTAATAAACCATTCAAAGTATAAATACTTGGGTTAGTGAAATTAGGTTATTCTTTAATCATCAAAAAGAACAAAATACAAAAACCCTAAACCTTACCTAGCATAGCCGCCGGCCGAACCTAGGAGGAGGGAGAAGAAAATTTCGCCATTGTTTTGGAAGAAGTAATCCGACCATTCTCAAGGTAATGCTAAATCCTACTCTCCAAAATTTGTTTCATTGAATTCGGATTAATAAATCATAAGTTATGCATGTTTAAAGGAAATAATCGTTAGGGTTTTTGCATGCTAGTCAATTAATGGTGGGAATTTTAATGGTTAAATGCTTAGCTTTATTTTAAGTTGATTCTATGATCATGAAAGGGATGAATTCATATTTTAAGAAAGCTGTGAATAGTAATCTGCGATGAATAGTAAAATACGCTGTGAATAGTAAGCTGAGTTTAAAAAGCTGTGAATAGTAATCTGCGATGAATAGTAATTTACGCTGTGAATAGTAAACTGAGTTTAAAAAGCTGTGAATAGTAATCTGCGATGAATAGTAATTTACGCTGTGAATAGTAAACTGAGTTTAAAAAGCTGTGAATAGTAATCTGCGATGAATAGTAATTTACGCTGTGAATAGTGAACTGAGTTGGGAATAGTGTTTCATGCGATTGATGAAAATCCTAAAAGCTATATAATTTGGGTGTTGATTCTTGATTGAGAATGTTAAGAATTGGGATGGAAAGTTAGTATTTTCGTTAAGTTTATAATGAAAAGAAAACATAATCGTTAAAAGAATTGTTAGAAGGTTAGAAAACTAACTTGAAAGGATGTGATAGTTACTTGGAAAACCTTGAAAGTTAGAAAGTTAACGGAAAGGAGGAAGATTAAAAGATTTCAGGTAGTTTCCTAAAGGGAAAGGGCTAAACTGAAAAAGTTAAAGTTAAAAAGGAATAAAAAGGGGAAAACCTTTGAAGTCGAAGGACCAATCTGAAATTAATCCAAAGTTGAAGGACTAATTTATAATTAAACTAAAGTTAAAGGACCAATCTGCAATTAATCTAAAGTCGAAGGACCGAATTGCAATTAACCCAAAGTTGAGGGACCAAATTGTAATTAACCCAAAGTTAGAGGACTTAATTGCAATTATATCAAAGTTAAAGGACTGACTCGTAAATCAAAGTCAGAAACTTAAACGTAAGAAAAGAAGTAACAAAGTAAAGAAGTTAAAACGCATCTCTCAGTTAACTAAGTAGAAATAGTTAACAATGTTGAGAGTACTAAAGTAAATTACTCCGTGCCTTGTAGATTTGCACAGAGAGGAGATTGCGAGGAAAAGCAATTCAGGTAAGGGATTACGTTCCTTACAGTATTTAAACTCCTGTTTATTGGAATTCGGTATTTCTTTCTAAAGTTAGCTATCAGTATGGCATGATAGTATTTGAATGAACTCTGCGTTATTGAACGTTCCTTGAAAGAATCTATACTTAGTGATGTCCCCATCGATCTACTAAGTATCGAAGTTTGAAACTTGTATCACATACTTGTACCATGGTATGTTCTCAATTTTAACTTGTGAGTTAACCACTTACTCGTTAAGGCATCCAATGTCCAGTTAGAAAAGACATTGACGGACAGTCCAGTTAGAAAAGACTCGTCCTTAAACTAGGGATTGCATGAGTGATCACATGCCTTCTCTCAGGAATTGTCTGATTACAAGGATGATTCTAGACCCCGAGCATATGTGTGTGGATACCATATATGTTACGACCCACACTATTGGCTGAAGAAGCTAGGTGTACGAATTGTACCTTTGGCATTGAGGTTATAATGTACGTTACCAAGGAATTGACGGAATTTGAATGAATCCCTTTGGATTGTAGTGCCATAATCCTTTGAAAGTAAAATCTTAAAAGTAATACGACTGTATTGTTCTGCAGTCTTGAATCCAAAAGTAACTGAACCTATCTTTGTAAAAGTTATTCAAAGTATTCGTTCTGGTCGTCTCTCATTAGTAACCGGAGAGGCCACGTATGAACTTACTGAGCATTCGTTCGCTCATCCCTTCTCTATAAATTTTGTTTCAGGATTTAAGTAGAAGGACAAGACAAGGAAAGCAGCCGTAGGAAGACGGTGGATCGAAGATTCTTAAATTAATAGTGTTAAGTACGTTTGTTTATGGGGATGTAAGTTGAAGTACATTGATGGTTAGGGTTGTTACCTACCAAGACAAGTTTAAGTTACGCTTCCGCTGTTGTTTTGAAATTTATGGTTTAAATAAGGGGCTGTTGTGAACCCTAAATTGAAGTATTTATTATTGTTATTTATTGATATTTAATGCCATTAAATGCTCAAGATACATTTAGAAAATTCGGGGTGTTACAGTTGGTATCAGAGCAATGGCTTTAGGTCTTATGGGAGAAAACTGGAAGTTAGGACTAATGGGAGAACTTAGTACTTGACTTGAATAAGATCTTACTTGAGGAAGTTCAAGTGATAAAGTCTAACTCTAGGAATAATACTAAGAGTGTACATAAAGTATGAATATACTTGGGGAAATAGGAACCTCTTCATTGTATGTCTATTTACATTCTATTAATATGTTATAATGGAATCTTGGGGGCTATGTACTAATTAAGTTTACTATTGGTGTGTGTATGATCATGCCGAGGAGACCCATGAAGTCGGTAAGGTACAGTGCTACTCTAAGGGAAGAAATAGAAGCTAAAGAGGAGATTATTAAGCAGCTAACTAAGGAACTTCGCTCAGCTAAAAGAGAGCTTAGGAAGGAGACTCGAGGAGTCGGCAGTCTACAGAATGTCATCAGAGAACGCGATGAGGACATAACGTATGTGGAAGGAAAGTTAGCAGTACAGCTGAAGAAGGTCAAAAGCCTAGAAAGCCATGTGGTTAGAGCTAACCGCGAATGGAATCGAATCAGTGTACAACTGGTGGATGAGATAGAACAAAATAATGAACTGAAAAGGAAGATAGATGAGCAAGAAGCTTATGAGGAAGAGCTTAGGGCTTCAGGCTATCAAATTTGGGCTGAGAAGTTAGAATTGCAAGAAAAATATGACCAACTTGCAGCAGAACATGCACACTGTGGGAAGTGATGCAATTAATGACAGATAGTTATAGGAAGAGATTCTTTTACTTTCTTATTAGTGAGTAACACAGTTAGAATTTTCCTTATATTAAGTTGAATTTTGGGTGTATTTGAGATGTTTAAATCTCACACCTTAGTTGAATAAAGTTCGTTATTTAATTTAAATACCCAAAATTTTAAATTTACTATTGTTATGTAGACAAAAGTTAACTTGTCGAGAAAAGACAAGGGAAAACGTCGGAGTGATTTAAAATAATCTCCGTAACCATGGTACGAAGTAAGACGACCATTGGAATAAGTTAACACTAGTTACGTAATAAAAAACTAGTGGAATGAAGAGATAATAATCAACCAAGTAAACCGGTTGTAAATTATGAAGTACGAAAACTCCTGAACTGGAGAAGAAAGGTTAAGAAAACTAACCAAATCTGAATCATGGTCTAGTACAAAAGACCTACGAACACGATCCAAACTAACAAGTAACCGTTAGTAAAAGGATAGTAATGTTAAGTATACCATGAACACCGCACATATTGTGTAGTGATGAACATTTCTAGAGCACGAACTTGTTTTAAAGTAAAAGGAAAACTTGCAGATGGCCTCGAATACCAGAAGTGGAAACAACGGAAACGGCAATGGTAACGGCCAAAGTGACCTATTGAAACGGTCAAGTAAGAAAGAATAAATTGACCTATTGAAACGGTCAAGAGAAAGTAATTGGCTTAGTGAAACGGCCAAAGTGACCTATTGAAACGGTCAAGTAAGAAAGAATAAATTGACCTATTGAAACGGTCAAGAGAAAGTATTTGGCTTAGTGAAACGGCCAAGTAAAGTTAATTTTGATCCATTGAAGCGATCGGAACAAGAATAAAATAACCTATTGAAACGGTTAAGTATAAGAGTAATAGGCTTAGTGAAACGGCCAAGTAAAGTTAATTTTGATCCATTGAAGCGATCGGAACAAGAATAAAATAACCTATTGAAACGGTTAAGTATAAGAGTAATAGGCTTAGTGAAACGGCCAAGTAAAGTTAATTTTGATCCATTGAAGCGATCGAAACAAGAATAAAATAACCTATTGAAACGGTTAAGAGTAATAGGATTAGTGAAACGGCCAAGTGTGAATGAGAGTAGGTCTAGTGAATCGACCTATGATTAATAAGTAAATTCTAGTGAAATGACTTCCCTAAGTAGAACTGGTCTATTGGAATGACCAGAAATCTAGTAGACCGATCTTTTGTAAAAGTTACGTCTTTTGGGGACGGCATATTTATGTGAAAGTATTAGGCATAGTACAATGCTTGGGTTGACGTGAGTAATAGTATTAAATGTGCGAGTTAACCTGGAACAAGTAAGAATGGTTTATTGAAACGACCAATGAAAGTGATTATGGTCTATTGAAATGACCTATGAAAATAGAAATGGTCTAATGAAGCGACCCATACGTCTAGTAAAGTTGACTAATGAAGATAGTGACGGTCTGTTGAAACGACCAGTGGTTTAGTGAATGACCTATAAATTGAATGTTAGTCTGTAGAGACGAGCTATAGTATGAGAGTGCGTGAAAAAGTCTTGTATTCATGATAAATAATGATAGTATCATATTATCCGGCAAGTGTTCGAAACGCCAGAGAAGCTAAGTTTATGATGCTAACTCAAGGATGTAGGACGGTGAACGACTATGGTACTAGATTCATCGAATTGCTAGAATTTACCCTAACACTCTTCGATGATGAAGCGCAAAAGGCTCGAGGATTTGAAGATGGTTTGAGCAACCGAATCCGATATAGAATCACTCCATTAATACTACCAACCTAGGATTAAGTGTTGGATAGGACGAGGATAGTGGAGAAAGAATCTGATAGTTATCGCAGTAAGCGAAAAGAGAAGAAGAGTCAACTAAGAAAGTGTCGACTGAATCTAAAGGAAGGCTACTGACGATCGCGAAAAGGAAGGTAGTACAAGTAAGTACCAGAATAAAGGCTACGGCAATAGAAATGATGGGAATAAGAACGACGTCAAAGGGCAAGGTTCTGATAAGAAGTGCCAAATGATTGCTTGGCTAAGAATATGTATTTAATTCATGAGGCGTTAGAGAATTCTTTAGTTATGGGTATTCAAACTAGAGAATCGATCCCTATTACGTCTATATCTAGGAAGTGTCCTTTGAAAATGGACGAGGAAGAACTTGAGGTTGATCTCATTAGTTTAGGACATCGAAGAATTTGATGTAATCTTGGGAATGGACTATAGTTGACTGCATACCATGCCCATGTGGATTGTTTTAAAGAAAGAAGTCCACTTTAGATTACTATCTAGAGAAGAGTGATGTTCTCAAGGAACGAAACCTAGAACCCGATCGAACCTTATATCGGTAATGAAGGCTCGTAAACTTTTAAAGAAAGGATGAGAAGGATTCTTGGCGTACATTGGCGATACGAGCAAGAAGGAAGTAACCGTAGAATCACTTTCTGTGATTAGATATTTCAAGGACGTGTTTCCTGAGGATTTACCGGGAATACCTCCATAAGGAGAAGTAAAATTTTCTATCGATTTGGTACCTGAGACTTCACCAATATCGAAGGCGCCGTATAGAATGGCTCCGTCAGAATTGAAGAATAAAAGGAGGAACTGTAAGAGTTGTTGGATAAGATCTTGATTAGAACGAGTATATCACCATGGGGTGCACCGGTATTAATTGTGAAGAAGAAGGATGATATAGCTAAGACAGCCTTTAGAACAAGGTATAGTCATTATGAGTTTGTAGTGATGCCGTGTGGGTTGACTAACGCACCGGCAGCGTTTATGGAACTTAAGAATAGGATATTTCAGAAGTTCTGGATAAGTGTGTGATTGTATTCATTGATGATATCTTGGTGTATTCGAGGACCAAGGAAGAACATGAAGAGCATTAGGGTTAGTACTGCAGATTTTAAGAGAGCAGAAGTTATATGTTAAATTCAAGAAGTGTGAATTCTGGATGGAGGAAGTAACATTCTTAGGACATGTGGTGTCAAAGGATGGGATTGCCGTAGATCCAACAAATATAGAAGCTATTGTGGATTGGGAAAGACCAACTTCAGTAAGTGAGATCAGAAGTTTCTTAAGTTTGGCTGGCTACTATAGGAGATTCGTAGAAGGTTTCTCGAAGTTGTCAGTGCCATTGACGAAGTTAACTCAGAAAGGAGCAAAGTTTGTTTGGTCAGAAGAATGTGAAAGGAGTTTTGAGGAATTGAAGCGACGATTGGTGTCCACACCAGTTCTTGCTTTACTGTCTGGATCGGATGGATTTGTAATATATAGCGATGCCTCGCTTAAAGGGCTAGGCTGAGTGTCGATGCAGAATGATAAGGTTATAGCTTATGCATCTAGGTAGTTGAAAGTACATGAGAAGAATTACCCGACCCATGATTTGGAGTTAGCGGCAGTAGTATTTGCCTTGAAAATTTGGACATTATTTGTATGGCGTGAAATGCCAGATTTTTTTTACAGATCACAAGAGCCTTAAGTACATTTTCACTCAGAAGGAGTTGAACATGAGACAACGGAGATGGTTGGAGCTTCTCAAGGATTACGATTGTGAAATATTGTACCATCCTGGGAAAGCTAACAAGGTGGCAGATGCCTTAAATAGAAAGAATCACGGAATGTTGGCGACGTTGATCTCTAAGGGGGTAAGTATGTGGAATGATGTCAAGGAGATGAACTTAGTGGTGAAGGTAAATGGATATTTGGCTAGATTGACGTTACAGCCTGCACTGTTGAGCAGGATTAAAGAGGCACAAGAGGTAGACGAGGTGAGAGAAGCCCTAATCGGAAAAGGACAAGTAAAAGATCTTCACATGGGCGAAGATGGAATATTGAGGTACCAAAAGAGAGTATGAGTGCCGAACAATGACGAAATTAAGAGGGAGATACAAAGGGAAGCTAAGTCCACGATATGTGGGACCATTCGAAATTCTTGATAAGATCGGGGAAGTGGCTTATCGATTGGCGTTACCGCCGGTATTAGCTGGAGTGCATAATGTGTTCCATGTCTCCATGCTAAGGAAGTATATTCATGATCCGAGCCATGTGATAGAATACAAGCAGTTAAGAGCTCGGGCAGATTTGACGTACGATGAACGACCAATCAAGGTCGTCGACAGAAAAGACGAGGTCGTAAGAAAGCGTACGGTTCCCTATGTAAAAGTGCAGCGGAGCAATCATTCAGAAAGAGAAGCGACATGGGAACAAGAAAGTGAAATGCGCGAATTGTACCCGGACATCTTCTCAGATTAAGACTGGTCAAAGTTTGAGGACAAACTTCTTTTAAGGGGGTAAGAATGTAATACCCGTAATTTTTTTTTTTTATTATTTAACTATTTGGTAACATTAATTTAGTTAAATAAAAATTAGAATTAATAAGTTAATTAATGAGTGGGCCGAAAGGAATGGGTTGGCCCGAAGGTTTTAATTAATAAACCCAACCCAATTAATAAACCATTCAAAGTATAAATACTTGGGTTAGTGAAATTAGGTTATTCTTTAATCATCAAAAAGAACAAAATACAAAAACCCTAAACCTTACCTAGCATAGCCGCCGGCCGAACCTAGGAGGAGGGAGAAGAAAATTTTGCCATTGTTTTGGAAGAAGTAATCCGACCATTCTCAAGGTAATGCTAAATCCTACTCTCCAAAATTTGTTTCATTGAATTCGGATTAATAAATCATAAGTTATGCATGTTTAAAGGAAATAATCGTTAGGGTTTTTGCATGCTAGTCAATTAATGGTGGGAATTTTAATGGTTAAATGCTTAGCTTTATTTTAAGTTGATTCTATGATCATGAAAGGGATAAATTCATATTTTAAGAAAGCTGTGAATAGTAATCTGCGATGAATAGTAAAATACGCTGTGAATAGTAAACTGAGTTTAAAAAGCTGTGAATAGTAATCTGCGATGAATAGTAATTTACGCTGTGAATAGTAAACTGAGTTTAAAAAGCTGTGAATAGTAATCTGCGATGAATAGTAATTTACGCTGTGAATAGTAAACTGAGTTTAAAAAGCTGTGAATAGTAATCTGCGATGAATAGTAATTGTGAATAGTGAACTGAGTTGGGAATAGTGTTTCATGCGATTGATGAAAATCCTAAAAGCTATATAATTTGGGTGTTGATTCTTGATTGAGAATGTTAAGAATTGGGATGGAAAGTTAGTATTTTCGTTAAGTTTATAATGAAAAGAAAACATAATCGTTAAAAGAATTGTTAGAAGGTTAGAAAACTAACTTGAAAGGATGTGATAGTTACTTGGAAAACCTTGAAAGTTAGAAAGTTAACGGAAAGGAGGAAGATTAAAAGATTTTAGTTAGTTTCCTAACGGGAAAGGGCTAAACTGAAAAAGTTAAAGTTAAAAAGGAATAAAAAGGGGAAAAACTTTGAAGTCGAAGGACCAATCTGAAATTAATCCAAAGTTGAAGGACTAATTTATAATTAAACTAAAGTTAAAGGACCAATCTGTAATTAACCCAAAGTCGAGGGACCGAATTGCAATTAACCCAAAGTTAGAGGACTTAATTGCAATTATATCAAAGTTAAAGGACTGACTCGTAAATCAAAGTCAGAAACTTAAACGTAAGAAAAGAAGTAACGAAGTAAAGAAGTTAAAACGCATCTCTCAGTTAACTAAGTAGAAATAGTTAACAATGTTGAGAGTACTAAAGTAAATTACTCCGTGCCTTGTAGATTTGCACAGAGAGGAGATTGCGAGGAAAAGCAATTCAGGTAAGGGATTACGTTCCTTACAGTATTTGAACTCCTGTTTATTGGAATTCGGTATTTCTTTCTAAAGTTAGCTATCAGTATGGCATGATAGTATTTGAATGAACTCTGCGTTATTGAACGTTCCTTGAAAGAATCTATACTTAGTGATGTCCCCATCGATCTACTAAGTATCGAAGTTTGAAACTTGTATCACATACTTGTACCATGGTATGTTCTCAATTTTAACTTGTGAGTTAACCACTTACTCGTTAAGGCATCCAATGTCCAGTTAGAAAAGACATTGACGGACAGTCCAGTTAGAAAAGACTCGTCCTTAAACTAGGGATTGCATGAGTGATCACATGCCTTCTCTCAGGAATTGTCTGATTACAAGGATGATTCTAGACCCCGAGCATATGTGTGTGGATACCATATATGTTACGACCCACACTATTGGCTGAAGAAGCTAGGTGTACGAATTGTACCTTTGGCATTGAGGTTATAATGTACGTTACCAAGGAATTGACGGAATTTGAATGAATCCCTTTGGATTGTAGTGCCATAATCCTTTGAAAGTAAAATCTTAAAAGTAATACGACTGTATTGTTCTGCAGTCTTGAATCCAAAAGTAACTGAACCTATCTTTGTAAAAGTTATTCAAAGTATTCGTTCTGGTCGTCTCTCCTTAGTAACCGGAGAGGCCACGTATGAACTTACTGAGCATTCGTTCGCTCATCCCTTCTCTATAAATTTTGTTTCAGGATTTAAGTAGAAGGACAAGACAAGGAAAGCAGCCGTAGGAAGACGGTGGATCGAAGATTCTTAAATTAATAGTGTTAAGTACGTTTGTTTATGGGGATGTAAGTTGAAGTACATTGATGGTTAGGGTTGTTACCTACCAAGACAAGTTTAAGTTACGCTTCCGCTGTTGTTTTGAAATTTATGGTTTAAATAAGGGGCTGTTGTGAACCCTAAATTGAAGTATTTATTATTGTTATTTATTGATATTTAATGCCATTAAATGCTCAAGATACATTAAGAAAATTCGGGGTGTTACAGAAAGTGAATGGAAAAGAACTTATAATATGGTCACTGAATTAATTACAAACTTACAGTGTTGACGGTAAAAATGGCCCTTGGTATAGTTTTAGGTTTTCTTATATTTTTTGGCAAATTATACTCCCTCTATTTTAATTACAAACATAATAAATATTATCTGTCTCTAAGTGAATGTTCAAAAAAAAATGTTTTTGATGAAAAGAAAATTAAAACAAAAATTGGACATTTATTTAAAGACAGATGGAATAGTATTTTATATAATTTTATCATTACAAAGTCAAGGCCAATTATTGTATGTTTGGGCTTATTTTGAAGAAAGTTATTTTCTATCATGGCCAACTTACTTAACTTTATGGTGTTGAAAGAAATTTTTCACAATTTATAATACTAATTTGATTTTTATTTATATAAATTATTCATTATCAAATAACATTTTGTGACACCCCGTGCATCGCATGGGAGTAACACTAGTCCTGCAAAAATATAGGAAATAATTTGCTAAATTTAAAGGGATTTTAAAAAATATTTCACAACATTTTAGTTATAAATGGAAATAATTTATAAATAATACTCCCTCCGTCCCACTCGAATTAGGACAAAATTTCATTTTGGGTGTCCCATTCGAATTAGGACAACCAAAAAATGGAAATGTTTTATTTAAAGGGACTCACATTCACACTCACAACAACTTTCCACTTATTATTCTCTACCTCACTTTCTCTCTCTTACTTTACTTTTCATACTCATAACACCTGCTTCACTAACACTTTTTCCTTAATCCCCATGCCCAACCCAAAAATCCTAATTCGAGTGGGACGGAGGGAGTATGTGTTATTAATGATTGCAAATAATTTTGTTAAAATATATTGTAAAAGTAAAATAAAACTTATCAATTAAGAAGTATTGAAGAATACGAAAAAAATTCAAATTAAGAAAATAATGAAAGTAAAGCCAACTAATTAAAGCTTATCTCGTAAAGGAAAGGCTAAATTATGAGAGAGAGAAGATAGAAGAGTAAAGAAAAAATTGTCGGTGGCCCAAGTATCGAACCCCGGTGAACGAAAGGCAATGAAGAGGAAGTTTGGCTATCATTGGAACACTATGAATTGAAAAACAAGATCTTAAATATGTGTATTGGAACACTATGAATTGAAAAACAAGATCTTAAATATGTGTGTGTGTACACACACATTATATAATTGGGGCCCTAAAGGCCACGTTTTGAGTATCCTTTTATAAAGGGTCCTAATAATTGGCTCTATCGTTGCGAGCAATAATCCCAAAAATATAAAGCAACTGTCCAAAGGAGCGAACATATGAACTCGAAAAACAATGTCCATAAATTGCTCGAGAAGGGGCAAATCCAACTAAGCCTAAGCTCGTTTTCTGCACCGGTACAGTTAATTACTGACTTGACTTCCCTAAACACGACCAATTAAGGTTTGGAGAAAAAACAATTCTTTCAAGCTTGAGGACAAACAACTGAAACAAACAATCAAGGCTCTAACTTTACTCGCCATATATCTTAATTTACCCATCCTAAAGTATACATGCAATCTCACTTTGCACCTCAAACTGAATTTTATCCCAAAGTAACACTTTAATTTGCCTTTCATCTCACTTTGACCCCTAGCACCAAACGGAGTTAAAAATTTAACGAGAAATGGTCATGTGTATGTCACATGAGGGGTTTCTGGTCATTCTCATTTAACTTGTAATTGACCTTTAATTCGTTATTCCAATTAATATTTGATTTACATAAGATATATAAGAATTATTGAAAAGTTAAAAAGTGATTATTGTTGAAAATAAGAAATTTATTTTTAAGTTTTATCTATAATAACTATAGATAACACATTATTATCTAAAAATCCTAAATAAAATATCTAAAATACCACCATAAGTAAGAATATAAAGACAGAAAAAGCAAACGCACTACCAATCTCCCCCTTTTGATAAGCCTTTATCCTTCTCCAACAAATCTGTTGGAAATGAGTTTTAGAAATGTGGTTTGACCACATTTTCAAAATAGTTTCATTTTGTGTAAATGAAAATAAGTTGCTAAATTAAAATCTACATTTAGTATAGATTAGTAAAATGTATTTATTTTCTCAAAACCATTTACGGGTGAATGAAAAATTAATGCCCAAAGTGTGCAACTTGAAATGGGTTTATGAAGAGTTAGAAATATGGAAAGCCATATATCCCACATTGGTTGGAAAATAAAAATGATGAGAGTATTTAATATAGCTCATCTAAAGAAGTACCAATCAAGTGTGGGCTTCCTACCATACAATCCTACCATACAAGCTAAGTGGGCCTTTGGGCCAACCATGCAAGCTAGTGGTTAAAGAGGTTAATTTTGGGCTAGCTCAAAATTGAGAATTTTTTTCCAAATAATAGGGTTTGGTATTGGTATGTACCTAAATACCACCCAAATTCAACTATTTACCAAAATAACACTTTTTTTAAAAAACTTCACTGCTATTCACGTTTTTAGCTTGAAAACGTTAATTCCAATAACGATTTTTGATGTCCAGTTGACCACTTAGTTTGCTAAAATTAATTAGGGTAATTAGGGTTGGTGGAAAGGTAAAATCGTGATTGTCAGTGACTATTTCTGAGTTCTGAAAAGAACAAAATCAAAAACTTCAATGTCAGTCACGTTTTCATGTAGGGTTTATTTGATTCTAAAAACTTCACTGCCAGTGAAGTTTTTAGTTCATTCTAAAAACTTCACTGGCAATGAAGTTTTCAGTTCATCCTACAAATACCCATTTTCAGTTCATTCTAATAAGCACACCGAAAACTTTCCAACTCTCTTCTACTTCTCTCCACATTCATACACCCTAAGTGCTCAAGTAGTTAAAAAAAAATTACTAATTTCTCCAGGTGAAGATTCAAAGCATTTAAGGTATATTTTAATCTTTGTTATAATCTACAAGTATATATGCTTTGTTTATTTATTTTGTTGATAGAATTTATGCATTTAAATAAGGTTATGTTAAAACTGTTGATTAATAGTTTTGAGAATAAAATCAAAACTTGTACATTAATTTTGATTTTATTCTCAAAACTATTAATCAACAGTTTTAACATAACCTTATTTAAATGCATAAATTCTATCAACAAAATAAATAAACAAAGCATATATACTTGTAGATTATAACAAAGATTAAAATATACCTTAAATGCTTTGAATCTTCACCTGGAGAAATTAGTAATTTTTTTTTAACTACTTGAGCACTTAGGGTGTATGAATGTGGAGAGAAGTAGAAGAGAGTTGGAAAGTTTTCGGTGTGCTTATTAGAATGAACTGAAAATGGGTATTTGTAGGATGAACTGAAAACTTCATTGCCAGTGAAGTTTTTAGAATGAACTAAAAACTTCACTGGCAGTGAAGTTTTTAGAATCAAATAAACCCTACATGAAAACGTGACTGACATTGAAGTTTTTGATTTTGTTCTTTTCAGAACTCAGAAATAGTCACTGACAATCACGATTTTACCTTTCCACCAACCCTAATTACCCTAATTAATTTTAGCAAACTAAGTGGTCAACTGGACATCAAAAATCGTTATTGGAATTAACGTTTTCAAGCTAAAAACGTGAATAGCAGTGAAGTTTTTTAAAAAAAGTGTTATTTTGGTACATAGTTGAATTTGGGTGGTATTTAGGTACATACCAATTCCAAACCCTATTATTTGGAAAAAAATTCCAAAATTGACCCATGACCCGTGAAGCGCGCAAAGGGCGGTTTATTGCGCACTTCGCACATACGCATCTGTCGCTGGGAACTGTGGAGCCTTAAAGTTTTGACAAAATTCGGCTCGGTGGTGGTCCATGTGTATGGGTCCGTTCGTGTATGGGTGCAGATCGAATGATAGTTGGAGCGGTAAGGGGTTGGACCCATTCACACTGGATCGGGGCTAGTTCGTTGAATCTGGTTCTTCGATCAGGTGTGATCCAACGGCCAGGATTGATCTGTTCCAAATTGTGCCTATTCCCCAACAGGTCTCTATGACTCTTCATAAACTATAAATAGCCCCTCCAGGATGGTCGATTCCTCATTCGAATCATTTGTAACAAATTAGAGAGAGCGAACATATTGAAGCATTAAATTCCCTTCAAGTCTAGAAGTTCCAAATACTTATATTTGTTTGCCGAGGTCGTTAATTTGGAGTGCTCCTATTAACAACAGTTACAGTCTGCATCTTACAAGAAGATTGCCAGTAACCGTTAGCACCAATGCGGGGCAATTACTTCTTACGGAGATTGTGTCCAACACAAGCCTCGACTAAAATCCGTCCCCATTTTCGTTTGCATTTATTATTTCCGTCATTTTCAAGAAAACCGTTATTTTCCCTAACAATCGTAAGAAGTAATTTTACGTTTTCTTGAGAAATGGCAACAGAGAATGCTATGTCACAGTCATTCAGGGCTAATCTCCCCCCAAGTTCAGAAGCAACGAATCAGAATGTTGCTCCTGCCCCTGCTCCGACTTACCCAGGACATGGCAAGGGTATGGAGATATTTCCAGAGGTGGACTTCAAAATTTGGCAACAAAATATGTTTTACTTTTTGACCACCCTCAGTTTGCAGAAGTTCCTGATAGAGGACCCCCTGCTATCCAGAATGATGATCAAGCCAAAAAGGCATGGGATCATAGAAATCTTATATGTATAATGTACATATTGAGTGGGTTAAATGATGCCCTCTACAGAGAGTATTGTCTCGTGGAAACAGCCAAGGAATTGTGGAACTCTTTAGAATAGGTCTGTAAGACCGGCTCCAGAAATCAAGACATTACTGAAAGGTTGAATGGGCTTGATTTAGCAGCTATGGTGTTTGAAGCCAACTTAGCGAAGTTGGATGTCAACCCAAGAGAATGGTGGATAGACACTGGAGCTACCCGCCATATATGCTCAGATAAGGAGAGCTTCTCGTCCTACACTCCCATCAAAGGAAGGAAGGTATATATGGGAAACTCTGTAACTTCTGACGTCGTTGGACTTGGAAAGGTTGTGGTGAATATGACTTCAGGCAAGGAGCTAACGCTCATTGATATGTTGCATGTCCCAAACATCAGTAAGAACCTAGTATCCGGATCTTTGTTAAGCAAGCCCGGTTTTAGACTAGTTTTTGAATCCGACAAGTATGTTATGACCAAAAGTGGTCAGTTCATAGGGAATGAATATCTTGAGAAGAGTCTATTCAAAATGAATGTAATGAATGTTTACCGCCCAGAGGCGAAGAATAACAGTGTTTCTTATATGTACTTGTTGGATAGTCCTAATTTATGGCATGATAGATTAGGACACGTGAATTTCAACACAATTAAGAAGTTAGTGAATCAAGAATTTATACCTATATCTAAATTCGATTTAATTGACAAGTGTGAAATTTGCGTAGAAGCGAAAATGACTAAAGGATCATTTCAGTCAGTGATAAGAAACACAAAACCTCTTGAATTAGTTCACATAGATATTTGTGATCTAAAGTATGTGAAAACAAGAGGTGGGAATAAGTATTTCATTACTTTTATTGACGATTGCACAAGATACCGTTATGTGTATCTCTTAAGAAGTAAGGATGAAGCTTTAGGGGCTTTCCAAACTTATAAGAATGAAGTTGAGAATCAACTTAATGCAAAAATTAAGAACATTCGAAGTGATAGAGGGGGTAAATATGTTGCTCAGTTTGAAGATATATGCTGGAAATCCGGCATTATTCATCAAACGACAGCTCTGTATACACCTCAGTCTAATGGAGTAGCTGAACGTAAGAATCGTACTCTAAAGGAGATGATGAATGCAATGCTAATAAGCTCTAGCTTACCTGACAATTTGTGAGGGGAAGCTATACTCTCCGCAAACTATATACTGAATAAGATACCTCAGAAAGGTAAAGATGAGACACCTTAAAATTATTTCATAATCGTAAGCCGTGTTATAAATACCTTAAAGTGTGGGGGTGTCTGGGTAAGGTTGAAGTTCCTAAGACAAAACAGGTCAAGATCGGACCTAAAACTATTGACTATATTTTCATTGGATATGCTAGTAATAGTAGCGCCTATCGGTTCATAGTGCACAAATCAAACCTTCCTAATATGAATGAAGGAATGACGATAGAATCAAGGAATGCATCATCATTCTTTGAGAATATCTTTCCTGCTAAGGAACGAAAAGAAGCAAGTTCTAGTAAGAGAACTTATGAAGCTACGAATGGTCCATATCAAGAAGAAGATGAAGGACCTAGGCGTAGGAAAAGGGCAAGAGTGGAAAAGTCTTTTGGTCCTGATTTTCTATCATTTATGCTAGAAAACGAACCAGCAACTGTTAAGGAAGCTTTAGCAACTCTGGATGCTCCGTTCTAGAAAAAAGCTATTAATAGTGAAATAGAGTCCATTATGCATAACAATACATGGGAGTTGGTTGATCTCCCTCTAGGATGTAAACCGTTGGGTTGCAAGTTGATCCTCAAGAGGAAGTATAAAGCTGATGGATCTATCGATAAGTACAAAGCCCAACTAGTAGCCAAAAGGTTTAGAAAAAATGAGGGATATGATTTCTTCGATACATATTCTCCTGTCGCAAGGATCACGTCCATTCGTATTCTCATCGCAATCGCCGCAGTGCATAACCTTGAGATACATCAAATGGATGTGAAGACAACTTTATTAAATGGAGAGCTAAAAGAAGAGATTTATATGGAACAACCCGAGGGGTTCATAGTTCCTGGTAAAGAGCAAAAGGTGTGTAAACTTGTAAATTCATTGTATGGACTAAAATAAGAACCTAAGCAATGGCATGAAAAGTTTGACCGAACGATGTTGGAAAACGGTTTCAAAATTAATGAATGTGACAAGTGTGTCTACATTAAAGGAGCATCAAATTCATTTGTAATTGTTTGTTTGTATGTAGACGACATGCTAATAATGGGAAGTACTCATGAGTTGATCATGAATACCCAAGGCATGCTGAAAAAACACTTTGACATGAAAGATATGGGAATATTTGATGTCATATTAGGTATAAATATTTATAGAACATCAGATGGAATTGTCTTGTCACAGTCCCATTATCTTGAGAATATTCTTCGGAAATTCAATGTCATCGATATCCCTCCGGCTAAGACCCCGGTAGATTTTTCTCTACACCTAGCCAAGAAAAGAGGGGAACCAGTTTCTCAATTAGAATATGCAAGGATAACTGGAAGTCTAATATACTTAACAAACTGTACACGTCCAGACATCGCATATTCAGTGAGCAAACTAAGTAAGTTCACAAGTAATCCCAGTGCGGATCACTGGAAGGCCCTAATGAGGGTATTGAGATATTTAAAGTATACAATGAAATATGGGATACTTTATAATAGATATCCAGCAGTATTAGAAGGATATTGTGATGCCAATTTGATATCTGACACGAAAGACTCCAAGTCAACAAGCGGATATGTATTCACAATAGTTGGAGGAGCGGTGTCATGGAAATCTTCCAAACAAACGTGTATAGCACGGTCTATGATGGAATCAGAGTTCATAGCCTTAGACAAACTGGTGAAGAAGTTGAGTGGTTAAAGAACTTCTTGGAAGATTTTCCTTGTTGGAATAAGCATGTGCCTGTTGTTATGATACATTGTGACAGTCAATCTGTTGGTGTTGTATGCTATAGGCATGATATTTGAACGATTAATGTTATCTATTGATTATGTTTTAATAAAGATATTGAATGTTTGATTATTATATTCTTTGCATGTTTATTATAATAATCCCCGTCCCTGATAATAATGATTAATTGTTAGTATAAGTTTAATAGATAATCATATGATGATTATGGTGTATGGGATACAATTAAACTTATGGGTATTTGTAGGAGAACTAATACTGGACTGACCTGTACGAGATTTATATCATGGTCACAATGTCATAATTAAATCTCATGTAGTTATATTACTTGAATCTTTAGACCTGAGATTATTACAGTCTTCCACTTGATGAGCATTACGTTTGACATATTCAAACGTTACCCCTAACCGGGTAGTTATAAAGAATATGATTGGCGTAATCGGAATCATGTAGGGAAGAGTAATAAGTCAAGATGGGATTTGTTCCTTGTCAAGAGAGATGTCAAGCTTTGGCCACTCGATGAATGGTATTGATGAAATGCATGGCCGTGCTCAAATAAGATTTATTGTATCAATACATTCGGGATCGAGAAAGCATTGATTTATGTAAGTTGACCATTGACCATGGCTTACGTTCAATAGACATCGTGAAAAAAGAGATTGTAATATGTTTTATTAAAGGATACGAACTTATATAGTTATACTAATTGAGTAGGTATGACGGTTTGCTAGAACCTAATCATATCTTATGGGTTTATACCCATTGCCAACTTAGCATAATCCTAAAGGGTCACACACGTTAGAACGAATCATAAAAGGACTTAATTGGAATTATAGGTCGAAGGGCCTTTAAGGAATATTAGGAAATTAGAGGAGAAAACATGAAATTGGGTAGTCCGGGTGGACCTTGATAAGGACCTGGCCGGACCAAGTCTTAACCCGAGCAGACCAAGTCCTGTACCCGGGCGGACCTTTAGTCCTGTTTGGACTAGGTTTTTCCCAATACGTTTTCTTGCGTGTTTAATCACTTGTTACCTATTTGGAAGATGTTTAACAAGTATATAAACAGCCTAATCAGTCCTAATGCATTGTGAGAACTTCCAAAGAGTTTGAGAGAGTTTATTCTTGTTCTAAGATCATAAAAATAAAAAACAAGAAATCACATATTAATTCCATATAGTTTATTGTGAAAGTTTGTTTCACAAATTGGTCTAGCAACCAAGATCAAGAGTTTCTTGATATTCGTTCGTGGTGTGGATACCGATAGAGGGTGATGCTTATCATCTTCAAGTTCGTGATCTTGCTCGTGATTGTGTTCGTGATCAAGTTTTAAAAAGCTCCATCGAATTCAAGGTTGTTGACCAAACGCTTCAAGGGTTAGTATTATAGTATTCATAGTAGATGTATTTTATATAATCATATGAATGGATCTATAGGCTTTGGGTTTCATAAAATTTTAAATGCTATATTCTGCTGCGCATGTTGCCTCGAAACCCAACAGTGGTATCAGAGCCCCGTTCATATTGATTATTTCAATACATAATTAAGTTCTAAGTGTATAAATTGTTTATGTCCTTAGCATTATTTGAATATTGGGATTATGATGTTTATGTGTTATATGCGTTTATGTGGTTTATTGTTTTATAAACTTTAATCACACTATTCAATTGCAATAAAAATTATGTTGGATTTAAAATTGTTTGGATCATCAATTTTGATTTGATCAAACTTATGATGATCTAAGAGATTCATGAATAAATTGTTTATTCAAGGTTCTGATGTTCATGGTGATTAAATCATCAAGAACACCAAATCCTAATTGAATCGGGAAAAAACAATTTTGAGACAAATTTTCGAACTTAAAAAATTTTGTATTTTTCCAGAGGGTCCGACCGGACCAAGTACATGACCCGGCCGGACCTCTGGGTCTGGTGTGGAAATTGGATGGGGTCGTGGGGTGGATTCGTGGTTTGAAATTCCTATTTGTTTTAGTCTGTTGAATTCTGAGATTGGTTCAAGGTTTGGATGGCTAGCCTACGTTCTTGAGACTGTGTTTCCCAAACTTGATCGTAATCAAAGATTCAAAGATAAAACGAAGTTAGAATTATGAAGAGCTCATAATTGCTAAAATTGAGAAACAAAGTTCTTGATTCAAAGATTGGAGATCCATGTGGAATTGTGGATGCAATTGGCCTACGTTCATCGAGATCATCTATTGCTTAGTTTCGGCCACATGGACTACTTTCTCGGTTTCTTGAATTAGTGCGGGATTGTGGTTGCGTATGGCTTAGTTCGACCGAACTTCTTGTTGTCTTGATTTGGAGATGATAACCAAAGTTCAAAAAAGTCTCATCCTCATAATTATAGAGAAACTAATGACACATAATATTATGCTTAAATTAACAGAGATTAATTTAGTGACTAAACTTGATGTGTAACATGTTTACCTTATGTGATCATAAATGTGTTATATGCTATATGTTTGAACTTTCTTTAAAATTTAAGTTCCGTGCCAACCCATGATTAAAACACTTGGGATTACATGGGTACTTTCATGCACGCTCTAACCATCGCGAGGTGCATTGATTTTATTCATGTATGAACAAGATGAGTGAAAACGTGGTTCCTATGCGTTTAAAGTGGGTTGACTTAATTAGGCTATCAAAAGAGTTTTGGGCCTAAGGCACAGATGAGATTAAAACATGCATGACATATGATGTCTTGATATAATCTCATAAAAGATCTAAGAGTCATATATGATATGATTGATAAGGAGTTATCTACCTAAATAATTTAATTTTATGCATCTTGACATCGCAGACGTAAAATTAAATGAAATATGGATCTTAGCCCATTTAAATTATATTATACATTGGATGTATATGAAGGTTATATTATTTAATGGGAGTATTTGTGAAATACTGATATTAATAATATCTTTAATTAAGTTGGTACTTATATTTAATTATATGTTTGCATAATTGTAGATAATGGCTCAAAGTTCCAATTATTTATCATTGCGATCTATCCTTGAGAAGGAAAAACTTCAAGAAAATGGAGCTAACTTCACGGATTGGATCCGTAGCCTTTGAATTGTTCTAAATCATGAAGATAGGCTCTATATTCTTGATGAGCCCGTTTCTGAAAAGGAACCTGCTTCTAATGCACCCAAGGATGAGAGAAACGCCTACAAGAAGCACAAAAGTGATTCTCGTGAGGTGGGTTGTCTCATGCTTGCGGCCATGTGTCCAGAGCTTCAGAAGACTCTTGAACACTTGGAGGCATATGACCTTGCTGTTCAGTTGAAAGATATGTTTCAAGAACAATCAAGGCAGGAGAGGTTCGACACTATAGCTGCCTTGGTCTCATGTAAGATGAGCGAAGGGCAGGCTGTGGGCCCTCATATTCTTTAAGATGAAGGCTCACTTTGAGCATCTAGAGAGGCTTGGCCATCCAATTGATGTTGAGTTGGCCACTGATTTTATTCTTAATTCATTGCCCAAAAGCTATAATTAGTTCGTCATGAACTTTAATATGCATGGGATGGATAAGTCCCTGTCTAAGTTGCATGGGATGCTTAAGATAGCGGAAAAGAAAATCGGTAAAGAGGCCGCTCCTATGCTTATAGTGTCTAAGGAAGGAAAGGGCCAGAAAGGCAAAGGAAAGGGTATGGCAAAGGTTGTCAAACCCAATATTGGCAAGGCAATTGTTGCCAATGCTAATGTGGATAAAACTACTCCACAAAAGGATTCAATTTGTTTCCATTGAAATGAGATTGGTTATTGGAAACGCAATTGCAAGGTTTATAAGGAAGAATTAAAGAAAAAGAAGAGCAGTGGGACTGCGTCTACTTCAGGTATCTATGTTATAGATATTCTACTTTCTACTTCTAGTTCCTGGGTATTAGATACCAGATGTGGATCTCAAATTTGTTTAAATATGCAGGCACTAAGGAATAGAAGGCTACTTAAAGATGGCGAAGTGGAGCTACGTGTGGGGAATGGAGCAAGAGTTACTGCATTAGCCGTAGGAACATATGATGTCATTTTACCTAGCGGATTAATTCTTGTTTTGAACAATTGTTATTACGTTCCGGATTTAAGTAGAAATATTATTTCAATTTCTTGTTTGGATAACGAAGGTTATAGTTTTCTTATTAAGAATAATAAGTTATTTATTTATTTAAATGATATGCATTATTGTACTGCATGTTCATTTAATGGCCTTTATGTTCTTGATGTTGAAAGCGGGAATAATGAGAATATTTATAATGTAAATAAGAAATCCAAACCTAATGATGTAAATCATACTTATTTATGGCATTGCCGTCTTGGTCATATTAATGAGAAGTGTATCTCAAAACTCCATGGGGACGGACTTTTAGAGTCACATGATTTTGAATCATACGAAACTTGTGAGTCTTGTCTACTTGGAAAGATGACAAAGACACCTTTTACTAAGAGTAGTGAAAGAGCTAGTGACTTATTGGGACTCATACATACTGATGTGTGTGGACCAATGAGCAGCAGTGCTAGGGGAGAATATCAATACTTCATAACTTTTACTGATGATTTTAGTAGATATGGTTATGTCTACTTAATGAAACATAAAAGTGACTCATTTGAGATATTTAGAATATTTTAAAACGAAGTACAAAATCAACTTGGCAAAACTATTAAAGCACTTCGATCTGATCGAGGTGGAGAATATTTAAGCCAAGATATTGACAATCATCTGAAAGATTGTGGAATTGTTTCACAATTAACTCCACCTAGAACACCACAATGGAATGGTGTGTCTGAGCGGAGTCCGCTCCATGATGAGTCAAACTGATTTTCCTTTGTCCTTTTGGGGACATGCACTAGAAACTTCTACTCTTACACTAAATAATGTTCCAACAAAATCTGTTCCAAAGACACCATATGAGATGTGGAAAAGAAAGAAGCCTAATATTTCTTTTATGAAGATTTGGGGTTGCGAGGCATATGTCAAGAGGCTTATCTCTGACAAACTCGCACACAAGTATGATAAATGTAATTTTGTGGGATATCCTTAGGAAACTAAAGGATACTACTTTTACAACCGCACGGACAACAAAGTGTTTGTTGCACGAGATGGTGCTTTTCTAGAGAAAGAGTTTCTCTCTAAAAGAACTAGTGGGAGTAAAATTAGTCTTGAAGAGGTTCAAGAACCCGGAAATTACATGGAACAAAATGTTAGATCTGAACAAGTTTCACAAGAAGTTGTGGAACCCATTCAGAATACTCAAGTTCCTAACAGAACTGGTAGGGTGTGATCCGAACCTGAGAGATATGGATTTCTCATGACGGATAGTAATAAAGTGGAAGTCATAGTGGAAGACGAACCTACTTCCTACCAAGAAGAGATGTCCGCTCCTGATTCAGATAAATGGCTTGGAGCTATGGAATATGAAATTAAGTCCATGTATGATAATCAAGTTTGGAACTTGATTGATGCGCCCGAAGGTATAAAAACCATAGGATGCAAGTGGGTTTTCAAAAATAAAACTGACATGGATGGAAAGGTGCATACTTATAAAGCTAGACTTGTAGCGAAAGGCTATAGACACATTCATGGAATTGACTATGATGAAACCTTTTCGCCCGTAGTAATGATCAAGTCTATAAGAATTGTACTTGCCATAGTCTCATATTTTGACTATGAGATATGGCAAATGGATGTCAAAACAACTGTAAGTACCCCAATCTGAAATGACCAAATTAGAGGAATTCTTGGCACCATTCAGGGACAAACTGATAGGCCAAGACCTCACTAGGATAAATTTGGAACACAAGTACCTTTCTGGAATTAAAAATTGGAAAAATCTAAAAGGCACCATCCCTATCCGTACGGCTACTTTGGGAGGTCACAGGGCCTATAAATTGAAGCCCTTGCTGATCATTCCAGGGGGGGAGAAACGATTATTGTTAGTGTTACTCTGCTAAAATTGCTCCAGAGAGTGTTTTGAGAGTGAAAGAGAAAGGAAGATTGTCCTAACTAAACATAGGTGAAGCCACCTTCTCCCCCATCCTTCTCTTCATCTTATCTCATTTGTTTGTTAATATTATTGTTGTTCATATCTTAATTCTTGCAAGTCTTGTCCATTCAAGCAACTTAATTTCATTGCAAGTCTTGTCCTTCAAGCACTTTAATCTTAATCTTATTGCAAGTCTTGTCCTTCAAGCACTATATATATATATATATATATATATATATATATATATATATTGTTATACATTATGGTCCAAACCATGGATGATTCAAGGTGCCCTTCACACTTTGTGTGAAAGTGGTTCTAACCTAAGGATGATCATGGTTTGTTGAATTTCTTACTTATAACAAATTAATGATCTATTATAATGAAAAAATGCACATGTTTTGGTTGATCATGTTGTTCATTGGTAGCAAGGATGGTCATTTGAATGATAAAGTTTCAATCTTTATCATCCAAACATTGATCTAGCTTCAAAATCCCCTTTGGGGTCATAAAGATCAAATCTTTATGTCAAATAATGTTGTCCCAAGGTTGTATTTGGCTTAAGGATCCACTCTTGTGGTGAAATTCCAAATCTTTATGTTGATTTTGTTTTGATTTGGCAATGATAATCATGTGGGATGATAAAACCTTAGTGTTTATCATCTTACCCTTTTGATTTAGCTTTGAAATCTCATTTTGGGTCATAAAGATTGAATCTTTATACAATAATTTGGTCCCTAAGAGGTTAATAATGTATAAAAATGTCATCTTGATGATAAAGTTTCCATCTTTAATCATCAAATGGTCATTTTGTCTCATTTAGCCATGTTCATCACCTTTGTGTGATTTCTCCAATGATTGCTTTGATCACACCTAAATACATGTTTTGGGGTTCAATTGATGATCATTAGGCATAGGAATGATTTTGTTTAAGTTTGTTGTGTTGAAATAAAACTGGAATCAGAACTGTTTAAGTCCAGTTTCAGCAGAATGCTCTGTTTCTGTCTGGAACTGGAATGTTTCTGAACAAACTGTAAAATTCCAGGAAGAGACTTCTTGAGCCGTACGGCTACTTTGGATCCAGAGGGCAAAATGTCTATTTTGCCCTCTGATCCTTGTTTTCTTGATAAAAAGACCCCTTTTCAGTTAAGTTTTGAATAAAAGTTAAAAACAGAATCTTTTCCGTTAAATACACATACACACATGCACTTTTGAAAACTAACAAGGGAGACTCGAGGCACTTTGGGTGAACCCCGACTATGTTCTTCCCAAAGTGTAACGTGACCTCCGAACTCATCACCTCTAACCATTTTTCGTTATGTTTTGGTTTAAAATTAAACTAATGTGGCGACTCCGTTTTGTGTGATAAAGTTAACCGTGTTTGGTATTTCGCCTCTTTGAAAGCCTTGCCTTGTGCATCCCCGGAGGGCGGTATCCTTACAGTGGCGACTCCACTGGTGAGATAAAGGGCTTGCAAACTTCTCTTTAGAAGCTTTGAAAGCACTTTTGTGTGGGTCAAACTCCCGTTTCCGTTAGTTGAATTTGTGCATATTTGTGTGTGTTTGCTGTTTTTGTTTGAACTGTTTTGAGTGCATATATTCTGGAAATGCAATAAGCTGGAGTATAATGATCAGAAGTTGCAGAAACTGAGAAAAATCTAGACCCCATGGTTCTAGCCGTACGGCTAGTTTGGTAAAAGGGTCAGAATGTTGCAAATTAACAATTTTGTACAGGGCAGCAACATTCTGAATGCCCTTCTATTTCTGCTTGTCCAGGTTCCAAATCTACAGCCTTACTTGTGCACATTACCTTTATTCTGTTGGCCAAAACTTGGTTATGCATGATCTTTTGTCAATAAAAATGGTTTCCAAAATCTCATTGTGCATAACCCTTTTCTGTAAAAATTTCTTGACTCTTCTTGTTGTGCAGAACTTGCTTTGTACAAATGGTTTCAATGAGAAAATTGTTCTTTTGCAAAATGTCTGATTCAAAATCCTTGGTTGTGCACAACTTGGTACATATACAAGTTTTGGTCTTTGTTTGTATTCTTTGACTTATTGTGTATAAATTGTTTACTCCCTGCTTGTTCATACTTGTTCATATCTTGCTTATGCCATGCTCATCATGTTAAAAAACAAAATAAAAATCTCTATTTTGACTCAAAAAGGGAATATAGAATTTACTTCACACAACGCGCATTTGACCTTGCACATTCCAAATACCCTTTAAACCCGGGATGGATGCCAGATGCAGCTCGATTGGCGCTCTTGTTCCCTTCGAGCGCGCAAGGGTCCATTCCACCTCCCCTTCCGAGCCGAGTCAACCACACTTGTCCGTGACACACAAATACCGAGACTTTGGTTGGTTTTTGGTCTAGCTCACGTTACCACGTCCCTAATACGTTTCCGAGATTAATTGTGGCCAAGTTAATGCCCGAGTCACGACTCCTTGTGAAAGCAAGTGTGACCATGGTCAACTTTGACTCAGTTCTTGACTTATACGTTAATATTGGCTATAATTAACCAAAGTCATGTATTATGGATGGGGTGACACTGTGTTATCGAGCCCTAATGAATGGTTCATACTAATCATCCTTAAGCCCAAGGATATGATTCGAGAGCCCTCATCAAAGATGAGGATTATGCCAGAAGTCCCTTGAGTCCCTAAGACGAATCTCGATCTTAATCGGGGCTTAATCATGATTGGAATGGCCCACGCATTGGGAATCTTGCGATGCACTAGACCCTAGGTTCATTTCTTTCGGTCGGTGGAAACCGCTTTCCCTATAGGACCCTCGCCCGAGACAGTCCATCCTTGGGAGTGTGCAAGACAGGTGAAAAACGAGGGGTCTATAGGCGTAGTGATGACCTCCACTGATCTAGGAATTAGAGTAGTTGCGAAAAAGAAGAGAAATCTTTTCCAACCATTTAGGAATAAAAATGCTTTTTAAGTAAACTTGGATGAATAAATAATTGCACATTGCATGACTTTGCTCCGCTTTTGCTTCTTGGCCTTGACGCATCGCATTCTTGCGTTAATGAGCGTCATTTCGTTAAGTCTTTGGACGGATCCCCGTTATCCTCCAAGACCTCCATAAAGGCGTTTCGTTGAGTCTTTGGATGGATCCCCGTTATCCTTCCAAGACTCTCGGCATAGTTCCCTAGGAGGTTAGATCTTTGGATGGATCCCCACTATCCTTCCAAGGTTCCCATCGTGATTCCCATTGTGATCCCGTTGTGATCCCCGTTGTGATCTCGTTGTGATCCCCATTGTGATCCCCGATGTGATCCCCGTTGTGATCCCATTGTGATCCCCGTTGTGATCCCGTTGTGATCTCGTTGTGATCCCGTTGTGATTCCCATTGTGATCCCCATTGTGATCCCGTTGTGATCCCCGATGTGATCCCCGTTGTGATCCCGTTGTGATCTCGTTGTGATCCCGTTGTGATTCCCATTCTGATCCCCGTTGTGATCCCGTTATGATTCCCGTTGTGATCCAGTTGTGATCCCCGTTGTGATCCCATTGTGATTCCCGTTGTGATCCCGTTGTGATCCAGTTGTGATCCCCGTTGTGATCCCCGTTATGATCCCATTGTGATTCCCATTGTGATCCCTGTTGTGATCCCCATTGTGATCCCGTTGTGATCCCGTTGCGATCTCGTTGTGATCCCCGTTGTGATCCCCATTGTGATCCCGCTGTGATCCCCATTGTGATCCCGATTCTGATCCCTGATGTGATCCCCGATGTGATCCCCGATGTGATCCCCGTTGTGATCCCGTTGTGATCCCCATTGTGATCCCGTTATGATCCCCGTTGTGATCCCGTTTGTGATCCCCGCTGAAACCTCCGTTAAACCCCTAGGTGTTGTCCCTGAGGTCCCCGTTGATATTCCCGTTGGAACCCTAGGTGTTCTCCCCTAGGTCCCCGTTGAAATTCCCGCCAAACCCCTAGGTGTTGTCCCCTAAGTCCCCGTTAAACCCCTAGGAATAGTTCCCTAGGAAGTTAGTCTTTGGACGGATCCCTGTTATCCTCCAAAGCGTCTGTTAAAGAAAAGAAACAAAAGGTGCTTAGGGTAACTCTCTCCCCTTTACGTTAGGACCCTTAGGGCCGCTCTCCGTCACCCTAGGAAGTCCGTTTGGAAAGTAAGTCAATCACTCACCTCTTCCCAGAAGCCCGTTTTAAGTCATGATCGTCTCTTCGTTAACCCCATTTGAATGTGTGAGTTTTTTACTCAAATAAAAAAATGTGTGTGTCAATCCTCATTCAAAAATAAAATAAAATTGGAAATCAGGTTTTCTTCAAATAAGAGGTCAACTCTTTTCCAAAAGGCTAATCCGCTAATGAGGTGTTTCTCTCAAATCATGGTTATAATTTCACCTCGAGGTTTAAAATGCTAAAGTCCTTTCCGGTCTTGTCCATCGGAAACATCAACCAAGGAGCCCACATTTGAAATGGCGTCTGAGACTTCCATCCACGTGAGCAGGATTGGGACACCGTCCACGAGAAGAGACCCATGCCTCGGAGGCCCAAAGGCGGCTACATCAAATGGAGATCCGTACCTTCGCCGAATGTCATACGCGAGGTTACGCCCCTTGAAAAGGAGCCACCAAAAGGAGATGGCCAAAGGCAAGTCCGGCTATTGCAATGCCAAGCCAAGTGGAGACCTCGCGACGTCTTTCCCGACGACAAGGAACCCGAGTTCCCCGTGGAAGACATGGAATGTGCCGCCGACAAACCCTCCAACAATTGAGGAAGAAAACGGACCATCGCACTTTATAGGAGCCCATCCCTAAAAAAAATAAAAATAAATGATGAGTCTTCCAGCCTCGTAGGATCTAGACTTTCACCAAAAGTCCGTCCCGGACTGTGTCTTTGTATTTTTGCAAAGGTCCGCACTTGGACATGTATGTACAAAGTTATCTCAATAAAAGAGTCATTTTCATTCTCTTCTCTCTAAACTTGAGACATTATTTGCAATATACATTTACTCTTGAAATTGCCTTGCTTGTTATGATCAATTGATTACTACATCCCCAAAATGATTAATTGACTTCTAAGCATACTAGTCAATGACGACTCATTAAGGGCGAATGGACCTAACACGAATGAGAAATGCTAAACGCAAACAATTAATCTTGATGTGAATAAATGTTGCGATCAATTGGCATGAAGAAACCATTAATGGCAAGTCTTCCCTCATACACTTCCCCGATACACAACCCGATACACCTTTCCAAAACCAATTCTTGATGCACATCGAAGGCATCCCGAGACAGTGAAAAGGAGAGGACGTTGTTTCTCGACCATTGAGATTTGATAGTGCTCACATGTGTGCGACCAAGCATAGGGCTTCCCGAAATCTTCAAAGTCAGCCCAAAGTAACAGGCACGCCACCAAGGGGCTACAAAGGAGCCAATGCCCGAGAAAGCGAGCTGAGGCTAATGTTTACCTCCTTAAAAAAAAAAGGAGAAGAGAGAAAGGAAATGAATATATGGAAAGGAGGAAAGGAAATGGCGGAAAGAAAGGCCCGTTCACACCAAAGAGGGTTCACCCCAAGAGGTCCATCTCAAGGAGTTCACCGCAAAGCAAAGTGAGCAACAACGTCCTCCAAGACAACATCAAAAGAAAGCCATTTTCAACAAAAGACGGCCCCCAAAGCCGAACTACGGCGACCTGAGCTCCTCAAACTGAGGGGAACATAGGCAACCTTCGGGTCCGGTCACAGCATGAGAAAGAACGGTCAAACCATGGCTTTCCCAAAGTAGCCAAGCCTCTCCCCCTTGGTCCCATCAATGACCAATTTACCAGACAAGGACCAATTCCTCATAAACACCATTTGATGTTGCCATTGATCGAATCTTAATCCTAATTGATCACAACATTTATACATGTTTAGGCTAATTGCTTGCTATAATCTTGACTTAATAATGAACATGGTCCATCCAAGTAATCATTTTGATAATTTTAACCAAGACAAATTTCAAATGTCTCGACAAGTCTTCTTCTCTACATCTTAGGAAAGATCTAAACACTTATGTTCTGTCAAGCAGGGGCTTCCTCCTATTTCATGATACAATTGAGGGACTCTCTCCCGCCTAAATAAATGCCCCTGCATGATTTCTCCAAAAGACATCTTAAGTCCCCGTCCCATCGAGTCGGCTGGATCACTCATAAAAAAAGGGCACCAAAAGAGTAGCCCGCTAGGTTGAAAACCCATAAGGGAGGCCTAGGCAAAAGACAGGGTGTGCCATAAAAGACGCAAAAAAGTAGCCCGCTAGGTTGAAAACCCGTAAGGGCGGCCTAGGCAAAAGAAAGGGTGTGTCATGAAAAAGGGATGGGTTCCTAACCTCACTTCGAAGGTCATGTTGGGTCTACGCCAACGCCAAAGGTCAAAAGATGATATTGGGTCTATGCCAGCATCAAAGGTCGAAGGACGACATTGGGGCTACCTCCACAAAGACATGTGGCAACTTCCACAAAGACATGGGGCTACCCCGACATCGATGACAACGAGGACATGGGGCTATGCCGCCACCAACACCAATAAAGACATGGGGCTACCTCCAACATCAACAGCGAGAAGGACATGGGGCTACCCCAATATCAATGACAAAAGGGTTCTCTATACCCGATCACTGCTAAGAAATGGACAAAGCTCCAAGGGACTTTATGCATGACAAACCTCATGGTTAAGTTAAAATAAAAAATTTGACTAACATGCTTCGTTAAAAGATTTGCCTTTAGGAATAAGCATTTTTAATCTTGCCCTTTTGGCCTCATTTATCAAAAAACAATGTTTCAAGCAAAATGCTTTTGATCTTCTCTCAAAATGATTGGACTTTTTCATCCACAATGTGTCTAAAAGGTCACCCATAGGCTTCCCCCAGTTTCAAGAAAGTGTGTCAACCTTCCCGTAGAGTTGAGTTGACCAAAGTTCAAACTTTGACCAAAGAGGTCAAGTTAAAATCTTCCCGGTCAAACTCCCCAAAGATGAAGTTGACCCAAGTCAAGCCTTGACCCAGAATGGTCATTTTAGGATAAAGTGTTTGTCCCCAGCAGTCCAAAATGACGTAAGACCATCCTTGTTAGTCAACCATCTCGTAGTTAGTGTTGACTAAACCTTTAGGATTGACCGAGTGAAAGTCAAATCCGTTGTTGTCCCGGCAGTCCAAAATGACGTAAGACCATCCTTGTTAGTCAACCATCTCGTAGTTAGTGTTGACCAAACCTTTAGGATTGACCAAGTGAAAGTCAAATCCGTTGTTGTCCCGGCAGTCCAAAATGATGTAAGACCATCCTTGTTAGTCAACCATCTCGTAGTTAGTGTTAAACCTTTAAGATTGACCAAGTGAAAGTCAAATCCGTTGTTGTCACCGGCAGTCCAAAATGACGTAAGACCATCCTTGTTAGTCAACCATCTCGTAGTTAGTGTTGACCAAACCTTTAGGATTGACCGAGTGAAAGTCAAATCCGTTGTTGTCCCGGCAGTCCAAAATGACGTAAGACCATCCTTGTTAGTCAACCATATCGTAGTTAGTGTTGACCAAACCTTTAGGATTGACCAAGTGAAAGTCAAATCCATTGTTGTCCCGGCAGTCCAAAATGACGTAAGACCATCCTTGTTAGTCAACCATCTCGTAGTTAGTGTTGACCAAACCTTTAGGATTGATGTTAGGCCCAATTGGTAGGAAAATAGGCTAGGGGGGGGGTGAATAGCCTTTTTAAAACTTTTACAAAGAAACACTTTTAAATGTAAAGTCACTTATCAGTTTGCAAATTATTATCAGTAAGCGCAGCGGAGAAGATATGACTTGTTTTAACTCACACAAAATTAGTTTATAAAGAGGTTTTGAGAGCTTGGTTTAAACACAAAGTAGTTTCTAAAAGTTCAATGCAGTTTCAAGAGATTGGTCAATGGAAATGATGATGAGTCAGCAAGAACAGTAATGATTTGCCGGTGATAGAGTTCCAACCGGCAAGGACAGTAAGTAACAGAGGACACAGAGATTTGGAGAGGTTCACAGTGTAAATACTGCTACGTCCTCTACCAAGTTTGGTCAGAACTTGGATTTGGGTTAAGAGCACTATTAAATATCCCTAGTCTATTACAAGAGCGGCTTTGCCGGATACAAAGACTAAATTCTAGAGATAGTTTAATGAATCGTAAAACAAATATCTGACCAAGTGTATTTAAGCGGCAAGTTCAAAAGAACTTGTCTCACTCAGGTGGGTGTGTGAAAACTCAGACAACGTATTCCTTAAAATAATCTAGTTCGGGAATACTAACAGTGTTGTAGAGTTTGTGCACAAGTGTATGTCCTATTAAATTATCTAATGATTATCTGGACAAGGAATGTTTGAGCTTCAATGAATGCTGCAAACAACCAACTCTCTTCAATGCACTAAAATCACCAACCTTCTTCAATGCACTGAGTCCTCTATTTATAGGAGGAGTTAATGTCTTAGCTTGTTGAAGAAGGATAACATTTGAATTTCCAGCTGGGTAGGTGAGGAGCATTTAATGCAGTATCCTTGGCATTAATGGCGAAGATATGCGTGCCTTAAAAGTCTGATGGGTAAAGACCCCTTTGTCTCAACCGGTTACCTGCAAAAGCAAGTAGAGACAGAGTATAGCTAAAAGTAGCTATGTGTCAGACGGCGTAGAAATCATTACAGAGCAGGTAAACTACTTTATGATAAAACAGTATAGAGACAATCAGCAAGGTTGACTTTAATGAAATGATGTCACCTGACTGATAGTGCAGACTGTCTATTATATCGGCATGTTGTGAATGGAGTTGATCAGCAACTTCTTTAATAAGTTGATCGGCAACTTCTGTAGCAAGTTGATCGGCAACTTGTCGCATGTTAAGAATAGAGTTGATCGGCAACTTGTTTACTGGTCTGCTGATTTGCTTCCTCTTGCTGGTTTGTCTTGAATGAAGAGTTGAAATACACCTGTGCTGGTCACAAAAGATCCTAAGGGCACCTTAAAAAGGTTCTAATAAAATTGGGGGACCCTAAGTGTAGACATGATTGGGATTAAGTAATTCTAGGACCTAGGTATCTATTTGAACAACAATCTCCTCCTAATTACTTAAGTCCAATCACCCTTAAAGCTAAAGACATCTCTTATCTTAGGGAAAAGATTTCTAAGGATATCTAGGTATAACCAAATCCTAAGGTAAGTCACACTAGATGTCTAACGCAAAAGGTGAATTCACCAAAATAAATGGTGAAGCCGGTTCAATGAATCGGTAAGAGTGATGATCTGCAAAAGGAAATAGCACAGAATAATGCAGATAACAACACAAATATAAGAAAAACATATTAGCACAAAAAAAATTTTATAAGCAAAAAAAATTTGTCTGTGAAGGTCTTCAATAAGATATCTACATCATAGGCTATGTGACTCAAGGATCAGCAGCTGGAGTTGAGTCCTTTGTAGATTCAGACTTTCTAGCCTTCTTTCTTGCTTTTTCTTCTTTTCTTTCAGCTTTCCTCTTTGCCTTGCTCTGCCTTCTCTGAGCACTCTCTAATCTATCAGACATCATCTTGTTGTTTGCCTCGAGAGCAGCTATCTTCAGATTAGCTTCGGTAAGAGCAGCTTTGGTCTTAGAAAATTCTTCCTCAAGTCTTCCCATATCTCTTATCTGCATCCTCTGATTATCAACAAGATTCTGTTGAATGTTATGAGTTGTCCCCAAGGATTCAGAAAGAGCCATTATACGCTCTTCTCTATCAGCAAGGAGAGCTTTCAATTCTTTGATCAGAGTATTCTCCTCCTCCTGATTGGACTTACGTAGACGCTTAACCAGGTCTCTGTGAACATCCTTAACCAGGTCACCAACAGAAAGAACCATATCACCAATATCAGCACGAGTGGCAGGCACTTGCTGATTTGTGAAATCGCCTTCACTAAACTTCAAATACTCATACAGACTGTTGACGATGGTCGGCTGGAAAATACTGGCAGACGTCGGGAGCACTATTGAAGGGATAAAATCTTCATTATTCAGATCAGCATCTTCAATAAGCACATTATCAGTCATCATCTCATCATCAGAGGAGATCAAGATCGGCTCAGAGGGAGATGGAGGAACAGGAGCAGCAGGAAAGAGTAAGAACCATTGAAGTACATCATCATCAGTAGAAGAGAAGAAATCGGCAGGGACAAAAGTTGAGACAATGAGATCATCAGAATCATCGGCACGAACGGTCGGCAAGGGAAAAGCTGGATGAACTATAACAGCACGATCAGTCGGCAGATGAAACATACCATCGTCTTCAAGTGAAAGGAAGGTAGCTAAGATTAAGTTCAAATAGCACGACCTTCAAGAACCATAGACATTAACCTGGCATTCATCAGCCTTGAGGTATAGACTAGATGATCGGCACGCTGACGGGGATGAAATAATGGCAGAGTCATAGCCAGAGCGGCAGACTTGATCAAATAAAGAAGGCCACGAGGATTGATATGCCTAACTTCATTGATGTCAGTCAGCAGATCATTGATCATCAAGCAGCTTCTCATCCATCCATTTGAAGTGATGCATACTTCAGTTGGAGAAGGACCGGGAAGGGTAGATTCACCTCTAATCTTTATTTGTCCCGGTCTAGATCGAATTGGGTCATAGACCACTTTTTTCTTAAGTCTAGAAATCCGAGGAGTCTTTCCCTTTGTACGAACAATGTCATCATCATTGAGAATCCAGGGAAGATAGATTGGTCTATCACTGGTAGAGTCTCCTGGAGAGAATTTATGCTTGGTGACAAGAGGGTGGTCTTTGCCGAATGGGAGTGGACATTTACCTAAGGTATACTTGAAGGATAACCTTGGATGAACAGTGAAGAGAGGCTGTCCAAATTTGTTGGAGGGGATAGATGCATTGGAAGTGTACCAGTTTGAGCACATCATATCCTTCCCATTGAGAAAATAGTCATAGCTGGGTGGTGGAGAAGTATCAACAGCATCAGGATCAACAAAGGCTTGTTCTCCAACCACCATGTAATCAGCAGGATCTATCTCATCGGCATGATCTACATCGGCATGAGCAGCAGCAGGAGCCGGCAAGAGAGGGGTGATAACAGACGGCAAGCTGAACAAAGGCTGTAGAAGAATCTCTTCAAACTGTAGACTAGCAGCAATGTCAGCATCCAGATTAGGAGTACTATCATCAGCACCTCCTCCCAACTCCACAACCTCCTTAATACCAGTAGGGGGGACAATCTGTATTTCAGGAGTAACTGCAACTAACTGAGTGTCAGTAGTTTTCTCATCAGTCTCTCCTCCTGAAACAGATACATCCATCTGTTGAGTGTCTATAGTTGTCTCAACTGGGGCAGGTGGTTCGGTAGATACTTCAATCAGAGGTTGAGTGTCAGTAGTTGTCTCAACTTGAAATTCCACTCTCTCCTTAAAATGTTCATCAGCATGACTTCCTTCAACACTACTATCATCCTTCAATATAGATTCTGCAAAGACTTCAGCAGGGAGAGCTTTAGTCATGACAGTTCTGATTGGCATCTTGTCACTATCTGTTGTACGTGAAGTGGAAGGAGAGTCAGCAGCAACTTTGTGAGCACAAACTAAATCACCAAATAAATCAGCACCATCATCACGCCTATCGGCAACAAACTCTTTATCAGCAGCATCTGCATCGTCGGCAGAGTAAACATCGGCATCTGTCTCGGTTTTGCTGCTGCTTGGCGAAGGAACATGAGCATCTTTATCGGTAAGGTCTTCAGCGGCACGGCGATTGGCATCTTGCTTCAGCAAAAATTCATTAGACTTTTCAATCAAGTCCATAGTGACCTTCTTTACTGATCTATGAAAGTGAGCATTGAGAGGGCTGACAGCAGGAGCCTCATCATCATTGTATGGCAGCAAATCTTCATCATTTTCAAGTCTTCCAATCTGATACGGATCAAACTCTGTGAATTGAGAGAGCTGATTAAATGTCCTGGCATAGATGAGCCACACGTCCTGAACCATCAAGTCTTGTCTAATTCTATCTTGAAAAAGATAGACTTGGTTCCAGTGTAGGGGTAGAAATTCAAAATACCGACCAAAATTGAGCTTTAGTTCAGCCTCTTTCAACTGCTTGAACTTTGATAGAGGGACAAACTTCTCTTTCCACATATCAGTGCGTCTGTCCAAACTCTTTTGATCAACATAATCAGCAGGATTTCCGGGAGTGACAGTGTCTTTCATCTCTTCATGAAACTGAAGAAGACGACGAATAAAGGGAGGCAGATGGTCAATCGGAAAGACCCATTTCTTGATCAAGACCTTGTTGGTGAAGGACCAAGGATTCTTGTAGAAGGTGTGGAAAGTTGGGTTTCTGATTGGAGCGCATTTCCTAGGAGTCTGAGACTTGAGCTTCTCAATGACATCCTCAATACTTTTGCCATCGGCAAAGTCATCAGTGAATTCTTCATCCGGAATTTCAACCTTGACAGCAGGATCGGTAGTTAGGGAAGCACCGGCAAGATGAGCAGGGGCAAACCTAATTAGCTTGGCTCTCGGATCAGCAGGAGGAATAGTGGAAGAAGGAACTTCATCGGCAAGCTTCACCTTCTTTATCACCACTTGATCGGCAATCTTTACCAGTTTCCTTTTCTTTGGAGCACCAGGAGTAGAATCGGCAAGAATCCTATCAGTTGAAGGAGCAGGAGTAGAGAATGCTGCTGATTGAGAAGCAACTGAAGGAATGGTCTTTGCCTTTTTCTTCCTCTGAGTCAAAACAGGTGCAGGAGCAACAGAGGGGGCATCGGCACTGGAAGCATTCTTTGAAATCCTTTTCCAATCCTTAGCATCAAAGGACTTCAACCTATTGAAAGGCAAGCTGGATGGAAAGCGATCGGCAGCCACTACATTGGCATTTCTCCTCAGAATCATACTTATCAACAGATAATGGCATCCTTTTCCAGGATTGGCCTTGTTCTTCAATCTGTCAGAAGCCCACTTATCAGCAGCCGTAGCGATAATCCTGAATATGTAGGCACACCAGTTGAATTCAATCTGCAGAACAATGGCGGCCATAGCTTCAAACTGCACATCAGTAATATTGCTGTGGGATCCAGATCGGCAAATGAGACATCTATCAACTATCTCAGCCAAAGCATAGTATCTTCGGGGATAGTGAATCTTCAGATGATTAGTGCCACTAAGCCTTGTGCCAGCACCTCTCATGATAATCCAAGCCCTATCCAGTTCCTGCTCATCAACTAGAGCACTCAACCCTTCATTCCCAAGATTGGGAAAAACTTCAGAGATAGAAGAGGGAGTAAGAGAGATCTGCACGCCCAAAACAGTAGAATTGATGGAGACGATAACGGAGGAGTCAGCACGAGAGCGGACAACAGAAGAGTTTGAGAAGAATTCTTTGACGAGATCCACAAAAACTGAACTAACTCCTGATGGAGTGATGAACGAATCAAGCAGGGACCCAATAAGAAGATTCTTCAAGAAAACCCCGTCGGCTTCGTCGTTGAAGTAGTCGGAGTCAACATAGCCTCCGTAGATATCTTTTTCACCGGACATTGTCTGCAAAATTACTCAAACAACTCTCAATGTTAGAAATAAAGACAAATCAAACCATAAATGATTAGAAATGAGTAGAGTATAAACATTAACACTTACCAGATTATGAATAGATGAACAAATAAAACGATGAACTGATAATCTGGAAAGAGGAGAAATAGAGAGAATAGAGAGCAGAGAGGAAAAAAATGGCGGAGAAAAAGCTTAATGGAATTTTGAAAGGCGTTATATATGTTATGGGGGAGAGAGAGAATATGAGAGGGCAAGGGAGAGAAATAACTGTACCTATAATCTCGGAGACCGTGCGCACGCAAAAATTAATGCGCACACAAATCGGTAAGGTGAACAGTTAAAAGTAAGAGGGAGAAAGGGTAAATTAGTCAAAAATAAAATAGAAGTGATGATGACCTGTTTACCTTGCTGATGTATCGCATTAAATGGAATACATCTTGACACGATTTTGGATAAGAAAGGTACACACACGTGTCAGGGAGATGGTGTGACCGATGTACCTTTGATTTGATTGCTTACGTCATGTGTCAGGAATCTTAACTTTTGCAGAGACGTGCTGATTTGATTTTTATCAATCGGCAAGATGATTGAATCGGCAAGATATATAGATAGAATCGGCAAGATGATTTTGACATTTTTCGATCGGCAAGATTTTATCGGCAGGTTCGTAGTCGGCAAGATAATTGATGCTCTGCTGATTTGATCGGCAGACTAACACAAGTAGCAAAGTTAGCACAATTTTAACCATAAAAATCAATCATACCTAATTCACCTCTGAGGAATTCAAATCTTTTCTGATCCAAGGGCTTTGTTAGAATGTCTGCTCTTTGGTAATCGGTATGGACTTTGAGCAGCACAACATTCCCTTTTTCAACATGTTCCTTCAGGAAGTGGTATTTGATGTCTATGTGCTTGGTTTTGGAATGCATGACCGGGTTGTTTGAAACTGAGATTGCTGATTGGTTGTCACAATAGATGGGACAAATTTGAGATGGAACTTCATAGTCAACCAGCTCCTGCTTCATCCATAGAATCTGTGAACAGCAACTGCCGGCAGCTATGTACTCAGCTTCAGTAGTGGAAGTGGAAATTGATGCTTGCTTCTTACAGGACCAAGATACCAATCTATCACCAAGAAATTGGCAAGTTCCACTTGTACTCTTTCTGGTCACCCTACAAGCTGCAAAGTCTGCATCTGAGTAACCTATTAGATTGAAAGATGAATCTCTTGCATACCATAATCCAAGGTTAGCAGTGCCACATAAATATTTAATAATACGTTTTACAGCCTGCATATGGGATTCCCTAGGATCAGCTTGAAACCTGGCACAGACACAAACAGCAAACATAATATCTGGTCTACTGGCAGTAAGATAGAGGAGTGAGCCGATCATACCTCGGTAGACAGTCATGTCTACTTTCTTACCAGACTCATCCTTATCTAAATGAATGTTAGTGCCCATCGGTGTGCTTTGAGAGTGAGCATTGTCAAAGCCAAACTTCTTGATAAGTTCTTTGGCATACTTGGCTTGACTGATGAATATTCCCTCATGGGTTTGTTTGACTTGAAGTCCAAGGAAATATGTTAGTTCACCCATCATGCTCATCTCGAACTTGCTCTACATCAGTTTCTCAAATCTCTTGCAAAGTGATTCGTTAGTGGAACCAAAAATAATATCATCGACATAAATTTGAACAAACAGTGAATGACCCTTATGCTTGGCAACAAATAAAGTAGTATCGATTTTACCTCGAGTGAAGCCTAAGCCATCGCTAAGTAAGAACTTAGATAGGGTTTCATACCATGCTCTTGGAGCTTGCTTTAGGCCATAGAGAGCTTTCTTCAATCGGTAGACATGATCAGGCTTCTTGGAGTCCTCAAAACCAGGTGGTTGTTCAACATAGACTAGTTCTTGGAGTTCTCCATTCAGGAAGGCACTTTTCACGTCCGTTTGATATAGCTTGAATTCCTTGAAGGCAGCATAGGCTAAGAAAAGTCTTATAGCTTCCAATCTTGCAACAGGAGCAAATGTCTCATCGTAGTCGATTCCTTCCTCTTGACGGTAGCCTTTAGCAACTAACCTTGCTTTATTTCTAATGATTTTCCCAGCTTCATCCAATTTGTTCCTGTAAACCCACTTAGTACCAATAACTTGCTGAGAAGTTGGTCTTGGCACAAGTTCCCATACTTTGCATCTTTCAAACTGATTCAGTTCCTCTTGCATGGCTTCAACCCAACCAGGATCGGCAAGAGCTTCTTCAGTCTTCTTTGGTTCTATATCGGAGACCATAGCAGATGAGAAAAGGCTTTCAGCAAATGCTCTACTAAGGTTCCTTGTTAATCTGGGACCAAAGACATTACCAATCACATTTTCTAATGGATGATCACGAACTGTTCTGACTTCTCTCGGCACATCTTGTCTTACTGATTCTTGTTGTAAGGATTCTAGAGGAGGATCAAGATCAGCAGATGGTGTAGGAGAAGAAATTAGAGTGAGAGGTAGATGAAAGCTTGGAGGATTAGGTCTTATAACAGAAATTGGTTGAGGGCTAGATCTGTCTTCAGGATGATCAGCAGAGATTTCATCGGCAAACGGATTATGAAATTCATCAGCAGGTTCTGGTTCTGCTGATGAAGGAAAATACGGAGCATCTGCCGATTCTTCTGCTGAAATGACTGGATCAGCAGCTGATACTTGATCTGCAGGATTAGTATTACTGGATTCACCTGTCTCATGAGCACTAGACACATTAGTACTATTTGGAGCCTTGTCAGACTCTAACAAATCAAATTCATCAAAGGTTACATGAACAGATTCAACAATTTTCAAAAGTTTCTTATTGAAAACTCGAAAGGCCTTACTGTGTTTAGCGTATCCAACAAAGATTCCTTCATCAGCTTTCTCATCAAATTTACCTCTGTGCTCTTTTCCATTGTATAGCACGTAACATTTGCAGCCGAATATCTTGAAGAATCCAATGTTGGGAATTCTGCCTCTCCAGAGTTCATAAGGAGTCTTGTTATGGAATTTGTTGATTAGAGATCTGTTCTGGGTGAAGCAGGCTGTATTGATCGCTTCAGCCCAAAAGTACTTCGGCAGCCTGGCTTCGGCAATCATGGTCTTACCAGCTTCAATGAGAGTTCTGTTCTTCCTCTCAACAACACCATTTTGTTGTGGTGTACCGGTAGCTGAGAAGTTGTGGTCTATACCATGATCATCACAGTACTGAGCAATACCATTGTTCTTGAATTCAGTGCCGTTGTCTAATCTCATACTGATGATATCGCTTTCTTTCTGAGTTTGTAGTAGTCTGAATAACTTGGTGGCAACAGCATAGGTGTCATCTTTGTGGCTGAAAGTTTCCACCCAAGTATATCTAGAGAAATCATCTACTACAACCAAGGTGTATCTACTTCCCCCGATACTTGCTGTAGATGTGGGGCCAAATAGATCCATATGTAGCAATTGGAGGCACTTAGAAGTTGACATGCAGGGCTTGCTTCGGAAAGATGACTTATGTTGTTTTCCAAGCTGGCAGGCCTTGCATTTCTTTGCTTGATCAGCAGACACTTGAGGCAGACCGGTAACAAGATTTGAACCGGCAAGCTTGGATAGATATTTGAAGTTCAAGTGACTGAGTCTCTTGTGCCATAGCCATGAGTTCTCACTGATGTTCTTAGCTACAAAACAAACATTAGCAACACCAGTGATAGCACTTAAGTCTACTGCATAAATGTTACCTTTACGTTTGGCAGTGAGAAGAGTTTCATTGGAAGCAATGTCTTTCACATAGCAACTGGAAGTAGTAAATACGCATTGCATTCCTTTATCACAGAATTGTGATATTGATAGAAGGTTGTGTTTCAGACCATCCACTAGAGAGACCTTCTGTACAGTAACTGCACCTCTCTTGATGGTACCTATACCGACGATTTTTCCTTTGGCATTATCACCAAACACTACTGGGGGACCTGATGCTTCGATAGTATCAGCAAGAAGATCTACAAATCCTGTCATATGTCTTGAGCAGCCACTATCTAGAATCCACAAATCCTTGCTTGCACCAGTTGAGGCCATGAAGCATTCCTGAAATAAAACGGTATGCTTATGGTCCCCCTTATTCAAGGGTCCGAGGGTTAGTTCCTCTTTGGCAACCACATCTGGCCACCACTTGAGGATGAAACCTCAGTGGGTCCAGATAGGTGCTTCAAGAGGCATTCTTGTGACCATAATCAAAACAATTAGAACATCTCACATGACTGATAGGCTGTGGAGTCGGTAGAATATCATTCTGTTTAGTCGGTGCATCGGCAGAACTAGGGAATTGAGCAGGCACAAACTTAGTAGGTTTAAAGGTGCTAGCATTGCCTTTCTTTCCATTCTGTTTACCTTTGGCAGTTACCTTTTTAGGCACTTGTCCATCGGCAGCAGAGGAGGTCAGATCGGCAGCACTTGCTCTGCTGATGTAATCACCAAGAATACCGTTATCGGCAGACTCAGTATCAGCAACCTTAACATATCTTTGTTTGTACTTATCATTCCTTTTGTTCTGGTTCTTAGGATACTTCATTGCTACAGCACTGTATATTGGCTTAGCATCCTTATGCACTGAGTTAACAGGATTACATTCAACTTTCTCATCCTTTTTCTCGGTAGCACAAGTTTCAGTAGAGCTACTGCTGCTGGAATCAAATCCTAACCCAGATTGGTCCTTATATGACATTTGGGTCTGTAGGATTGTTTCAACAGCAACTCTAGATTTTGTGTAAGAATCAACAATCCTTGAGAGATGATTGTTTCTTTTCACAAGATCTTCGATCTGAGCTATCAATACTGCTACTTGGCATTTGAGATCCAGGTTTTCTTTCTTTAAAGAAATAGACTCAAGCTCGTGTCCTTTGAGAACTGAAAGTTCAGACATAAGCGAGCTATTCTCGTTAGAAATTCTTTTGAAATCAGCAGCCATCACTTTATGAACGCTACTCAGCTTCTCATGATCGATAAAAAGTTCATCCATTGTCTCTATCATTTCAGCTTTGGATATTTCAGGACAAGGATCAGCTAAAATTTTTGGAGCAGAGGCAATGGGTCCAGGAGAGAAGTCAGGTAGGGAAGAGATGGGTTTTGATATGTTTTTGGCAATGCTAGATTGTTTATTGAATAATAGTTTTCTGGTCATCGGTAAGGATTTTGATTTGTTGGTGGTAAATTGAGAAGAGTTACACTGGCCATAGAGTGAGGTTCCCACTTGGTGTACTTTGTATCCATATGGGTTTCCAGCATTGACATTTATTTCTTTGAAGTGTGGTTGAGGTCTTCCAGCAGATTCTTCTTTGACTGGAGTTCTTGGTGGAGATGGATCTCGGTAGACTGGAGTCGGCAATGATGATACATCGGCATCTTCCAAATCTAGGGCGACAAAACTTACATCGGCATCTTCATCTTCATCGGCATCTTCATCGGAATCAGTTTCACACCAAACCGGCAAGGCCTTTTCTGTGCTTTCATCGGCAACAAAGCTTCTAGACTTCGGATGTCTCTGGTTGAATGACTTCCTCATGTATTCATATTTTGGTTGAGGACATTTAGAAGCAAAGTGACCAGATTTTCTGCAGTTGAAGCAGACCAGATCACCTTTGTTGTTCTTTCCATCGGTAGCACTAGTAGAGGGTTTATTGTAGCTTGCTGGTTTCTGAAATGGTGGTGTGAAGGATTTTGGTTGCTGGTAGTTTCCTTTCTGCATCCTTTTGAAGTCTTTAAACCTTTTGTAGTTCCTAGCGAAGGCGGCAAATTCGTCTTCTTCCATAGGTTTTTCTGAGGTTATTTCATGGGTATTGGAACTGCAGGATGTTTGAGGTGGATCTATAGGAGGGAATTTGTTTGAAGGAAAGGATATCTGTGACTGAGCTGATAGAGACAAGTTTTTGAAATTTTTGTCGAGAACGTTAAGTTTTTGCAGTTCTCTCTCATACAGAAATAGACTAGACACAAGATTCTGAATAGAAGTCTTGTTTAAGTCTCTCACTTCTCTAACAGCGGTGACCTTAGTATGATACTCATTTCCCAAAGAACTTAGAAAACGAATATTAAGATCTTTCATAGTATAAACTTTACCTAATGAAGCACATAAATTACTTACCTCGCAAAATCTGTCGTAGGCACTCCTTAGTGATTCACCATCTTGTTTCTTGAAGGATTCAAACTCAGCAATGCAATCGTAGAGTCTGTTGTCCTTCACCTGCTCGTCACCTTCAAAGTATGCAAGGAGCTTATTCCAGCATTCTTGAGCCGTGGAGCACAAGTCAATAAGTTTGTATTGCTTGTCATCCAAACCACAAGAGATAATGTGGCATGCTTTTCCGTCTAGGGCAGTAGAAAGTTTGTCGTCGTCGGTCCATTCCTCTCTGGGTTTCTCAATCAAAGTTTCATCAATCTGAACATGGGTTTCCTGTTCAGTTTCTCGATCAGCATGTTGTGTCAGCGGAGTGGAGGGAATAGGTCTGTAGGTGGTTGAAGCTTTTAACGGAATGATTGGACCACCTTCTATGACCTTCATCAACCGGTCATCGATTGAGTTCATATACTTTATCATACGAGATTTCCAGACACCAAACTCGTTGACATTCAACAACGGAATGGTGGTGATGTTGAATGACTGCATGATTTTTCCTGCCATGGTATCGGCAAACAAGCTGCAAAGCTTGGAAATTTCTTTCAAAATTCCAAGCTCTGATACCAATTGTTAGGCCCAATTGGTAGGAAAATAGGCTAGGGGGGGGTGAATAGCCTTTTTAAAACTTTTACAAAGAAACACTTTTAAATGTAAAGTCACTTATCAGTTTGCAAATTATTATCAGTAAGCGCAGCGGAGAAGATATGACTTGTTTTAACTCACACAAAATTAGTTTATAAAGAGGTTTTGAGAGCTTGGTTTAAACACAAAGTAGTTTCTAAAAGTTCAATGCAGTTTCAAGAGATTGGTCAATGGAAATGATGATGAGTCAGCAAGAACAGTAATGATTTGCCGGTGATAGAGTTCCAACCGGCAAGGACAGTAAGTAACAGAGGACACAGAGATTTGGAGAGGTTCACAGTGTAAATACTGCTACGTCCTCTACCAAGTTTGGTCAGAACTTGGATTTGGGTTAAGAGCACTATTAAATATCCCTAGTCTATTACAAGAGCGGCTTTGCCGGATACAAAGACTAAATTCTAGAGATAGTTTAATGAATCGTAAAACAAATATCTGACCAAGTGTATTTAAGCGGCAAGTTCAAAAGAACTTATCTCACTCAGGTGGGTGTGTGAAAACTCAGACAACGTATTCCTTTAAATAATCTAGTTCGGGAATACTAACAGTGTTGTAGAGTTTGTGCACAAGTGTATGTCCTATTAAATTATCTAATGATTATCTGGACAAGGAATGTTTGAGCTTCAATGAATGCTGCAAACAACCAACTCTCTTCAATGCACTAAAATCACCAACCTTCTTCAATGCACTGAGTCCTCTATTTATAGGAGGAGTTAATGTCTTAGCTTGTTGAAGAAGGATAACATTTGAATTTCCAGCTGGGTAGGTGAGGAGCATTTAATGCAGTATCCTTGGCATTAATGGCGAAGATACGCGTGCCTTAAAAGTCTGATGGGTAAAGACCCCTTTGTCTCAACCGGTTACCTGCAAAAGCAAGTAGAGACAGAGTATAGTTAAAAGTAGCTATGTGTCAGACGGCGTAGAAATCATTACAGAGCAGGTAAACTACTTTATGATAAAACAGTATAGAGACAATCAGCAAGGTTGACTTTAATGAAATGATGTCACCTGACTGATAGTGCAGACTGTCTATTATATCGGCATGTTGTGAATGGAGTTGATCAGCAACTTCTTTAATAAGTTGATCGGCAACTTCTGTAGCAAGTTGATCGGCAACTTGTCGCATGTTAAGAATAAAGTTGATCGGCAACTTGTTTACTGGTCTGCTGATTTGCTTCCTCTTGCTGGTTTGTCTTGAATGAAGAGTTGAAATACACCTGTGCTGGTCACAAAAGATCCTAAGGGCACCTTAAAAAGGTTCTAATAAAATTGGGGGACCCTAAGTGTAGACATGATTGGGATTAAGTAATTCTAGGACCTAGGTATCTATTTGAACAACAATTGACCGAGTGAAAGTCAAATCCGTTGTTGTCCTGGCAGTCAAAGATGACGTAAGACCAGTCTTGTAGTCAACCCTCTCCCATAGAGCCAGGTTGACTGAATCCCTTGCCTCTGACCGAATGAGTGTCACGCCCGAGTCCTTGCCTCTAATCGAATGAGTGTCACGCCCGAGTCCTGGCCTCTGACCGAATGAGTGTCATGCCCGAATCCTTTGCCTCTGACCGAATGAGTGTCATGCCCGAGTCCCTGCCTCTGACCGAATGAGCGTGATGCCCAAGTCCTTGCCTCTGACCGAATGAGTGTCATGCCCGAGTCCTTGCCTCTGACCGAATGAGCGTCATGCCCGAGCCCTTGCCTCTGACCGAATGAGCGTTATGCCCGAGCCCTTGCCTCTGACCGAATGAGTGTCATGCCCGAAGTCCTTGCCTCTGACCGAATGAGTGTCATGCCCAAGCCCTTGCCTCTGACCGAATGAGCGTCATGCCTGAGTCCTTGCCTCTGACCGAATGAGCGTCATGCCCGAGCCCTTGCCTCTGACCGAATGAGCGTCATGCCCGAGCCCTTGCCTCTGACCGAATGAGCGTCATGCCCGAGCCCTTGCCTCTGACCGAATGAGCGTCATGCCCGAGCCCTTGCCTCTGACCGAATGAGCGTCATGCCCGAGCCCTTGCCTTTGACCGAATGAGCGTCATGCCTGAGCCCTTGCCTCTGACTGAATGAGCGTCATGCCCGAGCCCTTGCCTCTGACCGAATGAGCGTCATGCCCGAGTCCTTGCCTCTGACCGAATGAGCGTCATGCCCGAGTCCTTGCCTCTGACCGAATGAGCGTCATGCCCGAGCCCTAGCCTCTGACCGAATGAGTGTCATGCCCAAACCTTAGCCTCTGACCGGATAAGTGTCATGCCCAAACTTTAGCCTCTGACCGAATGAGTGTCATGCCCGAATCTTAGCCTCTGACCAAGTGAGTGTCATGCCCAAATCCATTCCTCTGACCAAGTGAGTGTCATGCCCAAATTCCTGCCTCTGACCAGATGAGTGTCATGCCCAAATTCCTGCCTTTGACCAGATGAGTGTCATGCCCAAAATCCCTAGCCTTTGACCGAGTGAGTGTCATGCCCAAATATCTAGAGTGTCATGCCCGAGTTCTCCACCCGACCTTGAACTGTCACCCTTAGGCTTGAGACACTAAGTTCTCCACCCGACCTTTACGGTCACCCTTAGGCTTGAGATGCTAAGTTCTCCACCCGACCTTTACGGTCACCCTTAGGCTTGAAGACGCTAAGTTCTCCACCCGACCTCAACGGTCACCTATAGGTTTGAGTAGCCTTAAAATCTCTCACCCCTCTTCCGAACTACGTTAGGCTTGATTCCCCACGAACGGGATACGTAGGAATCCTATACCCCTAGGTCCAGCCATCTAAAGCAAAATCGGCCCTAGCCGTCCTCCCATCAGATTGGGATGCTTTATGTATCGATAACCCCGCTTCTCCAAAGCGACGTTGCCGAGGGGCTCTGTAAGTACCCCAATCTGAAATGACCAAATTAGAGGAATTCTTGGCACCATTCAGGGACAAACTGATAGGCCAGGACCTCACTAGGATAAATTTGGAACACAAGTACCTTTCTGGAATAAAAAATTGGAAAAATCTAGAAGGCACCATCCCTATCCGTACGGCTACTTTGGGAGGTCACAGGGCCTATAAATTGAAGCCCTTGCTGATCATTCCAGGGGGGAGAAATGATTATTGTTAGTGTTACTCTGCTAAAATTGCTCCAGAGAGTGTTTTGAGAGTGAAAGAGAAAGGAAGATTGACCTAACTAAACATAGGTGAAGCCACCTTCTCCCCCATCCTTCTCTTCATCTTATCTCTTTTGTTTATTCATATTATTGTTGTTCATCTCTTAATTCTTGCAAGTCTTGTCCATTCAAGCAACTTAATTTCATTGCAAGTCTTGTCCTTCAAGCACTTTAATCTTAATTTTATTGCAAGTCTTGTCCTTCAAGCACTATATATATATATATATATATATATATATATATATATATATATATATATATATATATATATTGTTATACATTATGGTCCAAACCATGGATGATTCAAGGTGCCCTTCACACTTTGTGTGAAAGTGGTTCTAACCTAAGGATGATCATGGTTTGTTGAATTTCTTACTTATAACAAATTAATGATCTATTTTAATGAAAAAAGGCACATGTTTTGGTTGATCATGTTGTTCATTGGTAGCAAGGATGGTCATTTGGATGATAAAGTTTCAATATTTATCATCTAAACATTGATCTAGCTTCAAAATCCCCTTTGGGGTCATAAAGATCAAATCTTTATGTCAAATAATGTTGTCCCAATGTTGTATTTGTCTTAAGGATCCACTCTTGTGGTGAAAGTCCAAATCTTTATGTTGATTTTGTTTTGATTTGGCAATGATAATCATGTGGGATGATAAAACCTTAGTGTTTATCATCTTACCCTTTTGATTTAGCTTTGAAATCCCATTTTGGGTCATAAAGATTGAATCTTTATACAATAATTTGGTCCCTAAGAGGTTAATAATGTATAAAAATGTCATCTTAATGATAAAGTTTCCATCTTTAATCATCAAATGGTCATTTTGTCTCATTTGGCCATGTTCATCACCTTTGTGTGATTTTCTCCAATGATTGCTTTGATCACACCTAAATACTTGTTTTGGGGTTCAATTGATGATCATTAGGCATATGAATGATTTTGTTTAACTTTGTTGTGTTGAAATAAAACTGGAATCAGAATTGTTTAAGTCCAGTTTCAGCAGAATGCTCTGTTTTTGCCTGGAACTGGAATGTTTCTGAACAAACTGTAAAATTCCAGGAAGAGACATCTTGAGCCGTACGGCTACTTTGGATCCAGAGGGAAAAATGTCTATTTTGCCCTCTGATCCTTGTTTTCTTGATAAAAAGACCCCTTTTCAGTTAAGTTTTGAATAAAAGTTAAAAACAGAATCTTTTCCGTTAAATACACATACACACATGCACTTTTGAAAAACTAACAAGGGAGACTCGGTTTCCGAGGCACTTTGGGTGAACCCCGACTATGTTCTTCCCAAAGTGTAACGTGACCTCCGAACTCATCATCTCTATCCATTTTTCGTTAAGTTTTTGTTTAAAATTAAACTAACGTGGCGACTCCGTTTGTGTGATAAAGTTAACCGTGTTTGGTATTTCGCCTCTTTGAAAGCCTTGCCTTGTGCGTCCCCGGAGGGCGGGATCCTTACAACAGCGTTCCTTAATAGGAACTTACTTGAGGATGTTTATATGACACAACCTGAAGGTTTTGTAATTCCAAAAAATTCTAATAAAGTATGCAAGTTGCAAAGATCCATCTATGGATTAAAGCAAGCTTAAAGGAGTTGGAATCTTTGATTTGATGAATCGGTCAAAGAGTTTGGCTTCATCAAGAACGAAGATGAACCTTGTGTTTATAAGAAGATTAGTGGGAGCGTAGTATTATTTCTAGTACTATATGTTGATGACATATTGCTCATAGGAAATGATATTCCTGCACTGCAGTCTGTAAAGGCTTGGTTAGGAAAGTGTTTTTCAATGAAAGATATGGGAGAAGCCGCGTATATCATTGGCATTAGGATATATCGTGATAGATCCAAGAAAATGATTGGTTTAAGTCAAAATACATATATTGACAAAGTTCTAAAGAGATTCCGCATGAAAAACTCTAAGAAAGGAAATTTTCCAGTAGGCCATAGCATAACTCTTAGCAAGAATCAGTGTTCTAAGATGACTGATGAGCATGAGAGAATGATTGGGATTCCATATGCTTCTGCAATTGTATCAATCATGTATGCCATGATCTGTACTAGACCCGATGTCTTGTATGCTTTGAGCATGACGAGTAGATACCAATCAGATCCTGGTGAAAGTCACTAGATTGTAGTCAAGACGATTCTTAAGTAATTGAGAAAGACTAAAGATTCGTTCTTGGTGTATGGAGGTATGGAAGATGATCTTGTTGTAAGTGGTTACACAGATGCAAGCTTCCAAACCGACAAGGACGATTCAAGATCGCAATTTGGATTTGTATTTGTGCTTAATGGAGGTGCTGTTAGCTGGAAGAGTTCTAAGCAAAGTACCGTCGCAGATTCTACAACTGAAGCTGAGTATATTGCTGCATCTGATGCTGCGAAAGAGGCTGTTTGGATTAAGAAGTTCATTAGTGAACTTGAAGTGGTTCCTAGCATTTCTAATCCAATAGACCTTTATTGTCATAATAAGGGTGCTATTGCTCAAGAAAAGGAACCAAGATCACATCAGAAATCCAAACACATACTTAGGCATTTTCATATCATTCGAGAGATCGTTGATAGAGGAGACGTAAATATATGCAGAGTACCGACTGATGATAACATTGCCGACCTATTGACAAAGGGTCTTCCACAAGAAAAGCATGATGGTCATGCTAGGTCTATGGGTATTCGATACATTAATTAGGCCTAGTGCAAGTGGGAGATTGTTGGTGTTGTATGCTCTAGGCACGTTATTTGAACGATTAATGTTATCTATTGATTATGTTTTAATAAAGATATTGAATGTTTGATTATTATATCCTTTGCATGTTTATTATAATAATCCTCGTCCCTGATAATTATGATTAATTATTAGTATAAGTTTAATAGATAATCATATGATGATTATGGTGTATGGGATACAATTAAACTTATGGGTATTTGTTGGAGAACTAATACTGGACTGACCCGTATGAGATTTATGTCATGGTCACAATGTCATAATTAAATCTCATGTAGTTATATTACTTGAATCTTTAGACCTGAGATTATTACAGTCTTCCACTTGATGAACATTACGTTTGACATATTCAAAGGTTACCCCTAACTGGGTAGCTATAAAGAATATGATTGGCGTAATCGGAATCATGTAGGGAAGAGTAATAAGTCAAGATGAGATTTGTTCCTCTTCAAGAGAGATGCCAAGCTTTGGCCACTCGATGAATGGTATTGATGAAATGCATGGCCGTGCTCAAATAAGATTTATTGTATCAATACATTCGGGATCGAGAAAGCATTGAACTATGTAAGTTGACCATTGACCATGGCTTACGTTCAATAGACTTCGTGAACAAAGAGATTGTAATATGTTCTATTAAAGGATACGAACTTATACAAACTTATATAGTTATACTAATTGGGTAGGTATGACGGTTTGCTAGAACATAATCATATCTTATGAGTTTATACCCATTGCCAACTTAGCATAATCCTAAAGGGTCACACACGTTAGAACGAATCGTAAAAGGACTTAATTGGAATTATAGGTCAAAGGGCCTTTAAGGAATATTAGGAAATTAGAGGATAAAACATGAAATTAGGTAGGTCCGGGCGGACCTTGATAAGGACCCAGCCGGACCAAGTCTTAACCCGGGTGGACCAAGTCCTGTACCCGGGCAGACCTTTAGTCCTGTTTGGACTAGGTTTTTCCCAATACGTTTTCTTGCGGGTTTAATCACTTGTTACCTATTTGGAATAGGTTTAACAAGTATATAAACAGCCTCTAAACAGCCTAATCAGTCCTAATGCATTGTGAGAACTTCCAAAGAGTTTGAGAGAGTTTATTCTTGTTCTAAGATCATAAAAGTGAAGAACAAGAAATCACATATTAATTCCATATAGTTTATTGTGAAAGTTTGTTTCACAAATTGGTCTAGCAACCAATATCAAGAGTTTCTTGATATTCGTTCGTGGTGTGGATACCGATAGAGGGTGACGCTTATCATCTTCAAGTTCGTGATCTTGCTCATGATTGTGTTCGTGATCAAGTTTCGAAAAGCTCCATCGAATTTAAGGTTGTTGATCAAACGCTTCAAGGGTTAGTATTCTAGTATTCATAGTCGATGTATTTGATATAATCATATGAATGGATCTATAAGCTTTGGGTTTCATAAAATTTTAAATGCTATATTCCGCTGCGCATGTTGCCTCGAAACCCAACACAATCAGCAATAGGAAGAGCACAGAGAAGTATGTATAACGTTAAGTCTAGACACATTCGTCATAGACATAATACCGTTAGACAGTTGATCTTAAATGGCGTTATCATAATTGACTATGTTAAGTCAAATGATAACTTAGCGGATTCGTTTACGAAAGGTATAAACAGAGTTTAACTGTATAAACTGTTAAGGGGAATGGGTTTAAAATCCACAACAAAAGAACTCATAGTGGACACTCAATCTTGAGAATTGAAGATCCCAAAACCTTAGTTCAATGAGAAAACTAAGTTATGGTGTTCAGTCGAAACACTTGGAACCTGTTTCACACTCATTCCTAAAACATCCAAGTGTATGTACCTGCAATAGTGGTGAGGTTAAGTTGAGAAAACTTTTAATGATTCTTATACCTAAGTGGTGGAGTATAACAGGATACTCTTTATAGGAGAATCACCTATATAAGTGAGAAGTATAAGGTCGCTTCTAAATGAACACTTATGAATGAGATACGGTCCAGGGCCAAAACGGACACAACGTGAGAACAAATAGTGTTAGGGCTATTATTGTATAAGTACTATTGTCTTGGTATACACTATGCAATCACTAGTTCAAAGCATCGCGCTACTAACAGACTAGTATATCCGATAGTATTTTACTAGAGAAGGTTCAAGGCCATAAGTTACCTATCCCGATGCAATAATAGTTCGCCGGAACTTTTGAACGAATTTGCATAGATGCATTAATTGTCATTCATGTGGGGGATTGTTGGAAATGAGTTTTAGAAATGTGGTTTGACCACATTTTGACCCAATTTTCAAAATAATTTCATTTTGTGTAAATGAAAATAAGTTTCTAAATTTAAATCTACATTTAGTGTAGATTAGTAAAATGCATTTATTTGCTCAAAACCATTTCCGGGTACCAATCAAGTGTGGGCTTCCCAAAATGTGCAACTTTAAATAGGTTTACGAAGAGTTAGAAATATGGAAAGACATATATCCCACATTGGTTGGAAAATGAAAATGATGATAGTATTTAATATAGCTCATCTAAAGAGGTACCAATCAAGTGTGGGCTTCCTACCATATAAGCTAAATGGGCCTTTGGGCCAACCATTCAAGCTAGTGGTTAAATAGGTTAATTTTGGGCTAGCTCAAAATTGACCCATGACCCGCGAAGGGCGAAATGAGCGGTTTAGGGCGCACTTTGCACATACACATCGGTCATTGGGAGCTGTGGAGCCTTAAAATTTTGACAAAATTCGGCTCGGTGGCGGTCTAGTGGTTCGGTCCATGTATGTGGGTTGGGTGCTGCTCGGTCTTATCCAGGTGGGCTTGTGGCAGTTGGGTCTGGTATGGTTAGATGGGTTGCTAGGTAGGTGGGCCGAATATGGGCCGAATATGCGCTCGGAGTGGCGGATCGAATCCGTGTCTGTTCATGTATGGGTGCGGATAAGATGACAGTTTGAGCGGTAAGGGGTTGTACCCGTTCACACTGGATCGGGGCCGGTTCGCTGAATCTGGTTCTTCGATCAATCCAACGGCTAGGATTGATCTGTTCTAAATTTTTCCTATTCCCCAATAGGTCCCTGTGACTTTTCAGAAACTATAAATAGCCCTTCCAGGTGTTGGGTTTTGTGCAATCATGCGCAGCGGAATACATTACATGAATAAACCCAAAGCTTAGATCCGCTACGATCAATAATTCATAATATGTAAGATGAAAGAAACTAACCCTTGTAGATCGAAATATGAAATCTTGGATTTAGATGCTAAGAAGAGAACCCTCTACTGGTGATCCACACGTCGAACGAATTCAATAACTCTTTTTTACTTGACTGCTAGGTCCTTCGGATTGAAAAACTTGATGAATAACGATTCTTCAATTTCTCCCTTTGATTATTATGTTTTGACTATTGAGAATAATCAAACCTAATAACCCTAGTATAATATGTGTATTCTTTTTCTCCAAGAATGAGTTTATGATTCCACAAATCAATGTTATAGGACTGAATCCCGGTGGTACATATTATATACTAGAGGTCTCCAAGATCCATTAGGGTTTTTGGAGTTCTTGTCCAACAAGAAAAATCCTAAAATAAACTGCAGTGCGGCGCACCAGCCGTACGGCTCCAAGATAGCCGTATGGCTCTCTAGGAGTCGTACGGCTCCTGTAATGACCGTCCTAATTCCTGTTAAATTCTTGTCTTGCATATTTATATGCTATTTTATTTGAGTTAATTATTTAACTAATTGAGCAAGTTTAGGTCCTAATGGTCCAAGTTGAAACTTTAGGGTCATTTGTGAAAATATAAAGTTCAGGGGCTTAATTGCTCAAAATGAAACTTGGAGGGCCTAATTGCAATTTCTTGAAACTTGAAAGGATAAAATGGGTTTGCCTCCTTAGAATCACTTTCCCAATTCTCTCGTACTTTCTCGCTGTCTCAGAAAGAAAGTTAGGGTTTACCCTATTCTCGATCTCTCTTGCTTAATTATGTCTCTGTTCGAAAATCCGACTCCGCATAAATGATCAGGGCGGTGAGTAGAGCATTTCCTGCCGAACAGAAATTAGTTTGGGTGAATTTGATTTCGGAGTAGGTAAGTCACTAGCTCCCCCTTGCTTGTAATAACATGCCTATGTGTTATTCTTGATACTTGTACTTGTTAATTTCGTGATTTGGTTGAATTTTGTGATACTTGTAAATTTAGGACGAAGGGAGTATTAGTATGAATTACAAAGAGTTAGAAAATTTATACTCCTATTCGTGGGACGGTGAAATATTAACTTGATTAAATGTTTATACAAGTATATTAGAAAATTATACTTATACTTGTGGGACGTTGAAATGAATGAAAGTATCCCTAAATGAGTATATTAGTATATTAGGAAATTATACTTATACTTTTGGGACGGTGAAATATTTAAATGGAATAAAGGAAAATTATTCTATTATTTGTGGAACGGTAAAAAGAATGAAATAAACTTTAAAGTAATGTTTTGAATTTGTTTGTATGTCCTGGGTATTGCCTAAGGGTTAGTAAAAGTATACTCCTACACTTGGGACGGAGAATTATTAAGCCTGGGAAAGAATTGAGCATTTGCTGTAAATCGCCCTAGTGTGCGACCGCACAGAAATTGTTGAGCGGCCGCCCAAACTATCTGAAATATTTCCCATATAAAACCAATCAAAGTGAGCGCTCGCCCGGTCCTAGTTGAGCGGCCGCCCGCTTGCCCCCGAGAACTAAAAATGTGGTTCAAAGCTTGATTAAGCTAGAATTGATCCTAATTAAGGTATATAGCCTTAGTATAAGATATCCTAGCAAGTGTTGTGACACCTTAGGGGCATCAGAACGTGGTCTTGAACATGAATATCCAAAAGATAATTGGAATGTAAACTTGAATATAAGATGTTGAACTTACAACATAACCATTGTGTATAAATGATCTTGCAAGTGTTATGAAGCACTAGAGGCATCATAATAATGTTTTGAACTTGAATATTCAATGAACTGAATATAGAGAACTTGAATATAAGAGTAAGAACTCTTTTAAATGTCTTGAAAGTGCTAAGAACAAGCACTAATGTGTTATATATGTCTTGAATCCAATGTTTGTGCACCTTAGGGGCATTAGAACAATGTCTTGAGCTTGAACATCCAAAGTATAGGATTAAGAACTTGTTAGTATGAGATGTATAACTCATCTACTTAGCTTGAACTTGAAGTATAAGAAAATTAAATCTTGTACATGACTTGAATATCCAAAGATTGGAATAATAACTTGAAGTATAAGATAATTAATTCTTGTACATGTCTTGAACATCCAAAGAATTGGATTGAGAACTTGAATGTAAGATGATAAAATCTTGTACATGACTTGAAACCAATACGTGTGTATGGTAATGAACTTGAAAGTGCTATGAACAAGCACTAACGTGTTAGAACTATCCTTGATGTGTATATGAAAATCTTGCACATAATTACATGATAGAATGTGGCTTGTTGACTACTTGATACTTGGTATTAATAACCAAAGAGTTAGAATATGGAACTAGATAGAGAATGATCAACTCTACTACATACTTGAATCTAATACGTGTGTATTGAAAGTGCTATGAACAAGCACTAATATGCTAGTAATTGGTTTTAATCGTGCATATACTCAATGAAGTATATAAAGTATAAAGAAGATATCTTGTTCTTGAGTTGAGTTCCTAAAGAATGAGGGACTAGTGTAATACAAAGATAATTCATATAACTATGAATCCTACGATTTAAGTCAACAAGAATGATTACAGAACAAAATATGTTTTGGAAAATGTATTCGATGATTAGGGATAAATATACGCGAGATATGATTGTGACTAGGTACAAGACGACCTATTCGACTACGTGCTTAGAGTCTAAGATGTTGGGCTCTACTTGGAAGTAAGGGTATCGTGATAGACACATTAGTGTGTTAAAGGTTATATGAATATGTACGTGCAAATATTTCATATGAAAAAGTGATATAGTATGACTTACCCTACTACTTGGTTGGGGTCTGTTATTAATAGACTCTAATTTGGCTTGATTGTGTTACGTGGACACATTATGTGCCATTGTTATAATGATTTGTATTCGCAATTATTGCGTACGTGTACTTGTATTTGGTGTGCACATGATTACATGGTTCATGAAGAGCTAGTCCACTACTTTTGGACTTAGTTCTACTCTCGTAGTTCAAGTAAATACCTACTTGTGCATTCTTGTGTGAGTCCAGCTGGTCCTTGCTTGTTCAGAGATATATAGGTTCACGCTTATCGCGAGTGCTGGGGCTAAGTGATAATCGGGGATCTATGTATCTACGCTTGACCCCTTACTACCGATCATAGTAAGGGTATATAGCATCCTTTGTTAGAGCAATACGCCTGATAAAGTGACTGCTATACCTCTTGTCTTGAATCTTGTTCTCGAGTGTGACACTAGTTACCGGGTCCTCTTGTGTACTGCACAGCAGCAACTTGATTGATCATGATTTGTCAACTGCAATAAGCAACGACAACAATGGTTTACTTGGGAGGAATAAGGTTGGAATATCCTTTGTAACGTGATAGTTTAGCCTTATGTGATAGCTACTTGATGAGTTGGCTTAGCCTCTCATATACTTGCTGATTGATGACATCTTGAGCATGATTACTTGATAATCTTCTTGACTTGCATGATTACATGATAACATGCTATGTACTTGTATCTAGTAACTTACTGAGATTTATCTCACCCCGTTCCTTGTTTATTTGTTTCCCCCCCCCCCCAGGAAAGCAAGTGGTAATACGTTGTGAGGCTCGACTTAGCAGGGGCCTACTTGGCAGGTTGTTCTTGTTGGGGATTGTTATCCTTTCCAGTTTTGGTGAGGACGATTTTGTATCAGTTGTTTAGACTCAGTATCTTGGGTAGACTTGTATAGTACTTGTATATAACCACATTTGGTTTAAATTTCTTGGTATAGAACTCGTTGTGAGCTATCTTAGCTCGTTCTTCTTGAGTATATAAATGGTGTCAGTTTGATATAAGCAGATGTCATTCAGTTTTTCCACTTCTTGTTAGTCACGCGCACCAGGTTAGAGGTTTTATTAGGGAACCCCGGGACTTGGGGGCGTGTCAGCTCCTATCCCGCACTGCCTCGTTTTTCGCTCCTTTTAATTATCCGCTCTGTGTGTGTGACCCAATTGGATTAAACTAAGTTGGCAACAAGTCCGAACCATTCAGAACCATAAGTCATAAGCGGACTCTAGCAAGCCATTATGACTACCCAATTAGTATAACTTTGAAATCCCAAAGTCTCCTAAATAGAATATAACACAATCTCTTTGTTACACAATGTCTATTGAATGTAAGCCATGGTCAATGGTTAATTTACTTTGTTCAATGCTTTCTCGATCCCGAATGTATTGATAATACAAATGACATTGATCCAATCAATTCATTTGAGCATGGCCATGCATTTCATCAATACCATTCATCGAGTGGCCAAAGCTTGACATCTCTCTTGATGAGGAACAAATCCCTTCTTGGCTTATTACTCTTCCCTACATGATTCCGATTATGCCAATCATATCCTTTATAGCTACCCGGTTAAGGGTAATGTTTGAATATGTCAAACGTAATGTTCATCATGTGGAAGACTGTAATAACCTCAGGTCTAAAGATTCAAGTGATATAACTATATGACATTTAATTATGACATTTGACCATAACATAAATCTCATAGGGGTCAGTCCAGTATTTGTTGTCCAACAAATACCCATAAGTCTAATTGTATCACATACACATTGTCATAATATGACTATCTATTAAACTTATACTAGTAATTAATCATAATTACTAGGAACGGAGATTATTATAATAAACATGCAAAAGATATAATAATCAAACATTCAATATCTTTATTAAAGCGTATAGCAAATGATAACATTAATCGTTCAAATAACATGCCTAGGGCATACACACCAACACCAGGATGGTCAATTCCCCATTTGAATCATTCAGTGATTAAGCATTCAATTGTAGCAAATTAGAGAGAGAGAGCATATTGAAGAATTAAATTCCCTTCAAGTCCAGAAGTCCCAAATACTTATATTTGTTCGCCGAGGTCGTTTGGAGTGCTCCTATTAACGATAGTTAAAGTCGTTGCATCTTACGAGAAGATTGCCAGTAACCGTTAGCACCAGCGCGGGGCAATTACTTCTTACTGAGATTGTGTCCAACACAAGCCTCGACTAAAATCCATCCCCATTTTCGTTTGCATTTATTATTTCCGTCATTTTCAAGAAAACCGTTATTTTCCCTAACAAAATCCTCTTCCTAGCTTACTGCCATATCCACCGGCCACCACCCCTCTTCGCCATTTCATAATCATAAGTTTGTTCTCATCCCTTTCACTTACTTCATTTCGACGGCCCCTCCTAGATCTTCCATTACTGTATTTACTCCGCCTTCCACACCCCAATAACCAACTCCGTTTTTCCTCTTGTCTCAAATTTAGTACACCATCGACCATAAAAATTCAGCCATGGATATCGACAAATCTCGATATTTTGCAAACAAGAAAATAATAATAATAATAATAAAACCTCATGCGACATGCACATGACCATTTCTCATTAAATTTTTATTTCATTAGGTTCTAGGGGTCATAGTGGGATGAAAGCAAATTAAAGTGTTACTCTGGGACAAAATTCAGTTTGAGGTGCAAAGTGGATTTGCCTGAATTCTTTAGGGGACAAACGTATTTTGGCCTTTAATTTGCATACTCTTTCAAACTTTTCTCTAGTAATAGAATTAAATATTGTGTAATTATTATATTTTATTATGAAAAAATAATAATTATTATACTAAATTCATTTTTTTTTTCTCATTTTCCCTTATTGAAAAACCCTCTAAATACACCCGCTAAAATATCAATCCCCACCAATCACCATTCATTGCCTCTATATTCCTCATCCTTATTAATTACTTCTATCATTCTCACCTGCTTAAACACCTTAATGATTGTAAAGGTGTGGGTAGTTCAATCTTATGTCAATCATTTTGACGGGTGATTTTATATTGAATATAATGAAAAGTTAGCTTGAAGAGAATTGTGGATCATTCAAAAGAGAACGATTCTCAAGAGTTCCTATGTGCAAAGTGAAATGAGATCGTAAAGACAATGTGAATTCTCAAGTTTGTGGGAAAGAGAACAATTGAATCGAGTTTTTTTCTTTCCTTTTTATGGAATTGGACGAAGTTTTAGTATGCAAAAGTACGTGGAAAAGCTATCTAACATAAAGGGCTAGAACTTAATTTTTAGAGTTAAAAGAGAGGAAGTCTTTTAGGAAGATGATTCTAGAGATTTTCTCTACCTAATTGCTTGAAACTTCTCTTCCGTGTTACCCTTTTTTAAATTTAGATGCACGGGGTCGATGACAATGGTTTTGTTAACTTAATATTCCCCGTTTGAAGAGCCCTTTTATGTTTACGTTACTAAGATCAAATAACAAATGTTCAAAAATTACTTTTACAGTTACTTGCCAAGTTTTTTCCTAGCTAATAAATGACAATGTTGACTTCTGAAACTTGGTACTATATCATAAATGAATGATGCAACAATATACCAACTTAGAATTAGAGTTGGGTACGAAGTACAGAGAGGCCTAAGGTAACAAGAGAGGCCCAAGGTAACAACAAGAGAGGCCCAAGGTAACTGGATAATCTATATGTTTAGTTATCTTTTATATGTGAGATAGATTGTCTAACAGGATGATCTATGTCATTTTAGATTTATTATTTCATCAAACCTAACATGTGGCACATAATCTTACTAAAAAAAACCTCTATTTTCTACAAAATATGAAAAAAATCTTTATAAAGATCTAAAAGCTTCGAGTAAGTCTCATCAAAATGAGTATTTTTCTAATATTTGACTATTCATTAGCATAAGGAACACTATCCTTTTTTCAACTGAAAGATATTAGTGGCACAATCTTTATTATTCATTCAAATGATGACCCTAATATGTACCAATAAATATGAAATTTCCATTTGCATAAATGGCCACAGTTCCCTCTATTCACCCAGTTAACTGTTTTCAAGTCAACCCCTTATCAACCAGCTCCAAATACTTCACTTCTTTTGTTTCACGTCTATTCTGGCTGTTGATTTTGAAAGTTAGCCAATAGGAATAAATCTGGAAGTTGCAGAATATGTCTTATTTTATGAGTAATAGCATTGTCTAAGTTGTTTTCTTGGACTAATTTTCACAGGACAATCTTAATGATCAACTAATATACTCCTTATATTTGAACAAATAATCGATACTTCAGCAAAATGAACTTAGAGATTGTGTTGGGTTCGGTGGCGGGAAGGTATTGAAGTTTTGTTGATCAGCCAAGGTAGTATTTAGATGCACCAACCTCTTTGAAATTTCCTTGTCTGAAACACATAGAAGCTTCTAAATACAGACAAACGTATTCCTTTACATTTTTTGGTCCCAAGTTGCGACATATGGACCAATATGCATGTAGGTTCATATTCATCATGGGAATGAGTCAGTTGTAAGTATTAGAATTGAGGATGATAGACGGAGACAATTCATATATGGAGAGAGAAAATTGATATGAACGACTCAAATATTATTGATCACAACAGTATGATATTTATACATGAGGTGAAGTACTTCCCAAGCTATTCTAGATACATAAGGAAACTATAAACTATACAATAATAATCCTATTAGGAAAGTAAATAAAATACTCTACGAAAGTAAATTATAGAATATTCAGGAAATATACAAGTGTAAACATAAAAGGATTCTTTAATATCCTTAATATGCCCCCGCCAGATGGACGATCCTCAGATAACTCCAATATTGTAAAGTGATGAGATGAACCGGTTTTCTAGCAAGAATATGAATGGTCGAACACGTGTTGTAACACTGTACGTCAACTTGTACAAGTAATGGTTTCACCCCTCACGTGTGAGATTGATGTTATGTTGCAACCACTTCGCAAGATGATTGTACGTTGCAATGACGTTTACTTTACGTCCCAACCACGACGCAAGGCGATTTTAGGTTGGAATAACGTTTACTTTACGTTTCATCGACTACGCCTCATGACGATTTTATGTCTCAACGATGATAATTTTACATCTTATCAACGATAATTTTACTTCTCAATAACTAAAGGGTTTGGGTATAATTTTACGTTGCAATGATAACGGTGGGGTTTTGAGTTAGAATTGATCGAGGAAAGGGTAATAGGTGGTGGTTTTTGAGAAGCTAATGCAACTATATTGAAATTGAAATTAAAGGGTTTTAAAGAAGTGAATTTTGGGAATTGAATAAGGAGTTGAATAAACGTGTAGGGAGTTTGAAGCTAAGGATGTGACTGATAGTCGTTGGTTCTTGAATTGCGTTTAGGTGCTTGTCTAGGGATTAAGTAGGAGGGGTTTGACCAAATTTAAGTATGCTTGGTGAGGGAGATCCGAAAGGAAAAAAATATAGATTTGAGGGTTTCGGCTATTTGGGGAAAGGGTGAGTTTAGGGTGGCCGAAGTTAGGGTTTCTAATTTGGTTTATGGCCGCATAAGGTTTTGGGATGAACGTGAGGTGTGGAATTTAGGATATGAGGAAGAAAGTTTAACGTGGGCGGCTCTTGACGGAGAAGTCCCATGATGGATCGATGCTATGATACCATATTGGAATTGAGGATAAATGATGGAGTCAATTTATACATGGAGAGAGAGAACTGATATGAACGACTCAAATATTATTGATCACAATAGTATGATATTTATACATGAGGTGAAGTACTTCCCAAGCTATTTTAAATACAAAAGGAAACTATAAACTATATAATAATAATCCTATTAGGAAAGTAAATCAAATACTCTAGGAAAGTAAATCAAATACACTAGGAAAGTAAATAATACAATGTCTAGAAAATATACAATTGTAAGTGTTGAAGGATTATTTTAATATCCTTAATAGTAAGCTGGATTGACTTCCATTTAGTGTTACTAGCCTTGTTTTACTACCTCTGTCCCAAAATAAATACTCTATATGTCCCAGAGTATATGCCCACCTTTCCTTTTTAGTTTGTCCTAACGTATATGTCCACTTCCTAAAATGGCAAAGAATCTTTACTAGTCCTCCCCTCCCACTCATTCTCTCTCCTACTTTACTTTTATACTCACAACACTAATCAACTTACTATTCTCTCTCACTCATTCTCTCTCCTACTTTATTTTTATACTCACAACACTTACATCACTTCCACCATTTTTTTATCTCCATGCAAATGGGAGGGTGGACGTATACTCTGGGACGGAGGGAGTACAACATTTGACTTGTCAATATTTTTAAGGTATGTGCTTTACTTGTACAATGGTAAAATTGAACTATGACTATTTCCTTATTTAGAATACGACATTATTAGGACGGATAATAAAGAAGTAGGACATTTATTTTGGGACGGAGTATGTACTAGATAAGGCAAGTAGAATCGTTACGGGAAGAAGTAAAGTATAATGAAACTTCTACCATTACTCTATCCATCTGAATTTGGGTTACCAATCTAAATGTCACTGCAGAATATGATCGAAGTTGTTGAATCAAAGTCACCCAAACGATACAGTGATTACTTCTTGCGTCAGATTGTTATAGTCTGCTTCTTATACCCATTATTTGAAGCATATAGTTTTACTCTTCTTTGTTTCCGTCTCCAAAAAAGGGGAAGGTTGAGTTGAATTCTCAATAATTGGTGGCATTGTTTTTGTGCAGCTGGAAGGGTGATCACACTGATAGGGGCTTGGACCCTAGCCCCTTCAGCAAGATGAAAATCTCATAAAAACCCACCGCATATTGAAAACGCCATGAATACCCATTGTTGCTTAAAAAAACGTCTACCCCAGCCATTCTGCTCCTATACTTAAGGTATAAGACTAGAATTAGTTTTATACCTAAGGTATAGGAGTTATTTTTTTTCCACAATTTTCACATTTTCTTAAAAAATCATTAAAAAATCTCATGTTTTGTTAATCAGTCCGCTCCTATACTTAGGCATAAAATTAAAATTACTCATATTTTTCATTAACAGGCCCGTTCCTACACATAGATATAAGATTAGAATTGCTCTTATACTTAAGGTATAAGAGGTATTTTTCTTCCATAATTTTTCACATTTTCTTAAAAATTAAAAATATGGAAAAGTCTCATATTTTATTAACATGTCCGCTCCTATATTTCGGTGTAAGACTAGTTCACCTCTCATACCTAAGGTATAAGAATTATTTTTTTTCATATTTTTTTCACATTTTCTTAAAATATAAAATCATAAAAAAGTCTCATATTTTATTAATCGGTCCGCTCATGTACTTAGGTATAAGACTAGTTCGCCTTTTATACTTGAAGTATAGGAGTCATCTTTTGTTCAAAATTTTCACATTTTTCTTAAAAAATAAAAAATCATGAAAAAGTCTCATGTTTTATTAACCAGTTCTTTGCTCCTATACTTAAGTACAAGACTAGTTCACCTCTTATACCAAAAGTATAAGAATATATTATTTTTCATAGTTTTTCATATTTTCTTTAAAAATCATTTAAAGACTCATAGTTTACTAATATTGACTCCTATAGTTTAACTATCGGACAAAATTTAGCCTTATAGTTAAACTATAAGACATATTTGTTTTTATGATTTTTACATTCTAAATAAATTATTAAAAAAAGTCTCATATTTAGTCTTCTAATTATCTAAAAGAGTGTTTTTTAAGCTATAAGAGTCATTTTCTTTTTCATTTTTTACATTTCTTAGAAAACAAATAAAAATCTCATAGTTTATTAATATTAACTCCTATAGTTGAACTATCAGACTCATTTTAGTCTTGTAGTTTAGATATAAGAGTGTTTTTTTTTTCACACTTTGAAATAAATAAATAAAAAACTATGATGGTGGAGTGAGGATCGAAGAGATGGAGGGAAGAGAGAGATCATCGGTCGCTGGAGAAAATAGCAAAAACCATCGTAAGGCCGACGAAGAACATAATCCTTAACAAGGAATATTTTGGCCTAAACATCAAGAATAGCCTGCAATTAGTGCATCGTGGAGAGACTCAAACCAAATGAGACTGGCTCTTCCAGAAATTATATAAGAAAATAAAGTAGTACCTCCGCTCGAAAATGAATGTTCATTACTCTATGAGCACCATTAATGCTAATCAACCAATTATTTTCCCATTTCCTTTTTTCTTAAACATCATTTTATTTTTACTAAACTCGTTTTAGCTTAAGCTATTTGGAACACACTATATTAATTTTATAAAACCAAAACAGGACAGGACCACTATATTACTCCTACTACTTCTGAAGAAACTAGCTCTGCTAATCATGGAGAAGCGGCCACGATTTGAGTATCCTTCTTATAAAGGATCCTAATAATTGGCTCTATCATTGCGAGCAATAATCCCGAAAATATAAAGCAGCTGTCGATTGTCCAAAGCAGCAAACAGATGAATTACTGAAAAAATGATCAGAAATTATTGACTTGACTTCCCTAAACACGACCAATTAAGGTTTGGAGAAAGAAGAATTCATTCAAGGTTGAGGACAAGCAATTGAAACAAACAATCAAGGCTCTGACTTTACTCGCCATTTATCTTTATTTTCCCATCCACTTTCCAGTCATCACCAAACTTAAGCCAGTCAGCTCCAATTCCTCGTTTCAAAATGTCCCAAGGTCCGTAATGCGTCCTGCACAAAGCCAGCCTGTCAACAAGATACTCTCAACTGCTCAAAATGTATTCTGAAGAAGATCATTCTTGTGTGATTGGTTTGTTATACAAACTGAATGTCGATACACCATCATAAATTCTAGCAATAACAAATTTTAAAGATTTATTATGATAATTAAATTAGACAATTAGTTTAAATCTGGTCATATTCATTCAAATTGATAACTAAAAGAAGTAGGACTTTTTTTGCGGACGGAGAGAGCACAAAATTTCAAATTAGAAGTGTCATTTACTTATGCCTCTGCAACCTTAATACAACATTATAGGTATGTAATATCAACATGTTTTGTTGTAATATAATATTTCATTTCTAATTAACCATCCAAGTATACGTAAGCATGCAGTGTAATGCAAACCTCAAGTTCCGGTAACTCACTTTTAAATGAAACCGATAAGGAAAGTGACTCAGACTCAAATTCTGGGGAGGTTGTCTCATACGAGACAAGCATTACAGATTCTCTGTTTTGCCCTTTCTCAAATGTCCGTTAGTCAGTTAAGTCCAAAACTAACGAAGTTACTCAGAAACCTAACGAAACTAACAGAGTCTTCATCAAATCATATAGGCAAGACCAAGAGTAGTGCAATCATGAATGATCAGTTTAAATGGGGTGTCTACAGGAGGGAGCATTATGGAAGGCAAAAAAATTATAAGATTTAGAAAGACATTGTCAATATATCTCATGTCTTTGAGCATTCAGATGCATTTCACAACATAATCATGCTTATGGGCTGCTGCTGCTCTATTCCTTACAGTTGGCTGATGTCATTGCTGAACTCACACTCTCGTTAAAGGCAGCTCAGTGCTTTCCTTGTACATCAAAAAACTTAAATTTCTACTCAACTCATTATTTTTAATATTACAGTGGAAGACTTGTTACATATAATGGAAGACTTGCTTTACATATAGTGGAAGACTTGATTACACTAACACAAGTTTCCTTTCTGTTTAAGAAGGAAATAGAAAATGGAAACTTGTTCACTTCAAGAATTAGGGGCATGGTCACCAAGATCAGATACACAACACTTCTAGTTAATATTCAAACAAATCCATATTTAGGGCTTGGGTGTAGACGAAAAGGAAGAGCAAAAACACGGGTCATGACCATAAAAGCAACAATTAAATAGTCGATAGAATAATAAGATATCCATGTGTCGGTAAAAACTCTTTAATGGTATAGTAAAATTGATCGCCGAATGAAGAGGGGTTTGGAAAACAAACAGTAGACGATATCTCCAACTCGACGAAATCAAGTGTGTGCCACGTGTATGCAAAGTTTTCCATGGAGCAAACCGTAAGGGATTCAAAATGTAAAATATGTACTAAAGAACTAAATTATGTTTATCTATAATCATTACTGAAAATATGATATAAAAATATAAGTTAAACTAAAAAGATTTGTCTACTATAATGAACTAGTAGGGTTATGAATTTTCTCATATGTAATAAAGTGAAATTGGTAACTGCAGGCTGGTCCGCATTCTCTTATAAGGACTTTTCCACACCTAGCAAATGCAATACATGCTTTGTGATTTCTTAGTAACCAAATAAGGACTTTTCAAGTCAATATCTAGTCAACTTACTCACTTTTCCAGCCAAAAGTCTTATGTTCACACCACACATAGGTTTTATATATTTTTGGAGCCACACAAACTAATTTCAAATATCCAACACAAAAATATAAGATTATTATCTCAGCTATAGAGAGAATTTCAAGAGTGAAATACAGGGTTTTTCAAGATGATGTTGAGGATAAAATGCCTTTTGTTTTTCATGATCACCTTTATCTCTAACGAAAACCTCCTTGCAGCCACCCCAACTGGTGACTTGGCCAGGGAAGAATCAGATCACCTTGCGCTGCTGGCTATCAAGTCAAAGATTGTTGGCCCTGAAGGGGCTCTCAGCTCGTGGAACGGTTCTTTCCATTTCTGCCAATGGGAAGGTGTAAAATGTGGTCGGCGGCATAGGAGAGTCACCTCTTTGGTTCTTTACTCCAGAGGTTTAGCTGGTTCTTTGTCTCCGTTTGTGGGAAATTTGAGCTTCCTCAAGGTGTTATGGCTTGTCAATAACACACTTGAAGGTGTTATTCCTACTGAAATAGGCCGTTTATTCAGATTGGAGCAACTATACTTGTACAATAATTCGTTTGAAGGTAATGTTCCACCTACTCTGTCCAACTGCACCAACCTCAAGAGACTATGGCTGAATCACAACAAGCTTGTAGGGACGATCCTACAACAAGTTACTTCTCTGTTGAAACTCGAAGAGGTTGCTATTCACGTCAACAATTTCATAGGAGTAATACCTCCTTCCATCGGAAATCTCACTTCTCTCAAATTAATTTCTGTCACCAGCAATCAATTTGGAGGAACCATCCCGTATGCCATTGGTCAGTTAAAGAATCTATCGATAATGGGATTCTCCAATAATCAACTTAATGGTAAAATCCCTCCATCCATTTACAATCTTTCTCTGCTCTCTGTCATGGATATAGCAGACAACAACCTTTTTGGAAGTCTTCCACCAGACATAGGTTTGAAGCTACCTAAACTTCAATTCTTTAGTATAATCAATAACCAGTTTACAGGACTCCTTCCTATCTCCATTTCCAATTGTTCAGAAATGCAAAATTTTTATGTAGAATTAAATTATTTCCATGGAAAAATAGCACTTGATTTTGGTATGATGCCAAACCTTTTACGGGTACTTCTAAGCAACAATGTTTTTGGAAGTGGGGAACCTGATGAATTGAGCTTTATTGCCTCCTTGGCTAACTGTAGTAATTTCCAATTCTTAGACTTTGGTGAGAACCAATTAAGAGGGCAGCTACCAAGGAATTTAGGCAATCTCTCAACTCAACTTTCTCTTCTATCACTTGGTAACAATTCAATATATGGATCTATCCCCACGTCAATAGCAAGTCTTGTCGGTCTTGAGGAATTATATCTGTATCAAAATCAATTCACAGGAACAATTCCCAGCAACCTTGTCAATCTCCAAAAACTAAAAACGCTGTCCCTATATGGAAACAGTTTGAGTGGTCATATTCCAGAATCAGTTGGGAACCTATCCCTCTTGCTTAAACTCTCCTTGGCAAACAATGTATTAGAGGGAACAATACCTACAACTATTGGGAATTGTCAACAATTGATTGGAGTAGATATTTCAGAAAATAACCTTACTGGCACCATACCACGAGAGCTTCTCGGACTTCCGTCTCTCTCGATATCACTAAATCTTTCTCGTAACCACTTGTCTGGATCGCTCCCCCAAGAAATCGGAAAGCTTCATAGTTTAAGTCAGTTGGATTTGTCTGAGAACGAGTTGAGTGGTGAAGTCCCTAGTAGCATAGGCGACTGCAATAGCCTGGAGAATCTACAGCTGCAGGGGAACTTCTTTCAGGGTTTTATACCTTCATCATTTGGTTCTTTAACTGGTATCCAGTACCTTGATCTTTCCCGTAACAACTTCTCTGGAGAAATTCCGAAATTCTTGGAGAAATTCTCCTTGTATTATATTAATTTGTCCTTCAATGACTTTGAGGGTGAACTACCAATTAATGGAGTTTTCACAAATGCTACTGCCATCTCAGTTGCTGGGAACCATAGGCTCTGTTGGGGCATGCCTGAACTTCAGCTATCCAAATGCGGAGTCAAAGAGGGAAAGAATGGAAAAAAGATTTCACTTGCACTCAAAATTGTGATTCCAATAGTCTGCTTGCTTGTTGGTCTGACTTTAGTATCATATTGGTTATTGCTCCGACACAAAAAGAGGAGCAAAACACAACAATCAGGTTTGGTATTGAAGCAATCATTCATGAAATATTCTTATGAAACCCTCCTTAAGGCAACAAATGGGTTCTCTTTAGAAAATATGATTGGCATGGGTAGTTTAAGCCGTGTCTACAAAGGAGTCTTTGAAGAGGGTGGAGCAATTGTTGCTGTCAAGGTACTAAACCTTGACCTTCGAGGAGCTTCGAAGAGTTTTATGGCAGAATGTGAAGCATGGAGAAATATTCGACATCGTAACCTTGTAAAGATCATAACTGCATGCTCCTCAATTGACTTTCAAGGTAATGATTTTAAAGCTCTTGTTTATGAGTTCATGCCAAATGGGAGTCTAGAGAAGTGGTTACATCCAACTCTAGGGATAGAGAACGGAGAGCGCAGATTAAGCCTATTTCAAAGGATAAATATTGCCACAGGTGTCGCTCATGCCATTGATTACCTTCATCACCGTGGGGAGATTCCTATCATCCATTGTGATCTAAAGCCAAGCAACATTTTACTCGATGAAGACATGGTCGCTCATGTTGCAGATTTCGGGCTAGCCAGGTTTCTCCTTCCTGAAGTTTCAAGTATTACTCAAAGCAGTTCTATTGGTTTAAGAGGAACTATCGGGTACGCACCTCCAGGTAACTGCTAAAGTCACATGTCAAACATAATTTCCCTTAATTTTATTATTTTGAGAACTAAGTTCTTGGATCATATATTTGTTCTTCCTATTGATTTGCAGAGTATGGTCTTGGAAATGAGATGTCAACAGAAGGAGACGTCTACAGTTTTGGTATATCTTTGTTAGAGCTGGTGACTGGGAAGAGACCCACAGATAGTATGTTTGAGAATGGCCTTAGCCTTCATAATTATGCTAGAAACGCCTTGCCAGACTTCATCACAGATATTGTAGACCCAATACTTGTTATGGATGAGGAAAATGAAGGGCAGAATCGAACATATGCAAAACAAAGGATGGAGTGCATGGTTTCAGTGGTCAAGATTGGAATTGCATGCTCCCTGGAGTCAGCACAAGACAGAATGATTATTTCAGAGGTTGTTGTTGAGCTGCAACGTATTACCAACATCATTTCGCAGAATGAAATCGCAATAGCGAGGTAAGAAGGCCTCAATTGTTAGCATAATTTGATTATTTCGCGATTGTGATCAGATTTATAAATTCAGAATATGATCAAATATATAAAATTTAGCAGCTCAATTAGCTGCACGGGTAGATGCTTGAATTCAATTTCTTATTTGTTGTCTACGACTTTGGTTTCTCTAAATATATTGGACTTATGAATATGTGATTTTGTTTGTTCTCAGGTGAGGGAGAAAGAGTTTGGAAGCACTTTCGTGGCAATCACGAGGAAAAATTATGTGGTGGTCGTAACAAAGCACAGCAAATGTAATAAGTTATTGCCTTTGAATTTTTGGCTATCAGCTATTTTTTTTCGTTAAACTTGGGGTAGTATTATGTCTAAGTTCTAAAAATCTAAGTTTAACGCTCCAAGGGGCGGAATGCATGGGCACCTCTGTCACCCCCCTGTTTTTCATTTTCTTCAAGTTTTATTAGTATTTGACAATATAGAATAATAGTACTGTTTTCTTTTTATTATTAACTCTAGTGCAAAACTAAGTTATGAGTAATTAATGGTCTTTTCCAACTACACTGCAATAATGCTTTGTCATTTCTTAATAACCAACCAATAAGGACTTTTGCAGTTACTACTGCTGTCTAAATCTGTTACTGCCTTGTCATTCTTAGCTAAAAGTATGTATAAGCCCTTCATTTTTTGGTCAACCAACTCAATTACTAGTCAACTATAACTCATTTTTCCAGCCAAAAAGTATTATGCTCATACCATCAACGATTGTATATATTTTTAAAGTCGCACATAATAATTTCGAATATCTATCACATAAGTCATTCTATCAACCAGAGGGAATTTCAAGAATGAAACAAATGGTTTTCGAGAAGATATTCAGGAAATAGAAAACAATTGTCCCTCTTACAGTCTTACACTAACACAAGCTTCCTTTCTGTTTAAGAAGGATTAAGAAAATGGAAACTTGTTCACTTCAAGAATTAGGGGCATGGTCACAAAGATCAGATACAGAACACCACTTCTACTTGATTATATTTAAGGCTTGAGTATAGACGAAAAGGAAGAACAAAAAAACGGGTCATGATCATAAAAGCAACCCTTAAGTAGTCGATAGAATAAGATATCCTAATGATAGAGTAAATTGCTCGCCGAATGAAAAAGGACTTGGAAAACTTACTATAGAAGCTATCTCCAACTTTCAGCCCCTTTTCGGGTTGTCACACTCGCCTAAATCAGGTGCACGCCACGTACCTGCAAAGTTTTCCAAGAAGAAAAATTAAGGGATTCAAAATGTAAAACATGTACTAAAGAACAAAATTATGTTTATCTAGTAACACGAACAAAAAACATGAAATAAAAATTGAAGTTCAAAAGGAAAACTAAAGAGATTCGTCTACTTTAATAAACTAATTTATCACTCCCTCTGTCCCAAACCCAAAATGACCTTCTTATTTGACTAATCAAACTCTTTAAGGATATGAACACTTGCTTTACTAGCCATGTTGTATTTATGCACATTTAGGCCCAAACTGTAGAAAGAACTTTTTTGAACAATGAAAATGAGAAATGAGAAGATCATTTCGGGACAGAGGGAGTACTAAATAAGGTAAGTATCTTAAAGGTAAATAATGCCATAATCCAATTAAATAGAATTCTGATAAGTAAATGTAGTAAGACAAGTAAGATTTGTAGTGTTCAGCATGTGCTGGCTGTGAGCTGGTGGTAATGGTGAAGGTGGTGGTTTTGTGGTTACCTTTGGTGAAAAAATAAAACGGAGTTTCAGATGATGTTTTGCAAACAGTACGTGTGTAAGAAAAAAGTAGTTTACTCTTATTTATATAAGCTGCATGGCACAGTGGCACACACATTTGTGTGCATCTAATTCATTTTTTTAGGAATTGGGACATTGTTAAGCCATTGGATCAAGTTAAAACTAAATTCTAGCCATCCAAATAGACAAACAAGGAACTATGTTGAGCAGAGCTTCATCTCTTTTAAACTATAAGTGGCGTAGGACCAACGGCGACCAAAAAGAGTGGATTTCACGATGAAATAAAAGCTGGGTAGCATCACTAGGCCAAAGCCTCCACGCATCATTACAATGGAATTTATGGCTATTGAAGACTGAATATGATTGTTAAATACACCCACCCAATTAAATTCAAGTACAATTATTCAAGCACAATTTGTCAACTGATTTATATGACTACAAAAACCTAAGGTTATTAACTAACAGTGTTCAAAGTGAGCTTCTCTCAGCTCGTGGAACGCTTCTTTCCACTTCTTCCATTGGGAAGGTATAACATGTGGTCAACGGCACAGGCAAGTCACCTCTTCAGATCTTTCCTCTCAAGGCTTAGCTGGTTCGTTGTCTCCATTTGTAGGAAATCTGAGCTTTCTAGGGGTGATAAACCTTCAGAATAATACAATACAAGGCATTATCCCTCCTGGAATAGTCCGTTTATTCAGATTGGAGCAACTACTCTTGACCAATAATTCCTTTCACGGAATTGTTCCCCCTTCTCTATCCAACTTCACCAACCTCACACTTCTTAAGCTAAGTCACAATAAGCTTGTCGGGTCAATCCTACAAGAAATTAGTTCTCTGTTGAAGCTCGTCCATGTTAGTATTCACCACAACAACTTCACAGGAGTAATACCTCCTTCCATCGGGAATCTCACTTCCCTCGAATACATTTCCGCCCAACACAATAATCTTGGAGGAAGCATTCCACATGCCATTGGTCGGTTAAAGAAGCTAGGGACAATTTCATTTGGCGCTAGTCAACTCCATGGTACAATCCCTCTATCCATTTACAATCTCTCTTTGCTCTCTGTCCTCTATACGGGAGAAAAGCAACTTGTCAAAAGTCTTCCATATGACATAGGTTTGAAGCTACCTAAAATTCAAGATTTCGTAATATGGGGAAACCAGTTTACTGGACTCCTTCCTGTCTCAATTTACAATTGTTCCAAATTGGTACTCATCGACATAGGAAAAAACAGTTTCCATGGAAAAATAGCGATAGATTTTGGAAAAATGCCAAACCTCTAAAAAGTAGGTCTGGTCAACAACATTTTTGATAGTGGTGAACCTGATGAAATGAGTTTTATTGACTCCTTGGTGAACTGTAGTAATTTGCTATGAATTGGCTTTCTTCATAACCAAGTTGTGGGCAATCTCTCAACTCAGCTTTCTCGTCTAAAATTTGATTACAATTCTATTTATGGATCTCTTCATCAGTTAATGATGAATCTAGTAAGTCTAGAATCATTATATCTGAATATGTCACACTTGTTTGAACTCCACTTAGAAAACAACAAATTAGAGGGTGCAATACCTACAACTTTGGGAAATTGTCAAAGTTTGATTCAACTAGACATTTTGAGAAATAACCTTACCGGCAGGATACCAGGAGAGATTCTCGAACTTCCGTCTCTCTCAATCTTGCTAAATCTTGCTCGTAACCACTTGTCTGGATCACTCCCACTAGAAATAGGAAAGCTTCATAATTTAATGAATTTGGATTTGTCTGAGAATCAGTTAACCGGTGAAGTCCCGAGCAGCCTAGGTGGCTGCAACAGCCTCGTGTATCTACAACGGGAGGGTAACTTCTTTCAGGGTTTAATACCTTCGTCTTTTAGTTCTTTATCAGGTATCCAGTATCTTGATCTTTCCCGTAACAAATTTTCGGGCAAAATTCCGAAATTCTTGGAGAAATTTTCCTTGAGATACCTGAATTTGTCCTTCAATGACTTTGAGGGCGAATTACCAGGTAATGGAGTTTTCACAAATGGTACCGCCATCTCAATTGTCGGGAACAATAGACTGTGTGGTGGCTTCCATGGACTCCAGTTACCTAAATGCAATGTCAAAGCGGGAAAAAAAGGTAAGAAGATGATTCTTGCTGTCATAATAGTGATTCCAATCGTAATCTTGCTTGCTGGTGGTGTGGCTTTAGTATCATATTGGTTACAACGGCAAAAAAGAAAAAGCAAAACACAACCATCGGGCTTGGTATTGAAACAATCTTTTATGAAATATTCTTATGAAACCCTCTTCAAGGCAACAAATGGGTTCTCTTCAGAATGTTTGATTGGCATGGGTAGTTTTAGCCGTGTCTACAAAGGTGTCCTTGAAGAGGGTGGAACAACGGTTGCTGTCAAGGTACTAAACCTTGAAATTCGAGGAGCTTCAAAGAGTTTCCTGGCAGAATGTGAAGCCTGGAGAAATATTCGGCATCGTAACCTTATGAAGATCATAACCGCGTGCTCCTCAATTGACTTTCAAGGTAACGATTTTAAAGTTCTAGTCTACGAGTTCATGCCAAATGGGAGTCTAGAAAAAGCTGGTTACATCCAACTCAAAGGACACAACAAAATATCTGAACCCTGCCGACTAAGCCTTCTTCAAAGAATAAACATTGCGAAAGATGTCGCATATGCCATTGATTACCTTCATCACCATGGGGAGATTCAAATCATACATTGTGATCTAAAGCCAAGCAACATTTTACTCGATGAAGACATCGTCGCTCATGTTGTAGATTTCAGGCTTGCTAGATTTCTCCTTCCTGAAGTTTCAAGTATCACTCAAAGTAATTCTATTGGCTTAAGAGGAACTATTGGGTATGCACCTCCAGGTAACCACTATACTCACATGTAAATACACACAAGTTTGATCATAAATCATACTTGAATACCATTAATCTCTACCTAAGTTTTTATGAATGTTTTGCTTCTGAGACCTACTATAATGTTCTTGTAATCATTTACTTTTTCATCCCGATGGTGTGCAGAGTATGGTCTTGGAAAGAGATGTCAGCACAAGGAGATGTCAATAGTTTCGGTATATTTCTGTTAGAGATGATGACTGGGAAGAGACCCACAGATAATATGTTTGAGAATGGACTTAACCTTCATAATTATGCAAGAAATGCGTTGCCTGGCTTCATCACTGATATTGTAGATCCAATTTTTGTTATGGAAGAGGAAAATGAAACACGGAATTCAACATATGCAACACAAAGGGTGGAGTGCATAACTTCAGTTATTAAGATTGGGATTTCTTGCTCGGTGGAGTCAGCACAAGACAGAATGAATATATCAGAGGTTGTTGTTGAGCTGCATCGTATTACCAACATCATTATGCAGCATGAAATCGCAGTAGGGAGGTAACTAAGATGGCGTGGGTTTTCCAGTTTTAGTCCTAAGATTTGTAAATAGTTTTTTTATATATTTTGTGGTCTCAATCTTAACCTAGAATAGATACCTAGTTATGGAAGGAAGTGATTTGTTTTATGTGTTTATATTGTGATCACACACTATGTTACCCGGACACGGTATCGAGAATCCGACACGGATACGGATCCTAGTGTCGGATACAATTTTCCTAATTAATAATTTTGGACACCGGGACACCGTCCTAAATTTGGACACGGGATATGGTAATAGCAAAATTCAGGCCATTATGTAATTAAAAAACATTTAAAAATAACGATGTAATTTATTTTCCTGTTACAAATCATATTATTTTTATGAAACTTTAATAATATCTAAAATCTATGACAAACACTCGCGTGCGACGGGTTTGCCCACGGGTCGACCCACCAACCCGCTCCAGCATCCTTCCTCCTCTCAAATTGCGACACGTGTCGCGGGTAAAAAAAAAACGTCAATAACTTTGAAATGTTATATCTTGAGATTTTGAAGTCGAAAAAAAAATCTAAAAATACCGTTTTGTTCGTCTCGACGAGACGAATAAAACTAGATAGGTCATGATATGGTTTCATTTTTTTTAAACATACTTTTTAACACACAAAAAAGTGAGCTGCTCGTCGTCAAAAAATGTAACACATTTTTATGAAGAAAGTAACAGTTTGGTCTTAAGAAAGTAACACTTTATTATAAGATGTAACAGCAGTTTCGTAAAATAATATAAATAGTTTTTGTGGTTAGAAAAAGTAATAATTGAAGTGTAACACAATGCATATATGATTGTAATATAATATATAAATGAATGTAACAGTTTTATAGAGTAAATGTTACTTTTCTTCTTTAAAAAAAGAGTGAAAATTCATGTATATAAGCGGTTTTGTATTTCAATTGAATTTAAAACCCTAAAAAAGTGTTACAATTGAGAAAAAAAAGGGTTATATTCATTTATTATAAAATGTAACATTAGTTTAGTTGTCTATCTTATGTTACATTTAATCGATTTCAGCAAAATTGTGGTACATTTTTGAAAAAAAAAAGTGTTACATTTCTTTATAAAAAGTGTTACTTTTGTTGGCGAGTAAAAAATGGTCGGGAAAAAAAAGTTGGAAGGCAAAATAAATAAATAAATAATAAAAAAAAAAAGGCTTGGCTGGCTGTGAGCCGTCTCACGCCGTGAGACGGTCTCACAGGAGTCCGCCTCAAAATCTATTAGGGGCTTTAGAAGAAATAAAAAATCTAGACTCGTTAATAAGAATAAACATTAGCTTGAGGGCTTTTGAGGGATTGAACAAAAGAACATGAAATAAGAAGAGATAATTAGAGTACGCGTCGACTGTGTTGCACAGTGCCGCCTTCGTCGTCGTTGAAGGGTTCTTGTGCTATGCCTTAGCTCCGCAGGTAGCGGTAAGTATTCTCCCAATTATCGATATTTATCTTTGTCCTTGAATGTTTTTTATCAAAAATTTTCTCTATTCATTATATACATGCAATATTAAAATTTTAGAAAGTGCACAGCAAAGATTTACATACACCTTTGTTACTAAATTTACAAAAGGTTGAATTTCTTCAATTTCTTCAAAATGAAAAAATGATGTTTATTTTGGAACGGAGGAGAATTTACTTCAACTGAAGGAATGCCTCCTTCCTCTGTTAATCTCACTTCTCTTGAAAGGATTTCAGTAAGTGGCAATCACCTTAGAGGAAGCATTCCATATGCCATTGGTCAGTTAAAGAAGCTATGGTTTATAGGAATTGATAGTAATCAACTCCAATGTATATATGAATTTAGTTATATTCCCTCCTTGATGAAGCTTAGTAATTAGCAAAACCTAATTTTGAAATTAAAATTGATTCCCAGGGGATTAGTGTAATTTTCGTAACCTAAGAAAGAGTACTACTATTCACGCCCGCACAATTGCTGAATAAACCCGCAATACTAAGTCTGCCCAAAACAATTATCCACTAAACACTAGATACGCCATCTATTTTCCAATATTACCCACTTAAATTAATAAACCACACCCACATTTCCATCTCCACTCTCCTCTTCACAAAACACGCACGAGAACACATCTTACAGTCCCATTTTCTGTGAGTTCTTTTCGACCTAGACTCACATTCATCCTCAATTTCTCCCAACCCACTTCATTTTCAGGGTAATTAATTTAAGGCTTTGCATTGTTGAGACGAAAACCAACAAAATGAAATAATATAAGATTTAGGGTAAAGTCTCACTTGTGAAGTTAATATCCGAGTTGACAAAGAAATATAAGTTTTTCTCTCAATTATGTATTTGAATACATATGTTTCTTCACCTACATTAACATTATTACGCTTCAAAATAGGTATTTTGTTCAGCTATCATTCAAATTTTGTGAAGTTGCTATCCGATTTCACAAAGAAATATAAGTTGATATCTGATTTGACAAAGAAATATAAGTCTCACTTGTGAAGTTAATATTTGATTTATTGATGTTCGGCCAACGTTGACCGAATATTATGATTTTGTTCATTCGGTATAGGCCGAGCATCACTGTTTTGTTCAATCAACGTCGACTGAACATTATGGTTGTATTTAGTAGAAGGTTAGTATGGACATTTCGATTGATGACATTTTCAAAAGAATATTCATTGCGGGTTTATTCACCAATTGTGCGGGTGTGAATATTAGCACTCCCTAAGAAACTACTCCATCCGTCTCAAAATAGATGTCCTTTTGGAGTGTTTCACACATATTAAGAAATACCATTATTAATGCATGTGAATAAGTGTCAAATACCCCTAAAGTAATTCAAATACCTAGGTAATTAAATGGTTAGGTAAGAGATAGTTCACTATCATTATTAAGGGTATAATTGGTATAAATCAATAAGTATGCTTTGAAAATAGTGAAATGACAAGTATTTTTGTGACAAAATTTAACTCCCAAAACGACATCTATTTTAATACGGAGAGAGTAAGTTCCAATCCACACGTCAAAAGCTTTCCATAATCAGCTAGTGAAACAGAATCCCTCCGAAATTATATACCCCGTTTTTGTTTGTTTCCCCTCCGTCAAGTTCAACCGAAGAAATCGGAAATGCAATCAACCACATAATTGAGAAAAACTTCATCGAATGACAATAAATTGAAAAGTTAAAAATCAAAAATCAAAAATTTCAAAATTAAAAAAACGAAAACATAGATATGAAACAATGAGCTACGATTTACCGGGATGAGGCGCGGTGTTGGTGCTGCTTTGCTTACAGGTCTCCTCCACTTTCTAGGAAAATACGCTGGAAAAAATTGTACGCATCAGGGCTTTGTCTATTGAACGTCCAGATTCTAAAAAAGGGTTTGAGAATTTGGGTTCTACTATTTGAACAATTTATTTATAAAAAATGAGTTTTTCAATTTGTAAATATTGATTTTCAAATTTACTGTCAATTTGTTCAATTTGATTTTTCAAATTGTACAAGGATTTCGTTTTTGGCTTTTCGGTTCTTAGTGGTGGTGATGACGGTGGCGATCATGTATGAGGGTTGTTTGTGGTAGTGCTGCCTGTGATAAGGATATGCAAATAGGGGGAAATAGATGCTTCTTAAAACTAACCATTTTTGGTGTTGTGGTTTTGGTGGTGGTGTTGATTAGGTTGTGGTGGTGGACGGTGGTAGACAATGGTGAGATAGTTAGTCTAAGCTACCTTGGTTGTCCAGATTTGAGTAAGAACTTAATTAACAAATCCGTCAATTTAGCAAATTATTAACGAGATGGTGAAATCAATTCAGCTCATTTAACGAATTATTTAACGAAGTTCAACAAAATATAATGGAAGTTAACAATCAAAACGACGTAGTTTTATGCCTACTGAATAGCTTCCTACATCATCAATTCCACTAGGATTTTTTTCCACGTATTTTAGAAGAATATCCAAATCAGCAGCTTAGTCAGCACTTCCATTAATTTTTTAACAAAAAGTTAACGATGGTCAAATATACCATCATTTTCTTTGAGTTCAAGGGCAAGGATGTCAATTATCGAGTATATGGGTAGATATGCATCTTAGACCTAAGTACAGGGGCATAAATCTGTATTTTCCCGTATTTTATACTCAAAACATCAATAATCATTTGAATTCCATGAATTCAACTCATTAGAAAGCGATAATTGTTTCAGTTATAACTTCATAATACTAAGAAATTCATGTAGGACATGAAAAACAAGTGTAAGAGAGTTTCTTACCTATTGGAGAAATTCCACCAATAAAACTTGATTATTTTCAGTTCTCTAAACTCCTCTTGATAAGTATAACAACTTTGAAGGACTCATGAAGATATATTAGAGTTTTAACTTTCAAGTTATGACCATTGGTACTCAATTTAACCCAAAATTCACAAAGCTAACCCATTTATACACAACAACCACGAGAATTACAAAAAGTTCTCGACTCAACCACTAATATAAAACACCCTCTAGCCCAAATAGTCCCGCTTTTGTTTTTAGAAATATCTTTGATTAAACTTTGACCATTGATTTTAAGTTACTCTATTCAAATGAAATTCTAAAACCTGTTATGGATACAACATTTCAAGTATTACCCAATAACAATTTCAGATTTTCATTACGTTAAATAAATTACAATAAATTCTTGGTGAAAGTTCAATCAGAGATATCTAAAACAAATTGGGACTGCGTTTATGGGACGGATGTAATACAAAATCAAGGAAAATGAATATCACACCACAACCAACATGAGAAAATCAGAACAGCAATCAACTAACACCATTACATCATTGCCATTACTACCAAGCTAGAAAACAGATGTTCCTCCTTACTCCCACAAGTCTACTTACATTCATACAAAAACAACTTTCCTTTCTGTTCCCGGAAAAAAAAAAAAAAAAAAAAAACTTCTTTACTCAAGAATTACGGGCATGGTCACAAAGATCAGATGCACGCCACTTCTATATTACTTGATTATATTGAAGCCCATTCATGTTTAAGGATCGCGTATAGAAAGAAAGGAACAGCAATAAAGCGAGCCATGATCCCAAAAACAACCCTTTAATAATCGGTAGAAGAGATAAATTTTTTCAAAAATAATATATAAAAAATCGATAGAATAAGATGTCCATGTGTTGGGTATAAAAGGATAGACATTGAGGAGAAAAGTTACAAACATGTATAAACTCTTTAATGATACAATAAATTGCTCGCCAAAAGAATATGTTACCGGCAACCCTTTAGCAGGTATGAATTGGGGCTTGAGAAACTCACAGTAGGCGAAAATCTCCCACTTTCCGTCCCCTTTTTTCCAGGTGTCCCACACTCACTGAAATCAAGTACGCGCCCTTTAGTCTGCAAGTTTATCAAAGAGAAAAATGTACAGGATTTAGAAATGTAAAATATTCACTAAAGCACTGGATTATGTTTCTCTATCAACGTTACTCAAAACTCTTTCTGTGATTATTTACAGAAAAGGGAAGCTAGCCTACCATTTTCTGTAGCTAAGCTAATCCAAAAGACAACTAGTCCCTCTGTTCCATAAAGATAGTCTCACTTTGTTAGTGGTTAATTTGATTGAATTTAGACTAAATATTTAGAAAAAATAATTATCCAACTGAATTCTAAAACTTGTTAATTGATACACTATCAAAAATGATACCAATAGAAAATTTAGATTCCCATTATGATAAATAAATTAACCAAAATTATGTCATTTCAAACAAATTTACTTCTAAAAGAGTAGGACTATCTTATGGGAGGGAGTATTAGTATTAAAAAACATAAACTGGGAGTAGTTGCTATAAATAGGATAAATCAATCATACCAAAGCATCTGAAGTCGAGGGTGAGCCATTCATTTGATCTTCTTTCTCGTTATTAGAGCATCTTTTTCTTAATATTGAATCTGGAGTATCATCTCCCAAAACCTCCTGGGCATTGGCAAATGCAGAAGCTGTATGCTCACTTAACTGTTTCATTAACCCGAGAGCATCGTAGCTCCGTTCCCCTGGACTCATAAAGTAGCCAATATCCTGTAATAAAAAAATAAAAAATATTGAAGTTTTTAATGGAGAAAAGATAATTTTCCAAGAAGATCCTCATGTTATGATACTCCCTCTGTCCCAAAATGAATGACCGGATTAGCTCTTAATCAAGTGCAAATACGGTCATTCATTTGGGGACGGAGGTCGTAGTATAAATCTACCTCAATAGTTATGTCTGTATCAACTCTTGGACCTGGCACAAAAGAGTTGATGAACCAAGGAGATTTCCAAGCTGAAGGCGATTCAAAACTTCTCTTGAAGAGAGTTTCACTAAATCTAAGAACAAAAATCACCAGAAAAACAATAAAAAGAAACAAATTAGCAGAGAAATCACTGACAGTTTATGACATTACAAAAGAAAAAAAAGAAAAAAGAGAAAAAAATGAATAAGATCATTTCCCCTTTCCCCAGGCTATCCGAGACTTGCAGAGGAAAATCTCAATTAAGTTATGCACAAAAGGGATACTATCTCCGTCCCACAATGAATGTCCCAAAAAATTTCAAATTTGCTCTTGATCAAGAACAAATTTGAAATGTTTTTTTGGACATTCATTTTGGGACGGAGGGAGTATAATTTTAACAAAAAAGTGTAGGAATCTCACATGCTAACGTTTTCAAGACTAGCATCATTCACTGCATTTCCAGTCTTGATCTCCAAGGGTGTGGAGGATACAACAAAACGGCTTCCGCCCTTCTTACCACTGACAGAGACATTGCGGGGGCTGATAACAGATAGACTCAATGGTGTGTCCAATTTACTTCCAAACTTGTCAGGAGAGAAGAATAGTAGATCATTTAAGTCCTGTTCCATAAGGACTCCAGAAGATTGATGCGCCTATTAAAAAGATAAAGAATTTAACAACAAGCATAAGCAGATTATGTTAATCCAAAAACAAATACACCCTCCGTCCCATAACAAATTACCCATTCTATTTTAGGAACGGGAATTAAGGAAAAGTGTTTTAAAAGTAGGTATTGTGAGTATGAAAGAGAGAATGTGGGGTAGGGAATAGTAAATGGAAAGATGTTTTGAGTATGACAAGTGGGTCGCATGAATAAAGAAGATAAAGTTTCCATTTTAGGAAAGTGGGACTTTCCAGTGGGACACCCAAAATGGCAAAATAGGTCATTTGTTATGGGACGGAGGGAGTATAGCAGGATAACCACAAGACATAAGAAGCATAAAAAACGAAGCTGCATAAGTTCATAGAAAATCAAAATTGAGAAACCAGGTGCCATTGGTGTATCTCAAGTAAAAGAGGTTATTAATACAGGTAAAGACCAATTTTCCCTGCAGTGGATAAGCATTCAATTTTTTTTAAGGGGGTCAAGATTTGTTGGGGATAAAATTATATGTATCATATCAAAGATTGGCATTAAGGGGGGTCAAAATGATATCATAGCAATATATTTTTTTTTCAAACATCAAGAGGGTCAAAATTGCCAAAAATGTTATTTCTAGTGCATTTCTTTTTTTTTAAAGGTTTGACAATTCCTAAAAATGAAGGGGTCAAGTGACCACCTTCCCTTACCATACTGTGGTTTCACCACGTGTTTCCATGTCAATATGATAAACTAACGTCTGGGTCATAGTTCATGCATTCATTTTATATTCCTAAGATTCAAATCAAACCACCTGTCAAAAAAATAACAGCTAGAGAGAAATGAACTCACTTTCCCATTCATAGAAAAGGCGTCATCTTTAGCTTTAGCCACTGAGCTTCTATTGTGTAATGTGTGTTCGCTGTGCTCCAGTTTTCCGCCATCACTGCACACATTTTCTTTATCTTCAAACATAACCTCTACCCGAGAAAAATCTCTTTTCAAATTGGAAAATGCACTTTCCATCTTTTTTTCGCACCTTTTTTCAGACAAAGGTGACACCATATCCCGAAGCCGTTTCTTCAATATGGAGGGTGTGCCAGTAAAAGATTTTGCAGCACTTTTCAGGACAGCCTCTGGGCTGCCATCTCGTGACGGAGAATCCCACAACCTTGTTGGACTAAAACAACTCATAGAAGACGCCATATGCTGTCTAATACCAAGAGGGCTATATTCATGTTGCATGTCTTTTTCAGTCTGAATTAGATCACAGCTGAAAAAGGGTATGTCCAAACTTGGAAAACGGGGAGGCTCGTAAGATAAAGCTCCTGTATCCTGCTGTTCAGAAGGCAAAACATGAGTTTCAGAAGGGCATTTTTGGAAATCATCACCTTGTCCTGAACTAAAATCATCTGCAGGAACTAGCTTTGAAGATTCCTTTAGTTGATCGGTTTCTTCTTGTGGGTCGATATTATCTTGGCCATCAACGAACTGAGCATTACTAGAATCATTGGTATAATAAAATCCATCATGCGGATATGTAAGGAACTCCTCTTGGTTTCTCACAAGTCCGTCCCCAGGAAGAACTTGTGATTGAATGCGTTCAAATTGAGAAATATATGATTGTGAAGTGAGAGATCCTTCTTCAGGGTATATCAACCTTGAACATTCCTCCTCAGATATCAACATATTTTCTGGAACATCAAGACCAATAACTAACTCTTCTTGGTTTCCCACTTCAAGTCTTTGATTGACACCAACAGAATGCAATAGTCCCGATGATTGTTGACTCAAATCTAGTAAAGACAGATTTTGTAATTCATCTGAAAATATATTGTCCCTGAAATTAGAAGGACCACCCATTTCAAAAGATTCTGACTTTCTGAAAGCAACTTCTTGGACAGATGCATAATATTTATCGGAACATGAAAGCGGACTGGATCTTGAATCTTTTCTGTGATTTGATTCTTCCGCCAATTGACATTCCGCTCTTATATGTCTAACTGAGTTCCCCATCTCATTTGTAGATTGTGAATTATCAACAAAAATTGAACCTTGACTACATTCGGAAATTTCCTCTGCCTGAGAATCTTTGAGAATACAATCATCACCACTGCATTGTTGCACCCTCGAAGGAGTTGATTGGTTTGTATGACTGACATGAGGCAGACCTTGGAACTGTTCAAGCAAGCCTGAAGCCAAGTAGGAATCCAATTTCTTTTTCACGGAACTGTTCCAATGGTTCTTAATAGAATTGTCTGTCCTGATTACCAAAGAGGCCCAAATAGATTTCAGAAATGACCCTCGTGATTATAGGTTCAACAAAAAAAAACATAAATACAGATTGTTTATATATATATATATATATATATATATATATTAAAAAAATAAAAAAATAAAAAGCTGAATGGAGAGTTCATAAAAACCAAAAAAGAAGTGACTTGAAGGAAATAATATAAGATGCAAAAATGTGGTCAAGTTTAAATATTGAGTTGCAAATACTTTTTAATTCAGTTCAGACATCATAACTTGCTTAAAATTTCCTAAAATGATTGTGCACACACCTCCCAGGCAAGAACTTTGTCAACTCTGCCCATTTATTCCCATAGATTTGATGGGCACGAATGAGTGCCAATTCCTCTTCTTGCGTCCAAGCATCCTTGTTTATTGCAGGATTCAGATGATTATGCCACCTAAAGAAAAATGCAAAATCATTTTTGTTGAATCTCAATTAATGGCGAAAAAAAAAAACATTTTATTCGTCCTCCAGAAACCAATATAAACAGAAATAAAACAATATGGATGAGATATATTGCACTAAAGGCGGTTTCTGATCCAACACAAAAGTTTTAAGGAAAAACTAAATCAGAAAAATGGATCATGTAAAGAAACTCCTTGTCATACTCGCAACAACTATCCATTACTATTCGCTCCTTAATTCCCGTGCAATCCCAATTTTGTGCTGTTATGGGACGGAGGGAGTATATCGGAGTCAAAATTATAGAAAGACTATTCAACAAAATAAAGTTGTCGACAATCATACCTCTCACGACACTGTTTACCAATGCGACCAGGTAGATGTTGCGCAATGGCTGACCATTTTTTGGCCCCATACTGCTTTACTAACTGAACAATCATTTCATCCTCCTGTATACATATTTTTGAAATAATATAACGATGTGGGCCCAGGATAGTATGGATACAAAGATAGATTAACTCAGGAAACTATTCTCAAAGGAGAGCCAAAAAATGACATTGTCTCACCTCTTTAGACCATGGACCCTTTACTAGTTCAGGGTTTAAAACTTTCTGCCACCTGTGCAAGCACTGAACATCCGTTCGATCCTTGAAACACTCCGCTGTGTATGTGGTAATACAAGAATGTAATAACTTCATAGCTCAATATTTACAAAGGCAGAACAAATGAATTTAGTGAAAAATCACAAATAACGATAAATAAAAGCAGAGAGACCGATAAATACAAGCAGTGGATGGTATTGATGTGGTTATAAGGTTAGAAAGAATTATGTTTTAGGGGCACTGATGAAGGGCAACATTGTCAGTCGTCTTAGACACAGCTGAAAGCAATAATGATTATTTCACGATATCTAATTCCAAAGTGCAACTCATCCTAAGTGAAAGAAATTTGAAAAGTATGACAATACTTTTCTTGGTTCTTTTGAATTTTTGCTCCAACTACAATTTGGATTGGCAAAATTGAGAATTCTTATGCCTTAGTAAAACTCACACGTAACGTAAAATGAGATAAGGTCTATAAAGGCAACATTCCTAGGATATGGAATCCCCTGAGCCAACTGAACTTCGACAGACATAAGCAAGTTATACCAATTTACAGCATTAAAGGTCTTAAATCAAGCATTACATTAAATAAAATAAAACTCCCCTACCAGCTCATAGACAATAACAAGTAAACGCAATCATTTATGTAGGAATATTTAATTGGATAATTTCTCGAATAATAAGAACTTTTCGGAAGAGTCCGCTTTTGAAATGTCAGTTGAGTTAAACTTGCTCAAATCTGTAACTATATAAACAGATAATCAGCCCCATGAGGTTGTAAATTATAAACTCAACCAAACAAGACGAAATAGCTTCGCTCTCACTATAGACATAAACCAGTTGAATACAAAGCAGATGTAACCATTGAAGCTATCTCTGTATAAACAAAAATTGAGGTTCTCAAGTAAAATTAGCATGCTGCATGTAAAGAATATACCTATTTTTTTCCAATTCTTTCCTTTGAAACGTTGGACAGCTTGGCACAAAACTTCATCCTACACACACACAAAAAAAAAAAAAGGAATAATAAAATAAGAATCCACAAGTTCACATTACACGCTAATAATAAGCATAATAAATGCTACTGATATCTGTCCACATAAAATACAATTCTTGTACCAGAAAAATAAAATACAATTCTCAGTAGCATAATGCCATTGATGTACATATGTATGTGCTGTTCAAATCAAGCCAAGAAGCACCATCCTTATAGTCCATAAATATGGCAGTATGCAGTGAGAAAAATTGCAACAGTAAAGCAATTGAGAATGTCAAATGGAAACGTTGTAAAAGAGATAGAGGTTACACAACCCCGAGAGAGAGAGAGAGAACGGGGTCAAATAAAGGAAATATACCAAATCAAAATGCTTGACTACTACGTCCGACCATGAAAATGAGCAAGTGAATCCCAACAAGTTCATGAATGCATGGAATAATTAGAACTTATGCAACAAATGTGTAAGTGGAAAATGACAAGGTTTTATCATCACTATGAAAATAGCTTGAGAAATGAGCCTGAGATATCAATGCGTCACTGGGAAATGGATGCAATAACTTTTAATGTGAATGCTATATTTTAACTTTTATAGTACAACATCCATGCATAAGAAACATTCAATTTCATAGTACTACCTCTGTCCCAAATGTCCAAATAATATTCAACTTAGCTCTTGATCAAGAGATAATTTGAAAGAAGAGTGAATTTGAAAATGTTTTGGACATTAATTTTGGGACGGAGGTAGTAACATCAAATCAGCTGTAACAATAGGTATTTAAATAAACCTTTAAATAAACTACAAAGACAAGTCTTGAAGATAACTCATTACCTCTTCAGCAGTCCATTGTCCCTTCGAAGAACGCCTTGTAGGGCCAGTAGTCCTCCTAAAAATAAATGATTAATGTTGTTGTCAATCATATTAGCTGGTTGAATTAATTGAAAACATTAAACAACTGACTGGATGCCATCAATTTATGTGCATATACGGCTGGACAAAGAAGTGGGAGCTGAAACTAAGATTCTCCCAGAATTGAAGCCACATATTATTACCGACAGGGTGTGTTGATACAATAGAAATCAAATCAAAGCTAAATCTACTTATCATTTCAAGAATAAAAATGAATAAGCTAGAAGAATAAAAGGGTATGTGTATATCTACAACATTTTCAACATATAAAATGCCAGAACCAAATGGTTGGCATAGAGATTATTTTGTGGGTTGTTCGACAGTTGGGAAAACTAAATTCATTAGGCGTGTCTGATATAAAAACCCCAACCCTTCCCACCACTAACACCACAGAAATAAACTTATAATACAGAAAAAAGTTAACACTTCTGCTCCCTCATTCCCAAATGAAGAGACATACTTGACTTATCCCACCCTCCTCCACCAAAAAAAAAAAAAAAGGTTCAGTGACATAAACACACTTAAATATAATTACGATTTTATTTTGTTACATGGTGATTAAAAAAAAAGGTTCAGTGACATAAACTCAGTTAAATAAATTAAGATTTTAGTTTGTTACATGATGATTCCGTTCACAAATCATAGGGTATTAAAGATAGGATGTTAACGAAAAGAAAAGCGTGCCTTCTTTCATTTCGGACAATCAAGAGGAAACTTCATCAAGCAATGGACTGAGTAAACTAAAGTCCCCGTACACCAACACAAGGGTGTTAATGTACAGGGTTATAGCCAGTTACCGAATCCAGTATCTCACAAGTTTTTTTAAAAATGTAACTAAGGCAAAAGTAATGCATGTTATCAGACATACCCATTTGCGGATCGTATTCTTCGAAGACCCTCGCTGATCCCATCTGAAGACGGCGTGTTTCTTTGGTCAATTTCCATAGTTGTTTGTCCTAAAGGGTACTCCAATTCCTAATCGATGGCAATTTTCTCTAGAATGTCTCCCCCAAATCATTATTAATATATGTTTCTCCAATGATGGCCGAGGAGCTACAGCATTTCAGGATGAATAAAGGGCTAAAAGATAACAATGCAAATAAAACCCAAATGAGATTTTCAAAATCAAAATCCGTAAAAGTCTAAAAGATAGAAAAAGGTAGAAGGGCAAACATTTTTTGAGCACATCGAACACTTTAAACTCTTCAAATTCGTGGATTTACGGAGTCTTTGTGGTTATAACAGTTGAATGTTTAGACTATAATTCAGCCAAAGAAGAAATTAAAAATCAGAAAAGTAAGTAAATTACCCTTAGCCAGAACTTAAAATTCAGCCAAATAAGGAATTCAAACATTTCACCTTTTGTCTTTTAGATAAAACAGCTCAACTGACCAAGGTTAGTGAAGTTTAGGCACAGAACAAATTAGGGCATCCCAAAACAAACAATTCAAAGGAATCAATTGAGCCCATTTCAAAAATTACAGGAGTAATTGATTTGATGTATAAGTCAGTGAAAATGTAAAGTCAACAGAAAAATACTTTTAAAAATGGATAAATCAAAAACCCCACATTCAAAATCCCAAATTTCAAAATTCAAGGTAAAATTGGAACTTTTTTTTGTTGCTGACTACTGATTCATCCATTTTCCAAGAAACTTCTCTCCACCTTCTCTTCAACAATCAAATCCCTCAAAAATTAAATTCAAGAATAAAAAATACTTTTAAAAATGGATAAATCAAAAACCCCACATTCTAAATCCCAAATTTCAAAATTCAAGGTAAAATTGAAACTTTTTTTGTTGCCGACCACTGATTCATCCATTTTACAAGAAACTTCTCTCCGCCTTCTCTTCAACAATCAAATCCCTCAAAAATTAAATTCAAGAATAAAAAATACTTTTAAAAAATGGATAAATCAAAAACCCCACATTCAAAATCCCAAATTTCAAAATTCGAGGTAAAATTGGAACTTTTTTTGTTGCCGACTACTGATTCATCCATTTTCCAAGAAACTTCTCTCCACCTTCTCTTCAACAATCAAATCCCTCAAAAAATAAAATCAAGAATAAAACAATAAGAATAGCGTACTTACTTTAAATGAGCTCAGAAAAAAAGCGAGAGGAATTCAAGACGCCGAAGATTAATCTTTGATCCAACGCGCCTACAGCAGATCGAGATGAACAAGGTGAATTTTTCACACACGTATACACACAGTGAGCGTGAGAGAGGGAGATGGAGAAAGTTAGAGAGAGAAAGAGCAAACGGTCAGAGATTTTTTTGAAAAAATAAAGGGGGAAGAGAGACCGAGAGAGTAATAGTTTCAAACCCTATACGGTGAGTGAGTGAGTGAGTGGGTGACTAAACTTGAACAGTTCCCTATTAGCCAAGCCTGCAATGTTTGAGTAAACCACTTTTGACCAGGTACAATTTCACATGTGAACTATTTCAAATTATCATTTTTTAGAATAATATTAGAGGATACAAAAAAGTCAAAAAAATTCTAGATGTAATAATTTTATTGGTATTTTTAAGTAGAGAATGGCGGGTTCATTATCGACGCAATCAATAAAAAACCGTCACCTCGTTTTGTGAGCAAGATTTTGTGCCCCTAGCATTGCTCCATTTTTTATTGTGGTGCAATGCTAAAGGCACAAAAAAGTTTACAAAGTGATGGATACAAAATGAGGTGGCGATATTTTATTGGTTGCATCGATTTTGGATCCGGCACACTCTAATTAAAAGAACCAATAAAATCATGACACCTCATTTTGTAAACCAAATTTTGTGAACTTTTTTGTGACATTATATTTATCCTTTATTGTGTACCGCTTAAACACTAGCAAGCACAATGGTGAACGAAAAAATCGTTCACCACATGAACGATATTGGCCTGTAAACAAAATTTCAGTCACACCAGCTTACTTTCTCTAGTGGTGAAAGAATATTCGTTCACAAATATATTTTTAAAATAGTAATTCGATGTTATAAAATTAGTAATATAAATAATTAAATATTTTTTTTTATTAACATCATTAAAAAGAAAAAATAATTAATTTTTATTTTATTGTTTTACTTAATTCTAAAATTTAAAAAATTAAACATTCATAAATAAGCATTACACACATGAAAAATATTAAAATACAAACAAGAAAGAGAACGTTTTGATATTTTGACATAAGCGACGTCGTTTGGCGCAAGTGAAAAGTTAAAATATTAAATATTAAAATTGGGTCAAATATATACTATAAAAAATATTTTTAAATAGTAAAATATTAAATTTAGGTCAAATATTACAAAATTAGACTCTATTTATAGAGAAAAATAAATTATAAACATTTTTAATATTCTTATTTAAATAATATAATTTCAAAAATGACAAAATTACAAAATACACATATAACTCGAACCAATTTTTGTTCATGAATTCGTTCATTAAACGAATGAAAATTTCCGTTCATGGCCATGAACGAATATTCGTTCACCACTAATTGCCATGAACCAAATTTGGTTCACAAAATTGTACTTGGTGAACCAAAATTGATTCACCGTTAAACATGGTCTAAATGTATGATTGTAAGATACCGGAAAAACCGAGTCGCGAGAGAGATATAAACATCGGGTCATCTCGAACTCGAAATCTGAATCAAACACGGCCGGGAATGGACTTTTAAACATGGGGGTCGCCACATTGTTAATTTTAGACCCAACATATGAAAAGATCTTTAAAATGTGATCTTTAGGTTCGAACGTCAGGTTACGTCTTGGGAAGAACATGGAAGGTTCACCCAAGAACGCCTCGTAAAACGAGTCTTCCTACTTTTGTTGAAAATAAAATTTGTGTGTGTGTGTGGTTTTTTAAAAAAAGAATGGATAAACAACCTGTTATTAAACAGTACAGAAACTGGTTTTAAGGTAGGTTGGGACTGTGCAGAAACTGTAAACTATAAACTGAGAACATTTTATCATGAGGAAGAACCATCCGTACAGATGATACTTGTAGGTGGAAAAAGTATCAGTACGGATACTTATGCTTCCCTGGAATTCCAACAGTTTCTTCAACTGGAACTGCCGAGACTCAGAAAAAAAAAAAGGAAATTTTGTTGAACCTGGACAGTATCAGAAACTGTTCAATATGGGAGAGACAAAGAACAAAACTTGAAACAAATCTTTCCTATGCATCAAATCCATATTTATATTAACCAAAACAAGGGTTTGGTCATGGGTTTGAGCAATCATGGGAGAAATGAAAAAAGAAAGAAAGATTTGATCTTTATTATGAAGCTTACACTTGGGTGAGTAAAGATAACAACTTTATCACCCAAGTGAGCTTAGACATCACTAATCTTCAAAGATCAAAGCTTTATTGGAACAAAACCAAGACTTGTATGAATAAAGATTGGAACTTTATCATCCAAGAATGGTTGTAATCATCAAAGATTGAAGCTTTCATATGAAACTTGAACTTTTAACCGTAAAGGTTGAAACTTTAACCATGGAAATAGCATAATAAGCAATAATAATGACATTAATGTAACAAATCATGATCATCCTTTGGTTTTAACCCATGATCACACATTAAATGTAAGGGCACCATGGACCCACTTCATAATTTGGGTCTAAGGGACTAATATAAGATGATCACATTATAAAGCTAGTAATGAACAAGAGTAATAAGAGAGTAAACAAGTAAGATCAAGGCCAAGATCCCAACAAATAAAAGGAGCTTAGGGAGAGAAGGTGGCTTTACCAATTGTGGTTAGGCCAATCTTCTTATTTACTGTGATTAGGGAGTGATTCTAGACTGTATTCTCGACAGAGTTTCCTTTCTAATCGCTTTTCTTGTTGTGACTAAATGACCAGGCGAGAGCCTTATTTATAGGAACCTGGGGTACCAAAACCATCCATATGGATGATTCATCCATTTACCCAAACCATACGTATGGCTGGTGGTGTTGGCGAGTAACTGAAATTTTCTAGAACTTTACCTGCGAGCTGTCGACTTCGAGAAACTTAGCTTTCAAGGCTTCCAGCAGGGTCCTAAATAGATTTGTAAATTCCTAAAAAGGGCCTAAACTACCTAGTTGGCCTAGATAATTCCCGGAACACTCCAGAACTTAGGTTTTTAGTCTTGCAGGAGGGTTGTAACCCAGATTGGGATACTTAAAATGATGTGCATTAAAATTTTCTTGGCAAAATTAACCAATTTATTGTGCAATCGTCAATTTTTTCTATGATGCGTGACATAGTTTTATTACAAAAATTAAACAAAACACTATTTAATAGTCACTTTTTTCTAACGTCGTTATTTTTTCTGACAGTATTTATATTATTTTAACGACCGTTAAAAATTAACATAAAATTTTCAAATGCGACCCTAGTGTGATTCTTATCACCACAAACTACTCATAACCATTTTGCGCATTTGGCACTATACATAGCACAAATTGCTTTTGTGAAAGCTTAAAGGGAAAATTGCATTTTACCGCCACTAAGTTCATATAAATTTGCAATCTAGGAATTAAAGTTCCCTTTTTTGGAATTTAGTACATTATGTTCATAGTTTGCTGGAAACAAAATTGATGACACTCAACGAAAGCTAACAAAACTGACGGGTACATCTCAGCGTCCTCCGACAATCCTCACCATAACACCACCACCAATAAATTAATTATATATAATTATTTAATACTCACCACCACCCATCCATCACACCTACCATCACCACCACGATCACCACCACCAAAACCTATAATCAATACACATACTTTTGAATGAAGTGGCAGATTTGAAAATTAAAGTTCAAGGGTGTTAACACTCGTGATCAAGTGAATAGGGTAAAAAGTGAAAAGAGATATCGATGATAATTGAGTAATTAGGTGGGGACGGAATCAAATCTGAAGTATTCTTTAATTATTGTTTTAGTTCATAATTAGTTTAATTTTTATTTTTAAGATTTAATAATTAAACTTTTCCCCACATCTTGTCAAGTGTCAATTAAGTAAACAAATAGCCGTTCTTCGTGGATCGGTCCTGGACTTATCCTAGCTACATATTTTTTAGAACATAGTCCATGTTTAATTTGTAAGTGTGCGATTTAGCCTATCAAAATAGGAAAGAAATTTTTATCGATATGTGTGAGGGGGAGAAGAAATCGGGTTGTTGGCATTATATGGGGAAGGAAGTTGGTGGGTGGAATTGTGAGAAAAAAAATGGGGTGGGAATAAGAATGAGAAGAGAAAGAAGGAGTTTTTAGCCATTTTGACCTGCGTAATATTTGGGCGTAGTCAATGTGACATACGTACTTCATAAACAGCAAATGTGTCCTGCGTACTTTAGTTTCGTTTTCAATTTGACATATTTCTCTAACGCAAGTTAAAATTTAACGAAACAGTCAATGAAAGTTAACGTACTAGTTAGTTTGAAGTTGATCTTCCTTTTAAGGCTTCATTGATAATTCTATAAGTAAAAGGGATGTGAACAAAAAATTTGAAACGTTAATATTTAAAGATTAAAATAAATATATATTTTTATAATTTTAATTATTTTTGAACGCGTCTTAAAAAAACAAATATTTGGATTAAAAAATATTTAATAAATTACCAATGTATCTTAAATAATCAAAACTGTTAATAAATGAACAATTTAACCTTGTATATCATTTATTTTTCCAAAAATTCAAAAACTCGGTTTAAAAAAAAAAGAATTGACTTAGGCAAGCTATGGCGGCGACAGTAGCACCCATAACATACCAAGCCAACACATCCGAGTTTTTGATTTTTTGGAAAAATAAATGATATACAAGATTAAATTGTTCATTTATTAATAGTTTTGATTATGTTAGATACATTGGTTATCTATTAAATATTTCTTAATCCAATTTTTTTAAGACACGTTCAAAATAATTAAAATTATAAATATATATATTTATTTTAAACTTTAAATATTAATGTTTCAATTTTTTTGTTCACAACCCTTTTACTTATAGAATTTTCAATGTAGCCCTTAAAAAGAAAATCAATTTCAAACTAACTAGTACGTTAACTTTCATTGACTATTTTGTTAAATTTTAACTGACGTTAGAAAAATAGGTCAAATTGAAAACGAAACTAAAGTACGCAAGACACATTTGTTGTTTATGATGTACGCATGCCACATTGACTACGCCCAAATAGTACGCAGGTCAAAATGGCTAAAAAACTCGAGAAAGAAGAGGGGGAAGGGAGGGGGTGACAGTGGGTGCAGACGGACCGATGGGAAAGGGGGTTGGTGGCTTGGTGGTGCTATGAATCTAGAAAGGTTTCTCCAAATATACTGTATACTCCCTCCGTCCCACCTCACTTGAGATCTAAGAGGTGGGCACAATAACTAAGGAAAAAGAATAAGATAAGGAAAATGTGTGGTAGAAAATGAAGAGAGAGAATGAGTGAGGTTAATAGTAGGTTGGTTGAATGAATTGTGTGGTGGAAAATGAAGAGAGAGAATGAGTGGGTGGGGTAGATTGAATATAAAATTATAAAAAGATTACCATTTTGGGGAGTCTCAAGTGAAGTGGGACGGATTAAAATGGAAATAAGTCTCAAGTGAGGTGGGGCGGAGGGAGTATATATATATATAGAAGGTGAGTGGCCTAGGAAAATGATATTGAGGAAAAGATTATCAGGAGTGTTAGTTGTTGGATTAAATTGAGCTTGGTTGACATTTGAATGTTCAGCCGGTTGGTTGAGCAGCATTAAATGCGCAATTTTCAGCATTTAATGTTGAAGATATGTCGTACACGCTCCCGTGCACTATCTGATGGGTAAAGACCCATTTGTCTCAACCGGTTACCTGAAAAAGCAAGTAAGAGACAGAGTAGAGCTAAAAGTAGCCCATTGTCAGAAAGAGCAATATGGTCTTAGGGAGAGCAGTTTAACTACTTTCAATAAACAAGTACAAAAGCAAACGGTTGAAGTCAACAAAGAGATATGAACGATGTAACCTGGTGATATTCATATGAAAATATATTGAGTTGACTACCAGTAAGCTTTAGTTTGTCCTTGTTAATTATAGAGTTACCGGTGAAGAGATTTCCTTGCTGGTTACTTCGCTTGTCGGCAAGCTTTTCTTGTTGCCTGCTCGTCGTTGCCATGGAGTCCTTATCGGCTCATCGGCTGGTCTTTGTTTTGAGAGGTTGATGAATGCACTGGCACCTAGAATAAAAATGATCCTAAATTAAAAAGATAGAATCTAAGTAAATCTAATGAAAATGAGGGACCCTAAATGTCTAGTGTGATTGAGATTAAGCAATTCTAAAATCTACACATATTTGAACAACATAAACACTATCACCAACACTCTTATAACACTTAAGTGACAATTAATATTGCAAACACTGACATTTTTAAAAACTATAACTCGCAGTGCACTCTTTAACATAATGACTAGCACTCCACAAAGTTTTACTTACAAAAATGTCATCATGCAGGAAGTTTGACTTGTTTACAATAATGTCACCGCACGTTTTAAAACCTGTTTTTTAAGTGTTAGGAAAAACTAATTTTCCATAAGACATAATCTAAGGATTTTGCTTTTATATATTTTGCATGCAAGATATTATTTCATTAGTTTTTAAATCGAGTAAAAATAATTATTTCAAAAGACTGAAAAAGATTGAAATTTAATTTAATTCTATTAGTATAATTAGAATAGTTATTTGAATGGAGCAAGAAAGTTTAAATCTAATTTACTTGTATTAGTAAGATTAAATATAATTATTTAAAAATGCCATGAAAAATAAAATTTGACTACTTTCACTATCATGATTTAAAAAAAATATTTGAATAGATCAAAAGAAAAGAGGAAAGTTCACAACAAAAAGCAATAAAAGTCTATAGTAATATAAAAAAAGTAATTATACTATAAAAGGAAACCACAGTAAAATATTGTTTCCAAAACTAACATTTGAGCGCGTGCGCGGAAACGGTAGTAATTTTTGACTCCAGATGAACCACAGAACGCACCACATATCAAATCAAACATCGGACCAAGACGAACAAAAGTTCATTATCTTTAATTTGGTCGAAGCAGTCAACTTTGGATGTAAATTGATTTTTATATGATAATTTTTACTTTTTTGATTTAGTGAAAAATTTGTAGCTAGTATGATGTTATTACTGACAATGTTGCTATAAAGAAGTTTTCCACAAGGGCAATGCTAGGCTTACAAAGAAGTTTACAAAATTAAGGATACAAGATGTGGTGGTAATATTTTATTGGTTACATCGATAGTGGATCCGACACACTCCACTTAAAAACACCAACACAATTATGACACCTCATTTTGTAGCCATTTTTTGTAACTTTATTATTTTCCTTTCCACAATGTGTAAAAACCATTCTCCTTATTGTGTGAAAGCATTTACTCCCTCCGTCCCAATTTAAAGTTCTTAGTTTGACATTGCACGGAGATTAAGAAAAAATAAATGTTGTGAGTGTGAAAAGTAAAGTAGGAAAGAGAAAGTGGGTAGTGAGTTTTTGTTGTGAGAATGACAAGTGGGTCCCATTGTCCATTTTAAGTAATAAAGTAAAGTAAGTACCTTAAATTGGGACAAACCAAAAAAGAAAGTAAGAACCTTAAAGCGGAACAGAGGGAGTATCTTTTATGATGTATTCCTCAATTATGCTTTGTTATTCAATTTATCTAATTTTTTTCCAAATGAGTAAAAGTGATATTCTGTGCATCACACGGGAGTAACACTAATAAGTGAAAAACAGTTAAACGGATTTGAGGGGAAAATATGTTATAATATTGATTAATTTAATAATACATCAACAAATGTAGTAAAAAATCTAGAGGGGTACACACCCGTAAAATTAATGAATACAACTATTTAAAATTTCAAGCTTACGATGGAGTATTGGTCTGTATAACAGCACCGACCTAGAGGCTATATGAATAATCTGGAATGAAAAATCCCATAACCAGGGTCAGTCAGACGACAATTTCCAAATTCTCAAACACCCTTTTAGAATCTGCAAGTTCGATTTAAGCAGAGACCTAAGGAAAAGAAAGCCAAGATGCGAGCAATGTTTTCCCGCCTATTTTCCTTGAAGGTGGAGGAGACCTGTAAGCAGCACCAACACCACGTCTCAATCATCTCGGTAAATCATAGCTCATTGTTTCCATTTCTCCGTTTTCGTGCTTTTAATTTTGAAATGTTTTAATTTTAAACTTTTTCAATTCGATGAAGTTATTTAATTGTTTGGTTAATTGCCTTTTTGATTTCTTCGGTTGGACTTGACGGATGGAAAACGAACGAACAAAGGAAATTGGGGAAATTGAACGGGATAATATGATTTCGGAGTGATTTTGTGTTTCACTGGCTGTTTGAGGCGTAGATTGGAATTTTTGATAAGAACTTTGTTTCTTAGGTTACGAGAATTGCACTAATCCCCTGGGAATCAATTTTAATTTCAAAATTAGGTTTTGCTAATTACTACACTTCACCAAGGAGGCAATAGAAATTAAACTCATATAACCATAGAGTTGATTACTGTCAATTCCGATAAACCATAGCTTCCTTAACTGACTAATGGCATATGGAATGGCTCCTCCAAGGTGATTGCCACCTACTAAAATCCTTTTAAGAGAAGTGAGATTCTCAGAGGAAGGAGGCATTTCACCGGTGAAATTGTTTTAAGTAAATACTCTCTCCGTCCCAAAATGAATACTATCATTTTTTTCATTTTCAAGAATGTTAAGAAATTCAACCTTTTGTAAGTTTCAGTAACAAAGGAGTATGAAAATCTTTGCTATCTACTTTCTTAACTTCTAATTTTGAATACATAAGTAATGAATAGAGATTTTTTTTTTTTGAAAAAAATAAAACATTTAAGGACAAAGTATTTTGCAAAAAAGGCCATTCATTCCGGGATTTTTTTTCTTCCTGAAATGGTAATTCATTTTGGGACAGAGGGAGTACTATAATTGACCAGCTTAAACAGAGGGTAGGATTGTCCCAACTAACCTGTTACCTAGCCAAAGGCGTTTTTTAGGTTGGTGCAGTCCCATAAAGTAGCTGTAACATTTCCAAGTTGAGTAAAGTATTGTCATGATAAAAGCCAAAAATATATAATATTGTTCTATACTGTCACGAACAAATAAATCTTGAACATCATAAATAAGACAGGGGAAGATGACATAGGTGCCAATGCTGAAAGGTTTGTACTTAGATTCTTTAGAACTTAGAAATTATATTTTGCCAAGTTATTAAATAGTATCTGATGGCCAAACATGTCTAAGCATAACATAGTACGTTTGATGTCCTTCGCTATTATCAGCACAAAATTTGTTGTCATGATACCCACTACCCAGAAAAGTGCTTCCAGTACTCTTTTATTGCCTCACCTAAAAACAAAATCATAGATCCATAAATACAATATGTTTAGAGAAAATAAGATATTGAATCCAAGCCTATAGCTCTACAGAATTTATGGTAAAAAATAAAAATGCATAAGAACATTTAAGGCCAAATAGAAAAGGTATCTTGTAGTGGGATTTTTACTGAGCAACCAATATGGGTTTGATTTATGCGGTAAACAACTGTATCTTTTATGGATTGCTACCAAGTGCTGAGAATGGAAATGCAGTTGCTTTCTAATATGTTATGTCAAAAATAGATCGCATAAAGGCACTAGTTGCTTTCTAATATGTTATGTCAAAAATAGATCGCATAAAGGCACTACTCATCATGTTGAAATGCTACCTATAAATCAATACGTGATTTTGTGCTAGCCATGCCTTCTTTCCTCGCTACTATGATTTCGTGATGTGACTTGATGTTTGTAAGACGTTGCATCTCATGAATAACATCTGATATATTCATTCTATCTTTTGCTGTTCAATGGAACACGCTATTCCAATGTTGACTAGTGATACCATGCACTCCACTTTTTGTTTTGCATATATTGGATTATGTGCTTCGTTTTCCTCTTCCTTGACAAGTATGGGTCTAGAATGTCTACGATGCGGTCTTGCAAGGCCATAAGAGGCATAATTATGAAGATTAAGGCCACATTGGAACATGCTGTCTGTGGGTCTCTTCCCTGTCATCATCTCTAGCAATATAATGCCATAACTGTAGACATCTCCATTTGCTGACATCTCACTGCCAAGACCATACTCTGCAAATCATGAGGACATAATATAATATCCATGCAAATTTTTTAAGATCAATAAGTAGTTGTCAAAGGCATAAAAATAAATGAAAACGTAGGTAGAGATATTATGGTTTCTAAGCATGGTTCTTGATCATGCATTAATGGGATATTGAGTAGAGTGGTTACGTGGTGGAAAAGTTCCTCTTAGCCCAAGAGAATTGCTTTGCATGATGTTTGAAACCTTAGGAAGAAGAAACTTTGCAAGCCCAATATCCCCAACATGAGCAACCTTATCCTCATCTTATAAAATGTTGCGTGGTTTTAGATCTCAATGTATGATAGAAATTTCACACTGGTGATGAAGGTAATCAATAGCATGAGCGACATTTGTGGCAATCTTAATTCTTTGAAGAAGGCTTAATCTATGCAACTCATTCTCTTTGTTTTGTTTTGCATCCCCAAAGTTGGATGTAACCATCTTTCCAGACACCCATTTGGCATGAACTCGTAAACTAGAGCTTTGAAATCGTTACCTTAAAAGTCAACTGAAGAGCACACATTTATAATGTTTACAAGGTTACGGTGTCGAATATTTTTGGATGCTTCACACTCTGCCATGAAACTCTTTAATGCTGCTAGGAGGTCAAGGTTTAGTACCTTGACAGCAACAGCTCCTCCATCCTCTTCAGGAGGGATAATACGTTCGAGTGTATTATTATAAAGCTTTATCACCCTCCGTCCCAGAAAGATGGTCCACTTTTGACTTTTGAAGGTCAATACAAGTGAACTTTGACTAAATATAAATGTCAATCCAGCCATCCTTGTGAAATTCTAAAACTTGTGATTGATTAATCATCAAGTGATTTATCAATGACAAATTTTAAAATTTTATTGGGATGATTAGATTGATAATAATCTTTGGTCAAAGTTCACATGTGTTGACCGTTAAAAATCCAAAGTGGACTATCTTTCTTACTACGAGCTTTTTCCATATTTTGGGACTGATGGGATATTTATGTTTCAACTGTGTTAGCTGCATATTAGAGAGTTCGTGTTCAGCAATGAAAGGACCCATCAGAGTCTGGGCAAGTTTTAAGATCAAGCTGTGAAAAAGCAAAGGAAATTTGGGGAAGGTATATGTACTTAATACTTTATTACACGTTCTGCAAGCTCCTTGTTGCTATATCTTTGTGTTTAATTGACATTTTGATTTCTTATGTTGAACTTGACGGAGGGGGAGAGAGGAGAGAGAGAGAGAGCAAAGGGAATTTGGGGAAATTGAGGCGGGGAGATAGAATTTCAGAGTGATTTCTTTTGTGTGTGTGCCCTGTAGTAAACATTATATTGCCAATTCTATAACTTTTTGATGAGCTAGTGCTACACAAATAAATTAAAATAGGCACATTGACTTATGCAATAAGTACAAAAATAAGTTCACTGCATTATTTGATAACAAATGCAAAAGCATGTTACTCATTTCTAGTGTTAACTAGTACGTTGAATTATTTGAAAACTAGGGAAAAGTACGTTGAATATTTTTGTAATTATTCCATATATTATGTAGATACGTACTATATTTAGATTGATTCTTATCGTTGTACATATGGATAGGTAGAGTTATTTTCGGGACAATCTTGTATATAGGGAGCGCCAATCATAGTCAAAGAGTCTGATCCCTTCCTAAATTCGTATGCTCAACCATGTATAAATGTAATGTGTGCATAATGAAATTCTTAACAAAGAAGAGTTCCTCAACTTTTTTCTTCTCTGTGCCGTGTGTGCACCTTCGTTTTGAGTTGATGTGCTTATAGAAATTAGTGGATGATTACTAAGAAATGTCAAAGAAGGCACTGAGCTAGCTATAAGCAGACAATGAAGTCAACGTAGGGGATTTGTGGCCCATAAGTATATGTTCAAGTTGTGAAATCAGGTATTTGTTGTTCCTGAATATTTTCTTGAAAATCAAGTCTTGAAATTCTCTCTAGCTGAGATAATAGTCATATTTTTTGAATTTTTGTGAATTCTTTAGAGACTCCAAAATATATTCAATCTATAGGGTATGAATTGTGTTCTCTAATAAAAAAGCATTACATTTGTTCTCCAATAGTACTCTTTTTCTGCCTCACCTGACAACATAGTCACAGATTTACAAATCCAAATCATTTAGACAAAATTAGGCTAAAAGTTGAAAACCCTCGCCTTCTTAGTTACCTTGCTACATCAATTTCATGCTGCAAAATGATGTTGGTAATACGGTGCAGCTCAGCAACAACCTCTGATATATTCATTCTGTCTTGTGCTGACTCCACTGAGCAAGCGATTCCAATCTTAATGACTGAAATTATGCAATCCACCCTTTGTGTTGCATATGTTGAATTCCGTGTTTCATTTTCATCTTCCACAACAAGTATTGGATCTACAATATCTGTAACGAAGTCAGGGAAGGCATCTCTTGCATAATTATTAAGGTTGAGTCCATTCTCGAACATGCTATCTGTGGGTCTCTTCCCAATCATCATCTCTTAGAGAAATATACCGAAACTATAGACATCTCCTTGTGCTGACATCTCATTTCCAAGACCATACTCTGCCCATCATCAAAATGAAAAAAGTATATGATTACAAGAACATATAATAATAGATTAATTTTTTTAATTATTAAACTATATTTCTTATTTTAATTTTTTTATTATATTATTAAAAAATAAATTTATTGCTGGAATAAATAGATATAATAATTTTTTATATTTTTTATAATACTGTGAAAATAAAATTGAATGAAAGTTAAAAGTTAAAATGAGAATAACTAAAATAGCACTCACTTGACCTGCAAAATGACTTAATCAGTTAACTTTATAGCATTCTATTAACTTTTTAACTCTCTGTCAATTTTTCTAACGTTCATTAGTGCTAGGGTGCAAAGTGAGACGATTTGAAAGTTTGGGTACCAAACAGACCGACTTTTCAAACGAGGGTGCAATGTGGGAATCGGTGGATACTTTAGGGGGTAAAATGTATTTCGGCCGACACTTGGATATCTTATTCTATTGACTATTTAAGGGTTGCTTTTATGGTCATGGCCCGTGTTTTTGTTCTTCGTTTTCTTCTATACTGACATTACGAAACTTGTGTTAATGTAAGACGGTAATAAGAGGGACAACTGTTATCTATTCCTGAATATTTTCTCGAATATCATGTTTCATTCTTGAAATTCTCTCTGGCTGATAGAATAACCTTAGACATATGTGACGGATATTTGAAATTATTATGTGCGATTTCAAAAATATATACTCCCTCCGTCCCAGACTAAGAGTCCTACTTTCCATTTTGGTACGTCCCAGACTAAGAGTCCTATTCCTAAAATGGCAAAGAATCTTTACTATTCACCCCACTCATTCTCTCTCCTATTTTACTTTTATACTCACAACACCAATCAATTCACTATTCTCTCCCACTCATTCTCTCTCCTACTTTACTTATACACTCACAACATTTACATCACTTCCAATATTTATTAATAAGCGTGCAAATGAGGGGTAGGACTCTTAGTCCGGGTCGGAGGGAGTACAACTATTTTGTGGTATGAACGTAATACGTTTGGCTGGAAAAGTGAGTGAGTTGACTAAAAATTGAGTTGGTTGACCAATAAATGAAGTGCTTATACACCTTCCCATTGGCAGAAATGGAAAGATTTATTCCACGAGTAACAGCACAGACGTTTTCTTAAGAATCAGTTAAACCTATGGAGGCAAAGAACCAGTTAAACATCTGGAGGAAAGATATAAAGAGATGACCCTCCTATGCCTCAGACCACATGTTTCACATTCCTTCCCATTGGCAGAAATGGAAAGAATCGTTCCACGAGCTGAGATAATAACCTTAAAGAAATTGTGTGGATATTTGTCAAATTATATGCGACTCAAATATTTTATCCAATCTATTTGTGGTGTGAGATGTGCTCCTAGTTCACTTAAAAGTTGGAATATACATAACCCCAGTAAGAGTTTAGCATCATGTTTCTAGATGAACATAATTCAGTTCTTAAGTACGTATTTTATATTTCGGGTCCCTTACATTTTTCTCGCTGAAAACTTTTCCAGACACGGCGTGTGAACTTGATTTCAGCTAATGTGGACACTTGGTAAGGGGACTGAACGTGGGAAATTTTCGTCTACGGTAAGTTATCTAAGCCCATCTCTGTACCTGTAACAGGTTCATTAGGCGAGCAATTTACTGTACCATTAAAGAGTTTATACACCTTTGTAATTTCTTTTTGCTTTCGGGATCATAACCCTGTTTATTTTTCTTCCTTTTCCTCTGTACTCATGCCATAAATATTGTTTGGTTTCAATATAATCAAGTAAATAGAAATGGTGTTGTCATGCAACGGTGTTTGTTGATTGCTGTTCCATATGGTCAAGTACTCGAGCCTAAAATATGGATTGGTTTCCGCCCCTGAAAGCTTTCTTCCTTTTCCTCTGTACAAAGTACATTTTTTGTCTTCAACTGAGAACTAACTTCCTAGGATTGTCTTAACAAGGTTAGCCAAAGGCCTTTGAGGCTTGTGCAGTTCGATAGAGTAGCTGGAACATTTCCTTGAAAGAAATTATTGGCCAAGGCTAGTTGCTCCTATCTGAACAAATTAACCGCCTATTTCTGGTTTCCTACGAATGGAGACAAAAAACCAGCCAAACCTCGGGAGCAAAAAAATTAAGTAGTGCAGTTTTTTTCTAACAGGAGGGGGGGGGGTGAATTGATAAAATCTATAATTGTAGTGGTTAAACATTACATTTTCCAAAATTATAGGGGATAAATTTGAAAACCAGGGAGGGGGAAAACATATCATAGTTATGCAAAAGAGCATCAGAAAAAAAATAGTACTATTATTCTATCTTGGCAAATACAAGTAAAACGTGAACAAAATGAAAACAGGGGGCGGTGACATGCCCATACATTCTGCCCCTCGGAGTGTTAAACTTATATTAGAACTTAAACACAAAATTATCCCATATTACCAAATAATAGATTATAGCCAAAAATTCAAAGCCAGTAACATATTACATTTGTTGCCCTTTGCCACGACCACCACAGAATGTTTTCTCGTGATTACCCCAAAAGTGCTTCCAGTACTCTTTTTCTCCCTCACCTGAAAACATAATAACATATTCATAAATCCAATATTATTAGAGAAAATAAGATCGTAGACAACAAATAAGAAAAATGAATTCACGCCTCTGCCGTGCAGCTAAATGAACTGCTGAATTTGTAAATCTGATCACAGTATGAATTTATAAATCTGATCGGAATCGTTAAATGATCAAATTAGGCTAACAATTGAGGATCCATGCCTTCTTACCTCGCTACTGCGATTTCATGCTGCAGAATGATGTTAGTATTACGCTGCAGCTCAACAACGACCTCTGAAATATTCATTCTGTCTTGTGCTGACTCCAGGGAGCACGCAATTCCAATCTTGAACACGGAAACCATGCACTCCGTCCTTTGTCTTGCATATGTTGGATTATGCGCTTCATTTTCCTCTTCCATAACAAGTATTGGGTCTACAATATCTTTGATGAAGTCTGGCAAGGCCTTTCTTGCATAATTATGAAGGCTAAGGTCATTCTCAAACATACTATCTGTGGGTCTCTTCCCAGTCATCATCTCTAACAAAGATATACCGAAACTGTAGACGTCTCCTTCTGCTGACATCTCATTTCCAAGACCGTACTCTGCAAATCATTAGGAAGAACAAATATATGATTCCAAGAACATAGTTCTCAAAGTAATAACATTAAGGAAAATTATGTTTGCAATGTGATATAGTAGTTACCTGGAGGTGCGTACCCAATAGTTCCTCTTAAACCAATAGAACTGTTGTGTGCGATACTTGAAACTTCAGGAAGGAGAAACTTGGTAAGCCCGAAATCAGCAATATGAGCGACCATGTCTTCATCGAGTAAAATGTTGCTTGGCTTTAGATCACAATGTATGATAGGAATCTCCCCATGGTGATGAAGGTAATCAATGGCATGAGCGACATATGTGGCAATATTTATCCTTTGAAGTAGTCTTAATCTGCGCTCTCCGTTCTCTATCCCTGGAGTTGGATGTAACCACTTTTCTAGACTCCCATTTGGCATGAACTCATAAACTAGAGCTTTAAAATCGTTACCTTGAAAGTCGACTGAGGAGTATGCAGTAATGATCTTTACAAGGTTACGATGTCGAATATTTCTCCATGCTTCACATTCTGCCATAAAACTCTTTGAAGCTCCTCGAAGATCAAGATTTAATACCTTGACAGCAACCGTTGCTCCACCCTCTTCAATGACGCCTTTGTAGACACGACTTAAACTACCCAAACCAATCAAATTTTCTAAAGAGAACCCATTTGTTGCCTTGAGGAGGGTTTCATAAGAATATTTCATGAATGATTGCTTCAATACCAAGCCTGATGGTTGTGTTTTGCTCCTCGTTTTGTGTCGGAGCAAGAACCAATATGATACTAAAGCCAGACCAACAAGCAAGCAGACTATTGGAATCACAATTATGAGTGCAAGTGACATCTTTTTTCCATTCTTTCCCTTTTTGATGCCGCATTTGGATAGCTGAAGTTCAGGCAAGCCGCCACAAAGCCTATTGTTCCCAGCAACCGAGATTGCACTAACATTTGTGAAAACACCTTTAATTGGTACTTCGCCTTCAAAGTTGTTGAAGGACAAATTAAGATAATTCAAAGAGAATTTCTCCAAGAATCTCGGAATTTCTCCGGAGAAGTTGTTGCGGGAAAGATCGAGGTACTGAATACCAGTTAAAGAACCAAATGTGGAAGGTATCAAACCCTGAAAGAAGTTCCCCTTCAGCTGAAGATACTCCAAGCTATTGCATCCACCTATGCTCCTAGGGACTTCACCACCCAACTCGTTCTCGGAAAAATCCAACTCATTTAAACTATGAAGCTTTCCGATTTCTTGGGGGAGTGATCCAGACAAGTGGTTACGAGCAAGATTTAGTGATATTGAAAGAGACGAAAGTTTGAGAAGCTCTCGTGGTAAGGTGCCAGTTAGGTTATTTTCTGAGTTATCCAGTCGAATCAATTGTTGACAATTGCCAATAGTTGTAGGTATTGTACCCTCTAATACATTGCTTCTTAAGAAGAGTTCAATCAAGAGAGATAGGTTCCCAACTGATTCTGGAATATGACCACTCAAACTGTTACCCTGTAGGTCCAGTTTTCCTAGTTTTTGGAGATTGCCAAGGTTACTGGGAATTGTTCCTGTGAATTGATTTTGATACAAATATAATTCCTCAAGACCGACGAGGCTCATTATTGACGTAGGGATAGATCCATATATTGAATTGTCACCAAGTGCTAATGTAGAAAGTTGAGTTGAGAGATTGCCCACATTCCTTGGTAGCTGCCCTCTTAATTGGTTACGAGTTACGCCTAACCATTGCAAATTACTACAGTTAACCAAGGAGGCAATAAAGTTCAATTCATCAGGTTCCGCACTTCCAAAAACATTGTCGAATAGATTTACCCGTAACAGGTTGGGCATCATGCCAAAATCAATTGCTATTTTTCCATGGAAATAGTTTAATCCTACATAAAATTTTTGCATTTCTGAACAATTGGAAATTGAGACAGGAAGGAGTCCTGTAAATTGGTTTTGGATTATACTAAAGAATTGAAGTTTAGGTAGCTTGAAACCTATGTCTGGTGGAAGACTTCCAGAAAGTTGGTTGAATCGTAAATCCATGACAGACAGCAGAGAAAGATTATAAATGGATGGAGGGATTTTACCATTGAGTTGATTATCGTAAAAATCCATTATCGATAGCTTCTTTAACTGCCCCATGGCATACGGGATGCTTCCTCTAAACTGATTTTCGCTGACAAAAATTAATTCGAGAGAAGTGAGATGTCCGATGGAAGGAGGTATTTCTCCCGTGAACTGATTATGGTAAATAACAAGCTCGACGAGCTTCAACAGAGAAATAACTTCTTGTAGGATTGCCCCTTCAAGCTTATTGTTATTTAGCCAAAGGTTCTTGAGGTTGGTGCAGTTGGACAGAGTAGCTGGAACATTACCTTGGAGTGAATTATTGTCCAAGAATAGTAGCTCCAATCTTAATAAACGACCTATTTCAGGAGGGATAAAGCCTTCGAGTGTGTTATTATGAAGCCTTATCTCCCGGAGAAAGCTCAGATTTCCCACAAATGGAGACAAGGAGCCAACTAAACCTCTGGAGGAAAGATCTAAAGAGGTGACTCTCCTATGCCTACGACCACATGTTACACCTTCCCATTGACAGAAATGGGAAGTTTCATTCCAGGAGCTGAGAGCACCTTCAGGGCCAACAATCTTTGACTTGATGGCCAGCAAAGCAAGGTGATCGGATTCTTCCCTGTCCAAGGCACCGGCACGGGTAACAACACAGAAGTTTTGAGTATAGATTAACGTGATCATGAAAAAGAAAAAGGATGGCCTCTGAATCCTCAACATCTTCGAGTATCCAGTTTTCCAATCGAGGTAAACACTTCAAAGTTTTTAATTTGGTATTTTTAAAATCATTCTCTCTAGCTGATGAGATAATAACCGTGTATACTATATGACTGGGATATTCTACACTGGTGATGGATAAAATTCCAAGTAATAAATACCTAGCAAGCGCACTAGTTACCGTAGTAGTAACGCGCGAAAGCGAGGGTCGATCCCACAGAGACTTGTTGGACAAACAAGTAAATTTAATTAGTGCAAAAGAATAACCAAAAGGGGGTTTTTAATTTGATTTTATTTTATTAACTAAAAACTGAAATTGAATACTAAATTAACAAAGCAATGATCAACTAGTAACAAAGTAAACAGATTAAAGAGATTCACGGGTTGGATTTCACACTATCATCTTTCTATGTTATTTTAAAATAAAGTCATTGATTCATTCCAGGGTTCGTTCACTTCTAGTAAAGATTGGGACGGTGAGGCGGCCGGATTGCAATCTTTTTCTCTCTATCTAATCACACTTCGCAAATCAAGTCCATGTAATTATTTAAAAAGTTATTAAGTTCTGAAGAACAATTGAACCTATACCCACTTGATTTCTATCACGGCATCAAATAGATATATTACTCAAAGCATTGGTCTACGCTTTAATCCCCAAATCAATGGCGGAGTTAAAACCCTAAATTGTTAAAAAGGCCAATAATGACTAGTTCAATTATTGAAACCCTAGAAACTTGATTAAAATACTTTGAACAACTAGAATGAAATCAATATGAATAAGAACATTTATAACATAGAATTAGATAGTGTTTTACATCCAACCCATGAATTAAGAACTTAGCTACTCATACTCAACATAATGAACACAAATAATAAAACTAAAAACATAAAACCTGGATCTTGAATGATGAAAAGAAAATACTTCGTCTGCGTTTCACGTTCTCCAAAAACCCAGAGAAAAAAATAAAGCATAAGAATCAATCATATCCTAATGGCTGCTACTGCGTTCCTTTTATACTAGGGTAAGATATCTCAAAATAAGGAAAGGAATTACAATCCTAAACCAAGGAGGACACTTCAAAAATCTGCATCGGAGGAGGGGGCGCGCGCACCACTTCTGAGAGGGCGTGCGCACTCTATTCAATTACACAAATCCGAGCTTCTGATCCCCGGGGGCGCGCGCACTCTTCTGGATGGGGCGTGCGCACCATTTCTTGACTTGATAAAATGCACCTTCTGATCAACGAGGGCGTGCGCTCCTATATATGAAGGGCGTGCGCACCCTTTGCTTTTCCTCAGAGGTCTTCTTTTTCTTCCTTAATTCCTGTATAGTCCTCCGCCTGGGTTTCTCCGAAATTCCCCTCAGGTCTTTTCTTTGCTTTTCAGCCACAATTTCTCCATTTTTCCCTGTACTCAAAGACACTCAAAACAACCATTAAAACACTAAAATACCCGAAGATTCACTCCAAGATAAGACCGAATGTATCCAATATTGATGTGTAAAAATACATCCATCAACTGGTACACAATGTTATTTTTTATTTTATTTGTGGGTGGGTGGGTTGTGAAATTCCAAGACAACTAGTTGTTAGATATTATTTCTTTCTTTTCAATACTATTCTACATCAATGCCTTGGTCAATGAAGACTAGAAAATGATTAAGCAAGTTGAAAAAGTCAGTCAAGAGGAAGTCTTTTCTCTCGATAACATTAAAGCGCTGCCTTCAAAAATCCAAAAACCATTTAACCCCACAAATGATGATTAACAAGAAATGAAATTTATGACTCGAACAATATCACTTCAAAAGCAAGTTTAAAAAAAAATCACATCAGCTTAATGTAATCCACTTACCTCCACGTTTTGATTTCATGAGCATTGCAGTTGAAGTTATGAAGAACCCGGGCGATTAGCATGAGTTTAGATGATTGACCGTTCATGACCTCAAATTTTGAAGGGCCCCATTTTTTTTATTGTTTTTCTATATTTGTAGTTCGTACTGTTCATGACCTCAAATTTTGAAGGGCCCCATTTTTTATTGTTTTTCTATATTAGTAGTTCGTCGTTCCCATAATAAATGTCGTATGTTTGACTTTTTGGTCAACTTGATTTAACTTTGATCACAATATTACCTAAGTTCATTTTTTTCTTGAAATTATGTAAATTGTCCATGGTAGTAATTTTAATAGAGAATCAAATACAAATTTTTAGAATTTCATGTAGATAACTGAATAGTCGTTAAAGTTTGGTCAAATTTTAATAAAGTTGACCAAAAGTCAAACAAGGAACATTTATTTTGAGTCGGCGGGAGCATTATACTTGTGTTACTTTCGGTCCAATTGGGCAATAAACAAACCATAGGTTTTACTATCAAATTACTGTTAGTAACAGAAACAAGAAAATATCTTGCAAGAACACAAATCACACACAAGAGTTACGTGGTTCACCACTTTGCTACATCCACAGGCGGAGGGAGAGAATATATTATCACTTGTGAATCACATTTACAAATTTCATTAATCTAGTGCACGAATTATTGATCACAATAATTCTTGACTATCCAAACTCTAGATCTAGTATTACATATGAGTAATTGAACTTCTTTTCTTTATTATGTTAGGAGAGTATTTATAGTTTTCTAAAACACTAACCCTAATTTAACAAGGAAACAACAATCCTTGTTCTTGAGGAATAAGAAAACAACGGGTCAAATAAAGCCCAAAGAGTCTTCGTTCGGCCCAGCTGACTCTAGGAGGCACAGACACGATCGTGCCATGGATCTGGCATGGCCGGCTACTTGAAATCATGACCAACGTCCCAAAAACACTGCCTTGCACGGTCGTGTTCACGATTCTGCGTGCGGCCGTGCCAACTTCAAAATCTCAAGAGTTACATTATTTGCTTCTTGGTTCATCCTCCATCAAGCCTATAATTTATAATTTAAAGGCATAATCCTAACAAATCTCCACTTTTACTTCAATCTCCCAAACCAATAACCAGAACTACGAAAAACTGACACAACTCCACCTTGAGCTTGCATCATTCGTACCAGAACTACGAAAAATGAACAATAATGAAGTTAATTTATTTATCACAATGAGAATCTAAATTTTTTATTTTTATAGTTTTTGATAGTGTAGTAGTAACAAGTTTTAGAATTTATTTGGATAATTTGTTTTTCCTAAATCTTTAGTCAAAGTTCAATCAAATAAACCACTTACAAAGTGAGACTATCCTAATGGGACGGAGGGAGTAGTTGTCTCTAGGAATAGCTTAGCCACAGAAAATGGTAGAGTAGCTTTCCATTTCTGTATATAATCCCAGCAACAATTTTGAGAAATGTTGATAGAGAAACATAAATGTGCTTTAGCAAAAAAATTACATTTATAAATTTCTCTTTGATAAACTTACAGACTAAAGGGCGCGTACTTGATTTCAGTGAGTGTGGGACACCTGGAAAAAAGGGGACGGAAAGTGGGAGGTTTTCGCCTACCGTGAGTTTCTCAAGCCCCAATTCATACCTGCTAAAGGGTTGCCGGTAACAAGTTCATTTGGCGAGCAATTTATTGTATCATTAAAGAGTTTATACATGTTTGTAACTTTTCTCCTCAATGTCTATCCTTTTATACCCAACACATGGACATCTTATTCTATCGATTTTTTATATATTATTTTTGAAAAAAAAATCTCTTCTACCGATTATTAAAGGGTTGTTTTTGGGATCATGGCTCGCTTTATTGTTGTTCCTTTCTTTCTATACACGATTGTTAAACATGGATGGGCTTCAATATAATCAAGTAATATAGAAGTGGCGTGCATCTGATCTTTGTGACCATGCCCATAATTCTTGAGCAAAGAAGTTTTCCTTTTTTTTTTTTTTGTTTACGGAAACAGAAAGGAAAGTGTTTTTGTATGAATGTAAGTAGACTTGTGGAGTAAGGAGGAATATCTGTTTTCTAGCTTGGTAGTAATGGCAATGATGTAATGGTGTTAGTTGATTGCTGTTCTGGTTTTCTCAAGTTGGTTGTGGTGTGGTATTCATTTTCCTTGATTTTGTACTACATCTGTCCCATAAACGCAGTCCCAATTTGTTTTAGATATCTCTGATTGAACTTTCACCAAGAATTTATTTATCCTAATGAAAATCTAAAATTGTTATTGGGTAATACTTGTAATGTTGTATCCAAAACAGGTTTTAGAATTTCATTTGAATTGAGTAACTTAAAATCACCGGTCAAAGTTCAATCAAAGATATTTCTAAAAATAAAAGTGAGACTATCTTTATTGGGCTTGAGGGTGTTTTGTATTAGTGATTGAGTCATGAACTTTTTGTAATTCTAGTGGTTGTTGTGTATAAATGGGTTATCTTTGTGAATTTTTGGTTAAATTGAGTATCAATAGTCATAACTTGATATTTAATTAATATTATTGATTAAATAGAGTATTTTTGGCAATATTGGATTTAATTCCTATTTTTTCTGGAATATCGCAGTTAGTCTTGTAAATGCTATCAAGTAGTTCCGTTAGCCTAAAAATTTACCGAACATGAGATTTGTGATGATTAATATTGTATTAGGACTAATTCAACGTGATTAGTGATTTAATATGGTTAATTAAGGTTAATTGGCGTTAATTAGCTTAACGGAGTTGTAAAACTTGACAGAACTTCACCAAACTTCATTAAATTGCATGTAACGTGGGTGTGACACGTCATGCTTGGTAAAAAGGGTATAAAACTCATCATTCTTATCTCAACAACACACATTGAAACACACACAACAAACCTTAAGAGAGTGAAAATCATGGAAATTCCATGATTTGAAAGTTAAAGCTTTAAAAATCTCTTCACGAGTCCTTCAAAGTTGTTATACTCATCAAGAGGAGTTTAGAGAACTAAAAACAATCAAGTTTCATTGGTGGAATTTCTCCAATAGGTAAGAAACTCAATCTTACACTAGTTTTTCATGTCCTACATGAATTTCTTAGTATTATGAAGTTACAATTGAAACAATTATGGCTTTTTAATGAGTTGAATTCGTGGGATTCAAATGATTATTGATGTTTTGAGTATAAAATTGTAAAGACCCGAAATTTTTTTTTTAAATACCTATGAACAATAAAGGATAACTATAATTAATGGGCTAATTAAAGAAGTGGGCTAAATAATTAAAGAGTGGGCCAAAGTGTAATGAGCTCAAAATTGGGTTGGCCCGAACTTAATTAAATAGACCCAACCCAAATAACAATTACCCAAAGTATAAAATCTTGAGTAGTGAAATTTTAGGTTTATATTTTCATTAATCAAAACAACACAAACACAAAAACCCTAATCTCTATACTAGGCGGCCGAACCAAGAGGGAGGAGGAAGAAGAGATTTTCGCCATTGTTTTTGAAGTGTAATCCGATTAATTTCAAGGTAATGTCAAACCTCACATTCTAAAATTTATTTCATTGATTTTGGTTGAGTAAAACTTAAACTATGCATGTTTAAAAGAAAATAATCATTAGGGTTGCATGCTAGTAATTGAGTATGGAGAATTTAATTGCTAAAAGCTTAGATTCAAGGCTTTAATAAAATGATAATCTCCATGTTAATTTATTATCAAGATTGATTTTATGATAATGATTTTAATGGATTAATACTCTACAATGTGTGGGGATTGAACCAATATGAGATTGAGGCTAATTAGGGTTTAACAAAAAGGAGGAAAATATTGGGTTTACACCCATAAGGGTTCGGCCGAATGCCCTTGAGATGGGGGAAAATTCTTTTGTTGATTTTAGTGATTATCGTTATTAATTGATGAATAAAATTGATGGTTGGGAATTTTAGAAAAAATTAAAGAACAAGAAAAATTAACCAAATCAATGAATATGGAGGATATGGGATTCGGCTATGGCCATATAGAGTGAGTGTTGATTCTTAATTAAAAAATGTTAAGAATTGGGACGGAAAAGTTAGTATTTAAGTTAGATTTATAATAGAAAGAAAATATAAACTTTAAAAGAGTTGTTGGAAAGTTAGAAAACTAACTTGAAAGAATATAATATGTACTTGGAAAACCTTGATAGTTAGAAAGTTAACGGAAAGGAGGAAGATTAAAAGATTTCAGTTAGTTTCCTAACGGAAAAGGATTAAACTGAAAAAGTTAAAGTTAAAAGGAATAAAAAGGAGACCTTGAGGTTAAAGGGGTCCAAGTGGTTAAAAAGAAACTTGGGGGACCTTTACGAACAAAACCAAAGTCAAGGGACCTTCCTGCAATTAAACTAAAGTTGAAGGATCAAATCGTAATTAATCCAAAGTTAAAGGACCAATTGGTAATTAATCCAAAGTTGAAGGACCAATTTGCAATTAACCCAAAGTTGAGGGACCAAGTTACAATTAACCCAAAGTTGAGGGATCAAATTGTAATTAAACCAAAGTTGGAAGACTTAATTACAATAATATTAAAGTTAAAGGACTGACTCGCAAATCGAAGTCAGAACCCGAAACGTAAAAGAGTAACGAAATAAAGAAGTAGAAACACATCTCTCAGTTAACTAAGTAGAAGTAGTTAACAATGTTGAGAGTACTAAAGTAAACTATTCAATGCCTTGTAGATTCGTACGAGGAGAACTCGGCAGGGAAAAGCAATCAAGGTAAGGGATTACGTTCCTTTTGTCCTTGCATTCTTGTTCAATTGGAATTCAGAATTTTATTCTCAGAGTAGCTATCGTTATGGCTAGATAGCATTTGAATGATCCTGCGATAAGTAAAAACGTTATTTGAAGTTATCCCTATTTGGTGATGTCCCCTTTGGTCACTAAATATCATTGAATCGAGACTTGTTATGCATACCTGTACCTTCGTATGTTTTCCTACTCTAGCCCTAGAAGTGAATACTAGTGGCTTGGAACACGTTTCCAGAAAGGAGGCGTGTCGTCCCTGAAACGGACGATTTATCCTGTAAAGGATATTAGTCTTGAAAGAGACTATCTTAAGTTAAGGGATTGCATGAGTGATCATATGCCTTCTCTCAGGAACTGTCTGATTACAAGGATAGTTCTCGACCCCGAGCATGTATGTGTGGATACCATACACGTTACGACCCGCACGAATTAGCTTGATGAAGCTAAGTGCATTAACTGTACCTTTGGCATTGAGGTTACAATGTACGTATGGAATTGACCGAAACTTTTATAACACCCTTGAATTGTAGAGCCATAATTCTTAAATGAATTTATCAAGTATGATGTTGACTGTGTCGAATCCCCAGTCGACTTTTCTAAGTTAAGATCACCCTATCGTCGGAACTTGATCTTGGAAGTGTTTGTTCTGGTCGTCTCTCCTTAGTAACCGTAGAGGCCGCGTATGAACTTACTGAGCATTCGTTCGCTCACCCCTATTCTATAAATTTTCTTTTCAGGATCAAGGTAGGTGGAGGAGGAGAGTAACCGCAAGGGAAGCGGTGTTTGAAGATTTTATTTGAAATTAAGAACATTTTTTGTTTTAAGTTCTTGAGTTGTAAGTATTATTATGGTTGGTATGATTTCCACCAAGACCAGTTTACTTCGTTTTATTGCTTCCGCATTGATGACTGTTTATGATGTAATGAGGGTTTGATTTATGGACCCCACTTCAATTATGGTTAATTAAGGATTTTAGTGCCATTAAATGCTCATTAAATGAGGGGAAAGTTAGGGGTGTTACAGTTGGTATCAGAGCAATGGCTTTAGGTCTTATGGGAGGTCCTAGGAGTTAAGACTGATTGAAGACTTAGTGCTTAACGATGATTGGGATCTACTTGAAAGTTTAAATAGAATTACCTCACTCTAGGTAAGATACTAAGAGTGATGAGTGAAAATATGTCCAAAGAAAGGAAGCCTGCTTATTCATAACTACATGCTTATTGTGTTTTGCATGTGTACCACTATTGAGGCTATCATTTATAAGTATTGACTTAGTTCTTATGGATTGTGTGTAGGCGTATGGCAAGGAGACCAATGAAGTCGGTCAGGCACAGTACAGAGCTCCAACAAGAAGTCAAGGCTTAGGAGAACACCATTAAGCAGTTAACTAAGGAGCTTCGCAAGACTAAGAGAGAGCTTAAGAAGGAGACTCTAGGAGTCGGAAGCCTGCAGAGTGTCATCAAGGGACGTGATGATGACTTAGTGTATGTAGAGGGAAAATTGGCAATACAAATGGAGAAAGTCAGAAGCTTAGAGAGCCATGTGATTAGGGCAAATCGCGAGTGGAACCAGATCAGTGTACAGTTGCTAGATGAGATAAAGCATGGTAATGAGCTGAAGAAAAAGATAGCCGAGCAAGAAGCGTATGAGGAAAAGCTTAGGGCTTCAAGCTATCAAATCTGGGCAGAAAAGATAGAATTACAAGAGAAGTATGATCAACTTGAAGCAGCACACGCAAATTGTGGAGTCTAGGACATGAAGATGCTCATAGTTTAAATTTAATTATTTATGTCAGACAGTTTTAGTACGTTGTTCTAATTGGATTTTTGGGACGAAATTCGTATTAATCTTTATTTTATCATACGTGACGGAACTCCGTTTTGGAGAACAAATTTTTAACGAAGTTATGGAATAACGTTTAAATAATTCCTAATTATTGCCCAGTTATTGTAAATTATTAATTACTCAGTGAACAGAGATGTAAGACAAGTTAGACCATCTACAACCCATGGATTAAGGAAGTAACCACGGGAAGAAGTAGAAGCACTAGTAGAACTAGTGAAAAGAAGTTAACTAACTAAGCACAAATAGTTAGCACCCAATAAAGATCAAACTCTAAAGGAAGAGTTTCTTATAAAGTAAGAGAACCAAGTTAATAAGCCCTAAGAAGTAACGTACTGAAACGGTTATTAGGGCAAGGGCGCGAGTAAGACCCAAAACACAAGATGTCACACAAACAAGTAAGACGTGACCCTAAATCAAAGTAAGAAGAACCAATATACCGTAAGAGATACGGAAACGTTATTAAAGTTAGACGAAATTGACTATTAGACCTAGTACTGAAATCGAATAAATTTACAGATGAATACTCGAAGCGGAAATGCCGGTGGAAACAACAACAATGGGAACGGTGGTAATAAAAGCGGGAATGGAAACGGACAAGTGGATCCGAACATGGTGAATTTCTTTCAGACGCTCACTCAGACATTAGCAGGGATAGGGCAGGCTGTGGCTGGAATCACCCAGGCACCACCGCCAGCAACGCTGAGGGACCCATTAGAATTGTTTCAAAGGAGGAACCCTGACTCATTCTCCGATACGGCAAAGGAAAAGCCTGAGGATTGGATCAAAAATACTGAAAGAATTTTTGAGACGCTTACCTGTACTGCAGAGCAGAAAGTGACGTTTGCAACGTTTATGTTGAAGGGAAAAGCTCGATCATGGTGGGAAGCGGAGAAGAGAGCCGCAGTGGCTCGAGGTGATCCTGCGATCACGAGGGACACGTTCAAAACAATGTTCCATGAGAAATACTACCCAACCAGTTTGAGGAATGAGCGAGTAGCTGAATTTTTGACCTTGACACAAGGGAGCCGGACAGTGGCAGAATATGGGGAGAAGCTTACGGACCTGTTAGAATTTGCTCCCCAATTTTTCGACAATGAAGAACAGAAAGCCAGGAAGTTTGAGGCGGGACTGAGTGACAGGATCAAGTACAGGATTACTCCGCTGGCATTGGCTACGTACTCCACAGTATTGGATCGGGCTAAGATAGTCGAGAAAGAGTCCGATAACTACCGAAGTCGCCGAGAAGAGAAAGGCAAAGGGGCAACAAAAGATCCAGACAGTAATAAGGGAACACAAGGGAACAAGGATCAGAATAACCAGAAGAGGAAAGCAGTCGACGACGGTGGTGATAAGGGAAATTATAAGGACAGACACAACAACAACAATCGAAACTCCAACAATAACAGAAAGGAGTGGAACAAGGGAGGAAACCGTGAGGTTGCGAATACGGACAAGTGCACCATATGTAATGGGAATCACAAAACGGAAGTCTGTTTCTACAAGGAACACAAGTGCTACAACTGCGAGAAGGTGGGACATCCAAAGTGGAAATGCCCCGAACCCAAGAAGGAAGGACCAGCTGCAAGGGCAGGAGGAAATAATGGGGGAAATGGCAGAGGCCGTGGGAGAATATTCACCATGACTGCCAAAGCTGCTAGCGTGAACGAAGATCTGGTGGCAGGTACGCTACAATTAAATTCCCGCGATGTATATGTGCTAATTGATACTGGGGCTACCCACTCCGTAGTTAGTCAGAAAGTAGCAAAGAAATTAAGATTACAACCAGATTGCAAATACCATTAGTAATAGATACACCTGCTAAGGAGGCCATTCCGATCACCACAATCTACAGAAAATGCACTCTAGGGATAGGGGCAGTAACCTAGAAGCCGATTTCATCGAACTAGACATGTCAGAGTTCGACGTGATATTAGGGATGGATTGATTGTCCTTACATCGGGCAAATGTGAACTGTCACGAGAAGGTAATGACGTTTCTAGGAGAAAAGGGAGAAAAGTGTGGTTTCACGGGGACAAAACCGAGGAAGCAAGTGAATCTGATCTCGGTGATGAAAGCTCGCAAACTAATCAGGAAGGGTTGTGAAGGATTTTTGGCGCACATAAGTAAGACGGAAGGAAAAGGAGTAACTATAGAGTCGCTCGAAGTAGTTAATGAATTCCAAGACGTATTTCCGGAAGAGCTGCCGGGAGTACCATCTGTTAGAGAAGTGGAATTCACGATTGACTTAGCACCGGAGACGGCACCTATCTCGAGGGCACCGTACAGAATGGCTCCGACGGAATTAAAGGAGTTGAAAGAACAACTGCAGGAATTACTGGACAAAGGGCTAATTAGACCGAGTGTATCTCCATGGGGTGCACCAGTACTATTTGTGAAGAAGAAGGATGGGTCGATGAGGCTATGTATCGACTATCGTGAGTTGAACAAAGTGACTGTGAGAAATCAGTACCCATTACCGAGAATTGATGACTTATTTGACCAATTGAGAGGAGCTTGTTACTTTTCTAAGATTGATCTTAGGTCAGGATATCATCAGTTAAGAGTCAAGGATGTGGATGTAGCAAAGACCGCGTTCAGAACGAGATACGGACATTATGAATTCGTTGTGATGCCTTTCGGTCTAACGAACGCACCAGCTGCTTTTATGGAGTTAATGAATAGGATATTTCAAGAATACCTAGACAAGTGTGTGATAGTTTTTATTGATGACATCCTAGTATACTCTAAGTCTAAAGAAGAACATGCTGAGCACTTGAGACTAGTGCTAGGGATTTTGTGGAAACAGAGACTGTATGCCAAATTTACGAAGTGTGAATTTTGGTTGGAAAGGGTGGCTTTCTTGGGACACATAGTATCAAGAGAGGGGATTTCAGTTGACCCAACTAAAATAGAAGCCATAATGGATTGGGAGTGCCCAACTACGGTGACAGAAATAAGAAGCTTTTTGGGTTTAGCCGGTTACTACCGCAGGTTTGTGGAAGGATTTTCTAAATTATCTGGACCGATGACGAGATTAACTCAAAAGGGAGTCAAGTTCGTATGGACAGAAGAATGTGAGAAGAGTTTCCAGGAGTTGAAAAGTAGATTGGTGTCCGCACCAGTACTAGCCGTACCGACTGGATCCGAAAGCTTTGTAATATATAGCGATGCCTCATTGAAGGGATTAGGTTGTGTACTGATGCAGAATGACAAGGTGATAGCATATGCATCGAGACAGCTAAAGATACATGAGAGGAACTATCCGACACATGACTTAGAGTTAGCGGCAGTAGTATTCACCTTGAAGATTTGGCGACACTATTTGTATGGTGTGAAATGCCAAATCTTTACAGATCACAAGAGTCTCAAATATATTTTCACGCAGAAGGAGTTAAATATGAGGCAGCGGAGGTGGCTAGAACTCCTCAAGGACTATGACTGCGAGATTCTATACCATCCTGGTAAGGCAAATAAGGTAGCAGACGCTCTTAGTAGAAAGAATCATGGAATGTTAGCGACAATGATCTCTAAGGAGGTAAACGTCTGGAAAGATGTCAAGGGAATGAATCTAGACGTGAGAGTGAGCGGGTTTTTGGCACGATTGACGTTGCAACCTGCATTGTTGGGAAGGATCAAAGAAGCACAAGAAACAGACAACGAGAGAGAAGTACTAATCGGAAGAGGACGAGTGAAAGATCTTCATATGGGCGAGGATGGAATTTTGAGGTACCAGAAGAGAGTGTGGGTGCCAAACAACGACGAGATTAAGAGAGAAATAATGGGGGAGGCACACTGTTCAAAATTTTCTGTACACCCAGGGAGTACCAAAATGTATAGAGATATGAGGGAGTCATACTGGTGGAACAATATGAAGAACGATGTGGCGGAATATGTGAACCGATGTCTGACCTGTCAACAGGTGAAAAGCGAACATCAGAAGCCGGCAGGGTTATTACAGTCATTGCCAATTCCTGAATGGAAATGGGAAAACATCGCTATGGATTTCGTAAGTGGGTTGCCGAAGACGGCCGGGAAGCACGATGCGATATGGGTTATAGTAGACAGATTGACTAAGTCGACACACTTCCTAGCAATTAAGAAGACGGAATCGCTAGAAAGGTTGGCCAAGTTGTATATTGATAAGATAGTGAGGTTACACGGGATACCCGTCTCAATAGTGTCCGACAGAGATACCAGGTTCACTTCGAAGTTCTGGAATAGTCTACAAGGGGCGCTTGGGACCGAGTTAACTATGAGCACGACCTTCCACCCACAAACAGATGGTCAGTCGGAGAGGACCATACAGACACTAGAAGACATGCTGAGGGCAACATCGTTGGATTGACCTAATGCGTGGGATGAGCATCTACCATTGGTCGAATTTGCATATAACAACAGCTTCCATGCGAGTATTGGGATGGCACCGTACGAAGCGTTGTATGGGAGGAAGTGCAGATCGCCAACTTGTTGGGACGAGGTTGGTGAGAGGAAGTTAGGTGGACCAGAGATCGTGCAAATTACCGCCGACAAAGTACAACAGATTCGAAAGTGGCTACAGACTGCACAAAGCCGACAGAAATCCTATGCTGATAATAGGAGGAGGGAATTAGAGTTCCAACCGGGGGATCGCGTATTCTTAAAGATCTCGCCAACGAAAGGGATTATGCGGTTCGGAATCAAAGGCAAATTGAGTCCACGGTATCTGGGACCCTTCGAGATACTCGATAAGATCGGAGAGGTGGCGTATAGGTTGGCATTGCCACCTGTGCTGTCTGGAGTGCACAATGTATTTCACATCTCCATGCTGAGGAAGTATGTACACGATCCAAGTCACGTGATCGAGTATAAGCAATTAAGAGTTCGAGTGGATTTGACATACGACGAACGACCTATCAAGATAATCGACAAGAAGGACGAGGTAGTGAGGAAACGCACCATTCCATATGTCAAAGTACACCGGAGTAATCACACAGAGAGGGAAGCGACGTGGGAACTGGAAAGCGAAATGCGCGAATTGTACCCAGACATCTTCTCGGAGTAAGGTACGTCTAAGTTTGAGGACAAACTTCTTTTAAGGGGGTAAAGATGTAAAGACCCGATATTTTTTTTAAATAACTATGAACAATAAAGGATAACTATAATTAATGGGCTAATTAAAGAAGTGGGCTAAATAATTAAAGAGTGGGCCAAAGTGTAATGAGCTCAAAATTGGGTTGGCCCGAACTTAATTAAATAGACCCAACCCAAATAACAATTACCCAAAGTATAAAATCTTGAGTAGTGAAATTTTAGGTTTTTATTTTCATTAATTAAAACAACACAAACACAAAAACCCTAATCTCTATACTAGGCGGCCGAACTAAGAGGGAGGAGGAAGAAGAGATTTTTCGCCATTGTTTTTGAAGTGTAATCCGATTAATTTCAAGGTAATGTCAAACCTCACATTCTAAAATTTATTTCATTGATTTTGGTTGAGTAAAACTTAAACTATGCATGTTTAAAAGAAAATAATCATTAGGGTTGCATGCTAGTAATTGAGTATGGAGAATTTAATTGCTAAAAGCTTAGATTCAAGGCTTTAATAAAATGATAATCTCCGTGTTAATTTATTATCAAGATTGATTTTATGATAATGATTTTAATGGATTAATACTCTACAATGTGTGGGGATTGAACCAATATGAGATTGATGCTAATTAGGGTTTAACAAAAAGGAGGAAAATATTGGGTTTACACCCATAAGGGTTCGGCCGAATGGCCTTGAGATGGGGGAAAATTCTTTTGTTGATTTTAGTGATTATCGTTATTAATTGATGAATAAAATTGATGGTTGGGAATTTTAGAAAAAATTAAAGAACAAGAAAAATTAACCAAATCAATGAATATGGAGGATATGGGATTCGGCTATGGCCATATAGAGTGAGTGTTGATTCTTAATTAAAAAAATGTTAAGAATTGGGACGAAAAAGTTAGTATTTAAGTTAGATTTATAACGGAAAGAAAATATAAACTTTAAAAGAGTTGTTGGAAAGTTAGAAAACTAACTTGAAAGAATATAATATGTACTTGGAAAACCTTGACAGTTAGAAAGTTAACGGAAAGGGGGAAGATTAAAAGATTTCAGTTAGTTTCCTAACGGAAAAGGATTAAACTGAAAAAGTTAAAGTTAAAAGGAATAAAAAGGAGACCTTGAGGTTAAAGGGGTCCAAGTGGTTAAAAAGAAACTTGGGGGACCTTTACGAACAAAACCAAAGTCAAGGGACCTTCCTGCAATTAAACTAAAGTTGAAGGATCAAATCGTAATTAATCCAAAGTTAAAGGACCAACTGGTAATTAATCCAAAGTTGAAGGACCAATTTGCAATTAACCTAAAGTTGAGGGACCAAGTTACAATTAACCCAAAGTTGAGGGATCAAATTGTAATTAAACCAAAGTTGGAGGACTTAATTACAATAATATTAAAGTTAAAGGACTGACTCGAAAATCAAAGTCAGAACCCGAAACGTAAAAGAGTAACGAAATAAAGAAGTAGAAACACATCTCTCAGTTAACTAAGTAGAAGTAGTTAACAATGTTGAGAGTACTAAAGTAAACTATTCAATGCCTTCTAGATTCGTACGAGGAGAACTCGGCAGGGAAAGCAATCAAGGTAAGGGATTACGTTCCTTTTGTCTTTGCATTCTTGTTCAATTGGAATTCAGAATTTTATTCTCAGAGTAGCTATCGTTATGGCTAGATAGCATTTGAATGATCCTGCGATAAGTAAAAACGTTATTTGAAGTTATCTCTATTTGGTGATGTCCCCTTTGGTCACTAAATATCATTGAATCGAGACTTGTTATGCATACCTGTACCTTCGTATGCTTTCCTACTCTAGCCCTTGAAGTGAATACTAGTGGCTTGGAACACGTTTTCAGAAAGGAGGCGTGTCGTCCCTGAAAAGGACGATTTATCCTGTAAAGGATATTAGTCTTGAAAGAGACTATCTTAAGTTAAGGGATTGCATGAGTGATCATATGCCTTCTCTCAGGAACTGTCTGATTACAAGGATATTTCTCGACCCCGAGCATGTATGTGTGGATACCATACACGTTACGACCCGCACGAATTAGCTTGATGAAGCTAAGTGCATTAACTGTACCTTTGGCATTGAGGTTACAATGTACGTATGGAATTGACGGAAACTTTTATAACACCCTTGAATTGTAGAGCCATAATTTTTAAATGAATTTATCAAGTATGATGTTGACTGTGTCGAATCCCCAGTCGACTTTTCTAAGTTAAGATCACCCTATCGTCGGAACTTGATCTTGGAAGTGTTTGTTCTGGTCGTCTCTCCTTAGTAACCGGAGAGGCCGCGTATGAACTTACTGAGCATTCGTTCGCTCACCCCTATTCTATAAATTTTCTTTTCAGGATCAAGGTAGGTGGAGGAGGAGAGTAACCGCAAGGGAAGCGGTGTTTGAAGATTTTATTTGAAATTAAGAACAGTTATTGTTTTAAATTCTTGAGTTGTAAGTATTATTATGGCCGGTATGATTTCCACCAAGACCAGTTTACTTCCTTTTATTGCTTCCTCATTGATGACTGTTTATGATGTAATGAGGGTTTGATTTATGGACCCCACTTCAATTATGGTTAATTAAGGATTTTAGTGCCATTAAATGCTCATTAAATGAGGGGAAAGTTAGGGGTGTTACAAAAGTACCATGTCTATGGTATTATGTGATGAAACTTTTGTGGAAATGTTTTATGTGAAAGAATGAAATATAATGAATCAATGAATTGTACATATGAGTACAAGCGTAGTGTAAATAGTTGAATAATTATGGTATCACATGGTAGAATTCTATGTGAATTATTGTGTTATGGAAACATGATTTTGAGTGTTATGTCTTGATTGAACACCCACTTATGGGTATTTCAATTGAAAAACTTTAACCTTTCTTGGGTGATCAAGTTTTTGTGATTGATATTAATGGTAAAAGTTTATGGAGGATATATAAATGAACTTTAAAGGGATAAGATGTATGAAATAAAAGAATATTGAGATCAAATGGATTAAGATGAATGTTGTTATGGTTTGTGTTATGTGAATGATATAAGGATTTATTAGGTAATCTTTAAGTACATAATGTCTAAATTGGAAATAAAGTGTGAGTGACTAAGCGGTGTGGTTGCACCAAAATATGGTAGATTGAAATATATATGTTAAATGTAAAGTTGATAGGTTGAAATATACCCAGGGCCGGCCATGTAGCAAGACAAGTGAGGTGGCGGCCTAGGGCCCCCGAAATTTTACTCGATTTTAGGGCCCCAAATTTCTAAATTAGTATATACAAGCCCCATATTTCAACAACGTTTTTTTCTCGTTCTAGTGGCAAGAGTGAATGGCTTGAAATATCAAGCGTGTGTTTTATGGGCCGGGTTCGAACCCCTTCACCCACAAATAATTTTTTCCTCTTTTTCCTCTTTAACACTCTTTTCTCTTAACTCTCCATGGACTTTTCTCCCCCTTCCAATCCAAAACTAGTCACTTTAAACTTCTTCTCTCATTCGTTGTAATTTAATTAGTAGGATTTTTTTTTTTTTTTTTTTTGTTTTGTTTTGTTTTGTTTTTTTGGTTTTTGCAATAGCTTTTATGACATAATTGTAACTACTACTTCTATTGAAGTATTTGCATCTATCACTAATTCAATTCGCACAATATTTTCTTACTTTCTTTGTACTTATTTTTTTTCTCAATTTAATTACCAAATCCTACAAGCTAAGTCAGTCTTTCTATTAGTAATAAATTCCTCCAAGTTTTGTTGTTAGCATACGAAAGAACGTTGAGAGTCGTAAAATAGAGAGAGTAGAGATCTACAAACGGTAAACCGCACTATTGCTCATACAAAGATTTAAGGCCCCCGACCGTATAGTTAGCCTAGGGCCCCAAATTCAACAGGACCGGCCCTGAATATACCTAGTCTTTGTGAAGTTTGATTTCTTATATTTTTTATGTGTTGATATGAAGTCTTAAGTGAAAAATATACAAGTAAAATTGTTGGAATAGTTGTTGGTCAAGTTGATGGAACATACCTCATCTTGTATTATATACTCTTCACAATGTTAAAAGAAATGGAAAGGTGTATATATATATATAATATATATATATATATATATATTATATATATATATAATATATATATAGGGTCGCGCTCCTGTGAGAACCATTTTATATGAGAACCGTGAGAACCAATTATAACCATTAGATTAGAAAAAAAAATTCAAGGGTCCAGATGTTAGATACATTGGATACACTTGGATTACGTTAGTTTTTAACATAGTGTATCCAAGTGCAACACTTAGATACAATACTTATTAACCTATTGTATCCAAGTGTAATATCGATTTTTTTTGTAATGTATCTAAGTGTATCAATCTAACATATGGTTGGATTATTTTTTTTCTAATCACGGTTTCCACGATATTTAGGTTCTCATTTGAGCTCCTATATATATATATAATATATATATATATATATATAATATATATATATATATATAAATGTGAACCATAACTGCATGAGAACCATGAGAACCATAATCACCATTAGATCAAAATAATTGAATGGTTCAGATTTATGTAATGGGAAGGAGAGGCGGTGTCATTTTTGAAATTTCTATGAACTATGAGGGAAAAAGTAACATGAGAATTACATTTCAAAGTACTCCCTACGTTTCATGTCACTTGAGACTTATTTCCTTTTCCGTCCGTTCACGTTAGGGATGACCAAACCTAACCGGAACCGCCAAACCGGACCGAAGCCGAAAAGCCCAAAACCGTCTTGACCTTGACGAAAACCTGAACCGTTTGTAACACGGCCGATTCCGATTCATCCTCTCTAAAAACCGTGAACCGGCGGTTCCGAACCGCCATGAACAGCCTATACCGAACTGGAACCGTTATCAAGACCGTTAGAAATCCGGAAAAAACAGGCAAAATCGTTAGATTTATAACGGTTTCATCAGAATAACCGTTACTAATGGAACGTTGACAAGAAAAGTTGAGTTTTGACTGAATTTTTACCCAAATTTAGCGAATAAAAATAATATTAAAATTTGTTGAGTATATAAAAGAAAAGAGAACGGACGTCTTTATTTTTTAAACATTTTTTCTATACCTTTTTGTAAAAAAAAATCGGCAATAGAATATTATTATAATTTTTTTTTCTGTTAAAAGAATTACTTTTTTTTTTTTTTAAAAAATAAATCTTTGGACCGGCGGTTCCGAACCGTGAACCGGAGGTTTCGAACCGTGAACGGGCGATTCCGAACCGTAACCGTAACCGAAAAAGAAACGGTTCGGTTATGGTTCAAGCTTTTCCCAAACCGGAACCGTGTTTGGCCATCCCTATTCCACGTGACTTGAGACTGCCAAATGGCTAAGAATATTTATTATTCCTCCTACTCATTTTCTCTCTTCTTTAGTTTTACACGCACAACACCAATCAACTTACTATTCCTCACACTCATTCTTTCTCATATTTAATTTTTCATACTTACAAACACCTCCTCCACTATTTCTCTCTCCTACTTTTCCTTAATTTGTGTGCCAAAATTTTTGGTCTCAAGTGACATGAAACGGAGGGAGTATGCCACGTCATCATCGAAAGTATCATTCAAATTTAAAAATTAAATATCTCAATACATATAAGTCGGAAAAAAATCAAAGCACACTGATTTTTTCGTCTCGACGAAACGAATCAAACTACATCCCTAAAGATAGGGTTTTGAAAAAAATTATCGAACAACAATGAAATGTTCAAAATGCACTTAAATACAGTAGCTAATTAGCTACTGTATCCGAGCACTATGGTCAAAATTTAGCTATTGCATCCAAGTGCAGTTTTCAAAATTTGGCTACTGTATCCAAGTGCAATGATCAAAATTTTGCTACTGTATCCAAGTTCAATGATCAAATTTAGCTACAGTATCCAAATGTATCTGTTGTATCCGAGTGTAATGTTCAAAATTTAGCAAATGTATCCAAGTGTTTCTAATGTATCTAAGTGCAATATTTAAAATTTAGCTATTGTATACAAGTGTATCTACAAGTGCAATGTTTGAAATTTAGCTATTGTATTCAATTTATCTACTGTATCCAAGTGCAAAGTTCATAATTAAGTAACTGTATCCAAGTGTATGTACTTTATCCAAGTGTATTTACCGTATATAAGTGTAACGTTCAAATTTAGCTACTGTTTCTAAATGCAATGTTCAAATTTTAGCTATTGTATCCAACTGTATCTAATGTATCTAAGTGCAATGATTAAAATTTAGATATTTTAATCCAAATGTATCTAATATACAAGTGCAATGCATCTAAAAATTTAGCTAATGTATCCAAGTGTATCTATTGTATCTACATGCAAATACTAAAATTTAGCTATTGTATCTAAGTGTATCTCTTTGTATCCAAGTGCAATACTCAAAATACACTTGGATATAGTAGATACTAGCTATTATATCCAAGTGTAATGTTCAAAATTTAGCTATTGGTATTTAAAGTAGTATCCACTGTATCTAAATGAAATGTTCAAAATTTTGCTAATGTATACAAGTGTATCTGATGTATCTAAGTGCAATATTTAAAATACACTTGGATATAGTAGCTAACCAGCTAATGTATCTAAGCGTATTTTGATAATTAGACGTTGTTCAATATTATTTTTTCAAAACCTATCTTCAGGGCTGTAGTTTGATTCGTCTCGTCGAGACGAAGAAATTAGTGTTCTCGAATTATTTTTTCGATTTATAGTTAATGAGATATTTAATTTTGAAAATTTAGGGAAATTTTGGGTGATGATGTGGCAGATTCTGAAGCACACATGGTATTTAGCCCTTCCCTTTGTCAGTCAACCTAATTACAAGAATGCTACCAAATTTTTAAACTAAAAAAGTAATCTAAACTTTTGATTTGTTTCTAATATAATGGTTATCATTGGTATCATAGTTCTCACCTGATTTGGTTCTCATTGGAGCATGACTATATATGTATATATATATATATATGTACATATTCCCTTTGTCTCGTCATAATACCGCATTTTTCTTTTTAGTCGATTTCAGAATGATCAAATAAAAATAGTGATAGTACAATTTTACCTAGGTACAATCAATAAACAAAGATCTAAAATACATATGTGATATTTATTTTGAAACATCTGGAGAATATTTTTGTTGGTGATTTTGAAATTAATATTTGAACCAAGGGACCAAGTTACACAACTAATACGTCTTAAAAAGTTAGTCTCACATTTTTTAATTTTTTTTTTTTATTACAAATCTACTTTCAGTTATTCAAAGAAAAATTTAAAACTTAATATTAATACACCATTATAAATTTTATCGATACAAATCTAAAATATTGCTGAGAATTAACTCTATTACGAGGACGGAGGAAAGTATAAAGTATAAATCTATATATATTAAAAGCTGAGGCGTAGGGTTGTGGAATCGCCACATGGACATGTCTTGGCTAATGCTTGCTTTTGGTAAAGCCATGTCATCACCACCCTAAATTTTAAATGACTTTTGGTATTCTTTTTATTAGCTAATAGTATTAGTTAAAGATATTAGTTATTATATAGGTTAACTATTACTATTGATAGTATTAGTTTGTTGGGTTTCGATCAAACATGCGCAGCGGAATTTAGCATTTAAAATTTTTGAAACCCAAAGCCATGGATCCGTTCATACGATTAAATCAAATACAACATAAGAATAAAGGAATAAACTAACCTTGATGGCTATCAAATTCTCTTGGTCTTTGGTGGAGGTTTGAAGACTTGATCACGATCACAAAGCTTGAACACGAACTTTGAAGATGATGATTTTCACCCTCTAGCGGTATCCACACTTCGAACGAATATCAAAGTAGCTTCTTTGATCTTGGTTGCTAGACCAAATTGTGAAACACTTTTTCACAATCAAAAGAACTATATGGAATTTATTTTGTGTATTATTTTGTTCCTCAACCAAGAATGTCTTGAACAAAATAAACCCTCTCTCAAACTCTTTGAGACTCACAAAATCATTGGCCTAGAGTGCTGGCCGAATTTGGTCTTTTATACACAAGTATGACCTATTCCAAATAGGAAACTTGTGTCAAAATCGTCCAAAATCGTTTCCAAAACAAATTAGGATCTGCCACCCGACAGCACTGTGCGGCCGCCCAAAATCACCTGTGCGGTCGCACAACTATCTGAAGCAAAACTGGTACAAACTGTCCTAAGTGTGCGGGCGCCCAGTCAATACTGTGCGGTCGCCCACTCTTCAGAATGTCCAGAATTTCCAAAATTCCAATATAGTCCCTTTTAAAGATTCGTTCTATTGTGTGTGACCTCTAGGATTATACTAAGTTGGCAATGGACTCAACATGATCCCATAAGATATGATTAGGTTCTAGCAAACGTCATACCTACTCAAATAGTATAACTAGATACAAGTTCGCATTCCTTTAGAATATGTCACAATCCCTTTGTCCACGATGTCATTGAACACAAGTCATGGTCAAACAGTCAACTTGTTTTGTTCAATAGTTTCTCGATTCCGAATATGTTGATAATCCAAATGACATTGATCCAATCAATTCATCTGAGTCCGGCCGAACATTTCATCAACATCATTCCTACGAGTGGCCCAAGCTTGACATCTCTCGAGGAGGGACAAATCCATTTAGCTTATATTCTTCCCAACGGGATTCCGATTATGCCAATCATACCCTTTATAACTACTCGGTTAAAAGTAGCGTTTGAATATGTCCAACATAATGTTCATCAGTGGAAGACTATAATAACTTCATGTCTAAGGATTCAAATGACATAACTAATATGAGATATATGTACGACATAGACCATGACATAAATCTCATAGAGCGGGTCATGTCCAGTACCTTGTTCCAAACAAGTACCCATAAATCTAACATGATCATCCTATGACCATTTAGCCTTTATACTAGTGCTTAACAAGTACTAGGGACGGGGATTATTATAAGTAAACATGAACAACAATAATAATCAAAACATCTCTTTATTGATATGAAATAAATGATAACAATTACAACGTTTATTAAACGTGCCTAGGGCACCACTACCAACAATCTCCCACTTGCCCTAGGCCCAATCTCCCATGTATCTAATACCCATGGACCTAACATGACCATCATGTTTAGCTTGTGGAAGTCCCTTTGTTAGCGGGTCCGCAACATTGTCATCAGTAGGTACTCTGCATATATTTACGTCTCCCCTATCAACGATCTCTCGAATGATATGAAAACGCCTAAGTATGTGTTTGGATTTCTGATGTGCTCTTGGTTCCTTTGCTTGAGCAATAGCACCATTATTATCGCAATAAAGTTCTATTGGATTAGCAATACTAGGAACCACGTCAAGTTCAGTTATGACTTCTTAATCCAACAGCTTCCTTTGCAGCATCAGATGCAGCAATATACTCAGCTTCTGTTGTAGAATCAGCGGTTTGTACTTTGCTTGGAACTCTTCCAGCTTACAGCTCCACCATTTAACATAAACACAAACCCGATTGCGATCGGCTATCATCTTTGTCGGTTTGGAAGCTTGCATCCGTGTAGCATTTACAACGAGATCATCTTCCATTCCTCCATAGACCAAAAAACGAGTCTTTAGTCCTTCTCAAGTACTTAAGAATCGCTTTTACAGCTATCCAGTGATTTTCGTCAGGGTCGGATTGGTATCTACTTGTCATGCTCAAAGCATAAGATACATCCGGCCTAGTACAAATCATGGCATACATGATGACCCAATTGCCGAAGCATATGGAACATCATTCATTTTCTCACGCTCATCTTTTGTCTTAGGACATTGAGTCTTGCTTAGAGAAACTCCATGTAACACGGGCAAGGTTCCTCTCTTAGAATTTTCCATACGGAATCTTCTAATGACCTTGTCAATGTATGTACTTTGGCTTAAACCAAGTAGCCTCCTTGATCTATCTCTATAGATCTTAATGCCAAGAATATATGCGGCTTCACCCATATCTTTCATTGCGAAGCACTTTCCTAACCAAGTCTTCACAGACTGAAGTGTAGGAATGTCGTTTCCAATGAGCAATATGTCATCCACATATAAAATAAGGAATAGCACTATGCTCCCACTAATCTTCTTGTATACACAAGGCTCATCTTCGTTCTTGATGAAACCAAACTCTTTGACCGATTCATCAAACTGAGATTCCAACTCCTAGAAGCTTGCTTCAATCCATAGATGGATCTCTGCAATTTGCATACCTTAGAATCTTGTTCAAAACCTTCTGGTTGTGTCATATACACATCCTCTTGTAGTTTTTCCATTTAGGAAAGCGGTTTTGACATCCTCTGCCATATTTCATAGTCATGATATGCGGTAATGGCAAGCAAGATTCTTATAGACTTGATCATTGCTACGGGTGAAAAGGTCTCATCATAGTCAATACCATGAACTTGCCTATAACCTTTCGCTACAAGCCTAGCTTTGTAAGTATGCACCTTCCCATCCATGTCAGTCTTCTTCTTGAAGACCCATTTGCATCCTATGGTTTTTACACCTTCGGGCGCATCAATCAAATTCCAAACTTGATTGTCTTGCATGGATTGCAATTCGGATTCCGTGGCTCCAAGCCACTTGTCCGAATCAGGAGAAGACATCGCCTCTTGGTAGGTTGACGGTTCATCATTCTCAATGATTTCTACCTCATTACTATCCGTTACGAGAAATCCATATCTCTCGGGCTCGGATCGTAACCTACTAGATCTGCGAGATGCTTGTGTATTTTGAACAGGTTCCACAACTCCTTGTGGTTCTTTTCTTGTTCCACTATTGGTTCAATGTTATTTTCTGGGTCTCGAATTTCTTCAAGATTTATTTTACTCCCACTGATTTCTTTGGAGAGAACTCTTTCTCTAGAAAGACACCAGTTCGGGCAACAAACACTTTGTTGTCCTCTCGGTTTGTAAAAGTAATATCCTTTAGTTTCCTTAGGATATCCCACGAAAATACATTTATCAGATTTGTGTGCAAGTTTGTCTGAGATATTCTTTTGACAAAAACTTCACAACCCCCAAATCTTCATGAAAGATAGACAAGGTTTCTTTCCGCTCCACATCTCATATGGAGTCTTTGAACCGATTTAGTTGGAACACGATTTAGTGTGAAAGCAGCGGTTTCTAGAGCGTAACCCCAAAAGATATTGAAGATCAACTTGACTCATCATTGATCGAACCATGTCTAACAAAGTCCGATTCCTCCTCTCGGACACACCATTCCATTATGGTGTTCCGGGTGGAGTCAATTGTGAAACTATTCCACAATTCTTTAGATGATCATCAATTCTTGACTTAAGTATTCACCACCACGATCTGATCGAAGTGCTTTAATACTTTTGCCAAGTTGTTTTTACTTCATTTTGAAATATTCTAAATATCTCAAATGCTTCACTCTTATATTTCATTAGGTAAACATACCCAAATCTACTATAATCATCAGTAAAGTTATGAAGTATTGAAATCCTCCCCTAGCATTGCTACTTAATGGTCCGCATACATCGGAATGTATCAACCCCAATAAGTCGCTTGCCCTTTCACCCAACTTGGTAAAAGGTGTCTAAGTCATTTTTCCAAAGACACGACTCACAAGTATCATATGACTCTAAGTCACATGAACTCAAAAGTCCGTCCCCATGGAGTTTTGAGATACGCTTCTCATTAATATGACCAAGACGGCAATGCCACAAATAAGTATGATTTACATCATTAGGTTTAGATTTCTTATTTACATGATAGACATTATTTTCATTCTTGACATCCAAGATATAAAGGCATTAAATGAATTAGCAATACCATAAAGCACATCATTTAAATAATAGAAAATTTCTTATTCTCAATAAGAACTTAAAACCTTCATTATCCAAACAAGAAATTGAAATAATTTTCTGCTTAAATCCGGAACATAATAACAATTGTTCAAAACAAGAATTAATCCGGAAGGTAAAGTGACTTCATAAGTCCCTACGGCTAATGCAGCAACTCTTGCTCCATTTCCCACACGTAGATCTACTTCACCTTCTTTAAGCATCTCCTATTCTTTAGTCCCTGCACATTTAGACAAATGTGAGAACCACATCCGGTATCCAATACCCAAGAATCAGTGGTAGAAAGGAGAATATCTATCATATAGATACCTGAAGTCGACGCAGCCTTGCTGCTCTTCTTCTTCTTTTGCTCTTTCCAAGAAAGCCTTGCAATTACGTTTCCAATGACCAATTTCTTGACAATGGAAACAAATTGCATCCTTTTGTGTATCGGGTTTTGCCTCAGAAGCCGTGGCAACCTTTGCCTTGCTTATCTTGGTTTGACAACTTTTGCCTTACCCTTGCCTTTGGCACCAGGCTTCTTCCCATCATGAACCAAGAGCACGGGAGAACCTTTCTCCACAATTTCATCTCTGCAGTCTGAGCATCCCATGCAACTCAGAGAGATTCTTATCCATTCCATGCATGTTATAATTCTCAGCAACAACTGATTATAACTTTTAGGCAATGAATTAAGAATGAGATCCGTGGCTAGCTCCAATGGGATTGGATAGCCAAGTTTCTCAAGGTGCTCTACATAACCTTTCATTTTAAGAAAGTGAGGACTCACTTGTTGCCCTTCATTCATTTTACAAGTAGTGAATGCAACAATGGTCTTGTACCTCTCTTGCCTAGCTTGCTCTTGAAACATGGTTCTCAACTCCACGCCTATCTCATAGGCTTCCAAATGTTCCAAACTTTGTTGGAGTTTTGAACACATAGCAGCAAGCCTGAGACAACTTACATCTCTAGAATCATTACGATGTTTCTTGTAATTGTCTCTTTCTACCCTAGGGGCAGTAGGCGGTGGTTCAGCAGGGAGAGGCCATCGAGAATGTACAACTTATCTTCTTGCCTAAGAACAATTCTTATGCTACGGATCCAATCATAAGTTGTACCATTCTCTTCGAGCTTATCCTTCTCAAGGATCGATCGCAAACGACATTGATTGAGTGTTATTAGTCATTATCTACAAATATGCAAAAATTTCCAAATTTAATAAGTACCGATTTTCATTAAGAGATAAATAGTGTATTTTTCAAACAAAATACTCCCACTAAATTATATAACCTTCTTATACATCCAATGTATAATATAATTTAATTGGGTTGAGATCCCGCTTTAATCTAATTTTGAGTACGCTTTGGCGCCCGCTCAAAATAAATCAATTAGGTAGACAACTCTTGTCAATCATATCTCATATGACTCTCAGTTATTTTCATGAGATTCTTTAAGAAATCCAATTTCAAAAGCATGTTAAATCTCATCTTTGCCTTAAGCCAAAACTGTTTTGACGTTTAATTAAGTCCAACCATTTTAAACGCATAGGAAACTCTTATTCACTCATCTTGCTCAAACATGAATAAAATCAATGCACCTCGCTTTGGTGAGCCCACATAAAATTACTCATGTATAAACAAGTGTTTTAATCATGGTATGGCAATAAAAGACTTAAATTTTCTTTGAAGGTTCATCACATATAGCATATAACACATTTATGAGCACATAATATAAACATGTTACACATCAAGTTTAGCCACTAAATTAATCTCCATTAATTTAAGCATGGTATTTATGTGTCATTAGTTTCTCTATAATTATGAGGATGAGACTATTTCAACTTTGGTCATTATCTCCAAATCAAGACAACAAGAAGTGCGGTCGAACTAAGCCATTAGGCAACCACAATCCCGCACTAATTCAAGAAACAAGAAAGTAGTCCATGTGGCCGAAACTAAGCAATAGATGGTCTCGATGAACGTAGGCCAATGCATTCACAATTCCACATGGATCTCCAAACTTTGAATCAAGAACTTTGTTTCTCATTTTAGCAATTATGAACTCTTCATAATTCTAACTTCGTTTTTCTTTGAAACTTTGATTGCGATCAATTTTGGGAAACACAATCTCGATGAACGCAGATTAGCCATCCAAAACTTGAACCAACCTTAGAATCACAGACTAAAACAAATAGGAAAATCAAACCCCAAGATCCTCACATAAACCAACTACCCAAAACCCATTCCAGATCAACAAGTCTGGACTGGTTCTGTTACTGGTTTTGTTGGATCTCTCGAAAATTCCAAATTCTGATTTCAACCAAAATCAGACAATCTGATCCATGTGCGGCCGCCCAAAACTCACTGTGCGGTCGCCCAAACATGTGCGGCCGCCCAAGTGATTTTGTGCGGTCGCCCAAATGATCAGAATGTACAGAATTTTGAAGTTCGAAAATTTTGTCTCAAAATCGTTTTTCCCGATTATTAAAACTTTGATCCAATCAAATTAATAATCAACAATTCTGAATCCACCATAATTTATTTATTGCGATTGAATCGTGCGATTAAAGTTGCAAACAATAAACCACATAAAATCACATAACACATAAATCACATATTCCAATATTCATATCATGCAAGGCACATAAACAATTATATACACATAACATGATCCAAGTATTGAATTAATCAACATGACCGGGGCTCTGATACCACTGTTGGGTTTCGATCAAACATGCGCAGCGGAATTTAGCATTTAAATTTTTGAAACCCAAGCCATGGATCCGTTCATACGATTAAATCAAATACAACATAAGAATAAGGAATAAACTAACCCTTGATGCTATCAAATTCTCTTGTCTTTGGTGGAGGTTGAAGACTTGATCACGATCACAAGCTTGAACACGAACTTTGAAGATGTGATTTTCACCCTCTAGCGGTATCCACACTTCGAACGAATATCAAAGTAGCTTCTTTGATCTTGTTTGCTAGACCAAATTGTGAACACTTTTTCACAATCAAAAGAACTATATGGAATTTATTTTGTGTATTATTTTGTTCCTCAACCAAGAATGTCTTGGAACAAAATAAACCCTCTCTCAAACTCTTTGAGACTCACAAAATCATTGGCCTAGAGTGCTGGCCGAATTTGGTCTTTTATACAAGTATGACCTATTCCAAATAGGAAACTTGTGTCAAAATCCGTCCAAAATTCGTTTCCAAAACAATTAGGAATCTGCAACCGACAGCACTGTGCGGCCGCCCAAATCACCTGTGCGGTCGCACAACTATCTGAAGCAAAACTGGTACAAAACTGTCCTAAGTGTGCGGCCGCCCAGTCAATACTGTGCGGTCGCCACTCTTCAGAATGTCCGAATTTCCAAAATTCCAATATAGTCCCTTTTAAAGATTCGTTCTATTGTGGTGACCCTCTAGGATTATACTAAGTTGGCAATGGACTCAAACATGATCCCATAAGATATGATTAGGTTCTAGCAAACCGTCATACCTACTCAAATAGTATAACTAGATACAAGTTCGCATTCCTTTAGAATATGTCACAATCCCTTTGTCCACGATGTCATTGAACACAAGTCATGGTCAAACATCAACTTGTTTTGTTCAATACTTTCTCGATTCCGAATATGTTGATAATCCAAATGACATTGATCCAATCAATTCATCTGAGTCCGGCCGAACATTTCATCAACATCATTCCTACGAGTGGCCCAAGCTTGACATCTCTCCGAGGAGGGACAAATCCATTTAGCTTATTATTCTTCCCAACGGGATTCCGATTATGCCAATCATACCCTTTATAACTACTCGTTAAAAGTAGCGTTTGAATATGTCAAACATAATGTTCATCAAGTGGAAGACTATAATAACTTCATGTCTAAGGATTCAAATGACATAACTAATATGAGATATGTACGACATAGACCATGACATAAATCTCATAGAGCGGGTCATGTCCAGTACCTTGTTCCAAACAAGTACCTATAAATCTAACATGATCATCCCATGACCATTTAGCCTTTATACTAGTGCTTAACAAGTACTAGGGACGGGGATTATTATAAGTAAACATGAACAACAATAATAATCAAAACATCTCTTTATTGATATGAAATAAATGATAACAATTACAACGTTTATTAAACGTGCCTAGGGCACCACTACCAACATAGTTAACCATAATAATTACAATATAAGTTAACTGTTACTATTAATAGTATTAGTTAACCATAATAGTTACTATATAAGTTAACTATTACTATTAATAGTATTAGTTAACGATAATAGTTACTATATAAGTTAACTATTACCAGTAATAGTATTAGTTAACTATTATAGTTACTATATAAATAAGTTAACTAATACTATGTATAACTTGCTCAAAAAAACTAATACTATGTATAACATTGATTAACCATAATAGTTACTATATAAGTTGACTTTTATTCTTCTTATTATTAGTTGATTACAATAGTTGTTATATATATTAACTATTACTACTAATAATATTAATTATTCAAATCTTAAGTCTCATGAAGTCATGTCAGCATTGGCCCTACAACTAAGAGGTTATTCATTTTGCTCATTCTTAGCTAATAGTATTAGTTAATCTTATTGTAACTATATAGAATATTATTATCTTTATTTATTATTTTAAAATACTATAAAAGGCTAATTCTACTTATAGGCATCTTCTATTGATGCAATACTCATATATATAATCTAGAATAGAGAATTGAAAGGTCAAAAGCTAATATTAAATTTTTACGAGCAATCATTTTTTCATTAATAATTAATTTTAATATATTATTAAATTTTGAAGGAATTCCAATAGTCATATTGATAATCCATAACACCAAATTAACAAAATCAAACTATTATGACTTAAGCAATTTCCACTTCAGTTACAATTATAATTTATAAAATTTCAAAGGTTGAGAACATGTTAAGGATCATGAAATTTACATTTAATGCATAACAAAATCTTCAATGAATGAACCATTAGAATTTACATTCATCTAAAAATAAACTAAATATGGTATATTAAGTTGAATCTCTACACATAAATGAATGGTTTCATTGATTTTTTATAAACGGCTTAAACGTTATCGAAAAGACTTTTGATTGTTCACTCTCCTCATACTTCAACGTTATTGGCTTGCAAGTCATCCTCATTTCTTATAATGAAATTCAAATAGATAACTTCTCAAGGACATGGGTAAAAAGGGAGAAGCTTCTCCTACTATAAAATTTCAAGTTGTCATTTGTTACGTGTATCTCATTTTCTTTTTGAACTCGATATCTAAGGAAAATTAGTTTACTAATCGTTGTCATCTCATTCCCTTATGTGCTCCCAATCCATTACCGTGCATAGCATGGGCTAAATTACTAGTTATCTTGAATTCAAAGGAAATTTCTATTTGCACAATGAAAATTCTATTGACACAATATTTCCTCTTTTGAAGAGATTAATTAATGTTAATTTTTATTCCTATCAAATCACATTTTTCTATGATGACTAGCCTTCTCACGAGTCAAATCTCACATTCCCCACACATTCCCGAGTCCAGATCTCTTGTGCCGCTCCATGTGCCCCTCCCTGTGCCCCTCTAATCTGGACCGTTTACATGCTTGGAAAATATCAACATAAACGGTTGAGATTAGAGGGGCACAGGGAGGGGCACATGAAGGGGCACAGGAGATCTGGACTTCACATTCCCTGTCTAACATTAATCCTATCAACCCTTATTTCCTACTATACCTATTAACAGTACTATGTTGAACAAAATAAAAATAATTTTGGAACTCGTCTTTGACTAGTACAATACTCCCTCCGTTTCATGTGACTTAAGACCAAAAATTTTGGCACACAAATTAAGAAAAAGTTAGAGAGAAAAATAGTTGAAGGAGGTGTTTGTGAGTATGAAAAATTAAATATGAGAGAGAATGAGTGGGAAAATTAGTAAATACTCCCTCCGTCCCATTTGAAGCTTCATCTTTTACCCAAATGGGTGTCCCGTTAAAAGCTTTATCATTTTCTAAAATGGTAAAAAATGTAAGCTCCACTTGTCATACCCACTCACTTCTTCCTCTCACATACTTAAATTATGGGGCCCACTTATCATACCCACTAACTTTCCCCTCTCACATATTTAAATTGTAGGCCCCACTTGTCATACCCACTAACTTTTTCCCTCTCACAACCCTTCTTACACACATCACTTTTCTTAATTTGTGTGCCATCACCAAAATGGTGAAGCTTCAAATGGGACGGAGGTAGACGTGGCCAAAAAATTGACGTAACCGGCTAACCGGCGTTTTCCAACCCGTCAAAACCGGTCAACCGGCTAACCGGCCAACCGTTTCGGATGTTAACCGGTAAGTGGCGGTCCGGTTAAGGTTAGGAGTTTTGTAAACCGGTCAACCGCCGGTTAGGCTTAACGGTTGAACCGGCTAATGGTCATTTTTTCCAGATTTCCAGTCTGCCCCCTCCCAACGGCTAGTTGACCAAAAAGGTAACAAAACGGCTAGTTTTTCAAAATAGCCGTTAGATTTCTGACAAAAAAGGCTAGAAGTGCAGAAAATTAAAAAAAAATTGCAGTTTTTTGAAGCTATAAATATCCCCTCCCTCCTCCCATTTTTTTTTTCCAGAATTCTACCTTCTCTCTATATTTATCTCTCTACTCTTCAAAGACTCCAGTTAGTTTCCACATTCTAGTTAGTTTTCAGTCAGTTATTTAATGAATTCCAGTTAGTTTCCAGATTACAGTCAGTTATTTTTAGATTTCCAGTCAGTTTTTTAACGGTTCCAGTTAGTTTTTCAGTTAATTTTTTCCAGATTTCCAGTCAGTTTTATAACGGTTCCAGTTAGTTTGTCAGTTTTCAGTTAAAATTTTCCAGATTTCCAGTCAGTTTTTAACTGTTCCTGTCAGTTTTTCGGTTTTCAGTCAGTTTATTCCAGTTTCCAGTCAGTTTTTTGACTTTTTTCCTGTTAAATTTCCAGATTTCAGTCAGTTTTCCAGATTTCCAGTTAGTTTGTCAGTTTTCAGTCAGTTATTTTCAGATTTTAAGTTAGTTTTTAACGATTCCAGTTAGTTTGTCAGTTTTCAGTCAGTTTATTCCAGTTTCCATTCAGTTTTTTGACATTTTTCTGTTAAATTTCCAGTTTCCAGTCAGTTTTTTTTGACATTTTTCAGTTAAATTTCCAGATTTCAGTCACTTTTTTTTTACATTTTTCAGTTAAAAAAAAAAGAAAAAGGAAAAAGGCAGACGGTTTAACCGGATGAACCGGTTAACCGCCTAACCTTAACCGTTAGAGCCGGTTAGCCGGGGCGGTTACGGTTAGACCTTCTCCGGCTTTTCAACCGCCGGTTAACCGGCATGGACACGTCTAGACGGAGGGAGTATTCTTTACCATTTTGGGCAGTCTCAAATTATGTGAAACGGACGAAAAAGGAAATAAGTTTCAAGTGACATGAAATGGAGGGAGTATAATGGTGCGGCTAACAATTTTCAAAATATTTGACTGCAAATAATTAAATGTTTTTTCAATCTCAAAAATACAGTTGTAATAAATTAAGTCTCATTTAAGTCCCTTGACAATATATACACATTGTTTTTCAATATAATTTCATGTGAGCTACTTTTCCCTATCAAAACATCAGTAATTTATTTTATTGACACAAAATTGAAAAATAAAAAAATAGTTAATCGCACAATGGATGGTTGGAGAGAACATCATCTAGAATCAAGTGATGAGGTTTATTTTTAACTTACTATAATTTCTTAAAAATTGCTATATTAATTTCAAGCTTGTTCTTATACTCCCTCCGTCCCATTTTAAGAGCAAAAAATGTGGGTTCAAGAATTAAGGAAAATGTGATGTGTTGTGAGTGTTGATAGTTTGGTAGGAGAGAGAATGTGGGTAGAGAAGAGTTAGTGAATAATTGTTGTGAGTATAACATGTAGGACCCACTTTCTATTTTAAGATTTTGACTATTAATATGAGATGCCTTTTTAGGAAATTTTTGACTCTTAAAATTAAAATGGGATGGAGAGAATATATTTTTATATGTGTGTATTTAGGAGGATGGCATATACACAAACGGAACTCAATGAGATACAAAAAGAGTGAACTAGATGTCATGAAACTTTGTAATTTGTGTTCTTTTTAGATTTTTTTTTTTTTTTTTTTTTTGTGGTCTCAAAATTATGATTTTGATGCTTCAAATTTTTATTCGTGACAATTATGTGTTTTCTAATGTCCATATTTTTTGTTTATGTTACAATATTTGAGTGAAAAAAGGGAACATATTTGATAACTATTTTTACTTTGGCAAAATACAATCCTGATTTTATGATTTTTATGCTGATTCCCGAAAAAAAAAATATTCCATCCATCTCAAAATATTTTTAATTTAAATAGTAAACTTTAATCTCAGAATACTTGTTCTTTTGATATTATCTACTCTGATAGTTTTGATAGCTAGGATAGTCAGAAAAATAACGAACAGAGACGCAGTGTAGATACTGATGTATTTACACCAGGAACTACACCAAACAGAATTTGCAGCGGAATTTAAATCAAACACGAATTATTTAACACATCTACAGCAATATGCTGTAGACAACAAAAACCTCTCTTTATTAAAACGTTATGAATGATTACAAAGAAAGAAATCAAGAAAAGCTACCAAATATTAAAACACTAAATACTAAAAAAACAAGTTCTATGAAAAAACTTGTCTCACAAAATAACTCTCACTAAAAGGCTCTCAAACTCAAATCTAAACTCTCTAAATACACAGGGAATAATGAATCCTTGGAATCATTTTTATAGACAACGAAGTCTCCACCAAATATAGTCATATCTTGGAGATTACTCAAAAGAGATTTACTCCATCACTTCCTAAAATATTGCTCTTATCCTTGAGTGAGAGATATCTACACAAACAACTAAAAAGATATACATCAAATATAACCAAATCATTAGTAGGTTAGTAAATATAAAGAATATTAATAAAAAGATATTTACAATTGTACCTAAAATAAAGAAATACATAAATCCTAAATTAAACATGGAAATAAAAATAAATGTGTGAAAGTATTCACACTTACATACTCCCTCCGTCCCGGTTTAAGGTCCTTAGTTTGACTTTACACGCTTCTTAAGAAAACCAATGCAAATTTGAGTCAAGAAAGTAGTGTGTGGAGGATATAATTGTCTATTCATAAAGCAAGTGAGTGAAAAGTAGATAGGTAAGTGATGGTTTTTTTTTGTAATATATGAACTTTATGAGGATAAGGATGTCCAAAACACTATTAATCTTTTGCCATTTAAGGAATAAAGCAACTAAGAACCTTAAACAAGGACATGTCAAAAAGAAAAGTAAGAACCTTAAATTAAGACGGATGGAGTATTAATTTTTACCATAGTTTACCAATAATATTCTCATCTATACTCCCCCCGTCCCAGTTTAAGGTTTTTACTTTCTTTTTTGGTATGTCTCAGTTTAAGGTTCTTAGTTGATGTATTCCATAAATGGAAAAGAATGAATAGTGCTTTGGAGACTCTTGCCTTCAAAAAGTTCATTTAATTACAAAAACACCATTATTTACCAAGCTTACTTTCACCCACTTGCTTCATGAATAGTGTTTTTTGACATTTATATCCTTCACTCTCTACTTTTGGTTGACCAATTTCTTTTGTTTTTGCCTTAGTTTCTTAATAAGCGTGCATAGTCAAACTAAGAACCTTAAACTGGGACGGAGGGGGTATTTATTTATGATTATTAAGTGTTAAAGTAAAACGCTTACTGTCAACCCAATTTTTTAACCCCAGCCCAAGTCAGTCATCTACACCATGCCCATCTCCGGTCATGCCCCTCTCTTGCGGCTTCCCCTCCATTTCGTGTAGACAGCTCCTCCAACACCCACCAGCACCGATTGTTCTTTCCCTCCACCTCGAATTTCACTTCAATGAACCCTATATTTTCCAGAATAGAATTAGGAGTTCAAATTGAGAGATTCTTCAACCCTAAATCAGGTTCATTGAAGCTGGGAGAAAGCCCCAAATTCGAGCTCATCAGGTTGACCTTCCTACCTTTATATTGATTTAGGAGTTCAGATTGAGAGATTCTATTTACGAACTAAAAGGGTTGTGAAAATTGAAGGTCCAGATATCTGTTTCTCCCTAACTTCATACTCTCGTTTCTCGTTCTTTCTCCCTCAATCCCGGCCAATTTCTTATGCGACCCCTTTTCCCCTCTTTTTCCTACAATCGATATGATCTGGATGTGTTGACATTGAATTGAAGACTTTGGGTTATGTTTGAATTATTTGGTTTTAGTGATGGTTTTATTTGAAAATTTTGGTCTACAGCTGTGTTCAACTAATCTTGGTATATTTTGATTCTTGGAATCGGGTACCGAATGTGAATTAAATGGTGGCGGTTGGTGGTTGGTGGCGGTGTTAATGGTGGGTGGTGCGGGTGATAATGGTGGTGGGATGAAAGCTAGTATGATTGTAAGATAGAGAAGATGGTAGAAATGAGTTTCTATTTGACGGGGTTATTGTTCTACTTAAACGGATATTAGTTTTTTTTTTTTTTTTTGTCAACATTTCAGTTATTTTTTTAATGTCGTTAAAGATACGTTCCATAATATACAACGAGATGATAAAGTACATTACATTAAGATGTCAATTCTTAGTATGTTCCATTAATTGCAAAAAAAAAAAAAAAACTCAATAGCACGTTATCCCAATTTATCGTTTAAACGAACTTTTTCATCCTAGTCTCCTTAAATGTCATGATTATAGTATTACTTTATCTCCCTATACTCCACTACCCTTTTTAATATTAAAAATGGGGTATTGGACTTTAGGGCCCCCAGTACTAACTTTTATTCTAAATAAAGACTCAACAGATTATTAATACCAGAGACACTCCTCACTTACAAAAAGATTGAACTGCCCTCTTATAATCGATATATAAGAGTCAAAAAAAAATTCAACTTTTTCAATTTTTAAAGAAAAAAAATAATATTATTCGGTCAAATCCTGGTCAAACTCTTATAACTGAAATATAAGACCAATAATTAACATATAAAAGTCATTTTTTTCAACTTTTAAGAAAAAAACATAATATTATTCGGTCAAATCCCGGTCAAACTCTTATAATTGACATATAAGACCAACAATTAACATATACTCCCTCTGCCTCAAAATAGATGTCGTTTTAGACACTTTCACACATATTAAGAAATGCAATTAATGTATGTGAAAATGTCTTATATAACCCTAAAGTTATTCAACTACCTAGACTATTAAATGCTTGTGCAAGAGATAATTCCTTATCATTAATAAGGGTAGAATTGGTATACAACAATAAATAAGCCTTGAAAATTGTAAAACGACAAGTATTTTGAGACAAAAATTAACTCCCAAAACGACATCTAATTTGATACGGAGGGAGTAAGAGTCAAAAAAAATTTCATTTTTTTTTCAACTTTTAAGAAAAATAATATAATATTATTCTGTCAAATCCCGGTCAAACTTTTATAACTGACATATAGGACCAACAATTAACATATAAGAGTCAATTTTTTCCAATCTTTTCAATCTTTAAGAAAAAAATATATAATATTATTCGATCAAACTGTTATAACTTAACAAATAAAACCAATAATTAACACATAAGAGTAAAAAAAAAAATCAATTTTTTCAACTTTTAAGAAAAAAAAAATATAACATTATTCGATCAAATCCCGGTCAAACTCTTATAACTGACATATAAGACCAATAATTAACATATACTACCTCCGTCCCAGCTCAATGTGCACACTTACCTTTTAAGTGGGTGTCGTTGATATGTGCACAATCCAAAAAAGGAAAGTTTTTTATTATTTTTATAATCTTCCACTCATTCTCTCTCTTCCTCCCAACCACTCATTATTCTCCACTCATTCTCTTTCTTCCTCTCAACCACTCATTATTCTCCACTCATTCTCTTTCTTCCTCCCAACCACTCATTATTCTCCACTCACAATACTTTTGAATATAAATAATCTCTCCTTAAATATTGTGCCAAACAGTAAAGATGCGTATTGAGTTGGGACGGAGGTAGTAAGAGTCAATTTTTTTTCTTTTTTTTTCAACTTTTTAGAAAAAAAATTATATTATTCGGTCAAATCTAGGTCAAACTCCTATACTTGTAGCAATTAATTTATTTTAAAAAATATTAATTAAAAAAACTCCTATACTCAATCATTTTTGTCACTTTTTTTCCCCTCAATTTTTAAGAAAATAATTTTTTTAAAAAATCTAAAATTTATTAAATTGAGTCTTATACTTTAAGTATAAAACTAAATAAAAATCTTATACCAAATGTAAAAGAGTCATTTTTACTATAAGACCAATTTTTTCCAAAAATAATAATAAAAATATATATAGCAATTGTTGTTAAAAAAAAAACACACAAAAGGCAATTGTAGCATCAGTGCAGTCATCTCATTTATAAAACAACCACAATATAATTTCAATTTTCAGTGCAATGTAACCAATTCAGACAAAAATTAATGTTCAACGAAAATAAACAGAAGCTCTGGATATGAGGAGGCCTTTCATTGATTCAATGCAGAACAGGATTTGAAGTTCTTCTGACTGTAGGGATTTTTGACTCGAGAAAGAAGCCATTTCTCTTATTCGATTATGTGATCGGTGGACGTCGGAATCCAGAGGCCGTCGGCTAGTTCTCACTTTCTGCATTTCTTCGTTGATTTCGCACAGATCTGAACCGGATCTAAAGAGAAGATGATGAGAGAGAGAAAAAGGCGGTGAGGAGGAAGGAGATAGGTTGCCGGCGGGGTGAGACACCGCTGGAGAAACGAATGGAGGTAATGGTGTCGGAAAAGGAGATCTAGGTCGCCGGGTGGTCAGATCTGGAGTTTGGAGATGTGGTTGGCGTTGGAGAAGGAGATCGGAGAAGCAGATGGCAAGTGAAATAGACAGGAAACAGTCGCCGTCGCCGGTACCTTTGACGGAGCCGGAGAAGAAGCCCAGCCGTCTGACGGAGAGAGAGAGTTAGAGAGAGAAATTGTAGAGAGAGAATGTGTGCGCGTGGTGTGTGTCATGTGTGAGGGGAGTGGTGGGGAGGTTAGGGTTTTATTTGGGGGCGGGGGTAGTTTCGGCATTTAGTTTTTATTTTTGGTTGGTCAATGAATGTGAGGGGTGTATGTGGAATTAGCATCTTATAAGAACTCCTTATTTGAGATTTGAAAAGTGCCTCTCCTTAATATAGAATAACATTTGGGTTGGGAGGGCCCTAGAGAAAAAATCTCATTAAAATAGGAATGATTCACTTACATAATTAATTAAGTATCATGATCATTTTATTTATATTTATATATTAATTATATTTATTTTAATTTATAAATTTATTTATGACCAATTTCCATATATTATCAATTCATATTATATATTTATCTAAATAATTTATTACTCTAATATTAAAAATTAAAAATTAAAAATTAAAAATTAAAAATTAAAAATTAAAAATTAAAAATTAAAAATTAAAAATTAAAAATTAAAAATTAAAAAAATTAAATTAAAAATTAAAAATTAAAAATTAAAAATTAAAAATTAAAAATTAAAAATTAAAAATAAAAATTAAAAATTAAAAATTAAAAATTAAAAATTAAAATTAAAAATTAAAAAAATTTATCTTACTACAATATTCAAAATCAAAATAAGTTAACTCATTTCATATCTTGAGTTAATCCAATATAACAAATTCAGTAGTACATTTTGAGCGCAAATATTGCTCATAATTGTTAATCCGTTTCACAATTATATCTTAAATGAACCCACTGTGGCATGAGAGTGGGCATTGGGTACCCTCTTGTCATTGTTACTTGGACGTACTGATTAGCATTAATATGTTTGACTACAATAGCAACATGTTGATACCATAGGGGTGGACTACATCGGAGCGGTAAGTGCGTCATGCTCCCTGCAATGCTTAGAACATGTAATATCACATTGTACTTTGAAGCAATAAGGACACCCATTCCACGCATACTCATCTAATGCTCAGGAGGTGCACATCTATCAATCTCAAAGAAATTCAACGAGTTATAAACATTTAACCATCCTCTACTGCTAAACATCTCGACATATTCTTCTTCATACGTGACCATCTCTTCTATTGGCCTGTAGAGTAACTGTGTCATGCTGGTTCTGGAAATTGAGATTTATTAACCTCAACAAACCTTACGGAGGAACAACTATGTGTACTTGGTTTCTGTGCTGGTGGCTGAGCTGGATTTTTAACCTATTTCTTAGTTGGTTTATAAGATCGCATTGGCTTCCGGAAATACATGTTTGCATACGTTTATCAAAGCCAACTCCCTATCTGTAACGATAACACATGGAGTAGTACATCCATCTATTGTTGATTTAAGACAACTTAAAGCTCAAGTATAGTTGGATTCTTTTTCTTCATTCATAAAGGCAAACGCAATGCAAAATGTCATGTTAGTTGAAGATACACCAACAATTTCAAGGAGAGGCATCTTGTACCTGTTTGTTTTGTATGTCGCATCCATCAACAACACATCTGAAAATGCACGCCATATCCCAAGAGATAGCAGATAATAATGAACGCAAATCAACAAGTAAGAACACAGATTTTACGTGGTTCACCAAAAACCTATTGGCTACGTCCATGGGAAAAGGAAAACAAATATTATTAATATGACCGGAGAAACAATTACAAGAAGATGATCACACTAATCTATGTTTTCATGAATTTTGATCACAAAATTCCTAGCTATGCAAAACCCTAGATCTAGAATTATTGATCTCTCTCTCTTTCAATGTCAATCACCATGAAGGCTACTAATTTTACAACTAGTATTTATAGTACCTAAACGAGAAGACAGAAGGAGTCCTAAATTAAAACCCAAAAGGACTTTAATTTACTTTCCACACAAGCCAGGACAGCGCAAAACCAAATCAGGCCCGAAACCCCATGGTCTGGCAGGACCAAGCTCCATACCCGGTCGGACCTTTCAGCTTTCCAGAAAACCTTTTTGACGTAGCTTGGGTCTAGTCGGACCATTCATGCTATCCGGCCGGATCCCTTTGCTTGTTGGTTGTTCAATTCTTGTTTTCTTCCTTCAAAATCACTTTTCTCTAACATCTCCAATGATTTTAGATGAGAAAAAAATAAATCTTCCAACTCACTAGTTCCATCATTTGCACGACTATAAAAAATACAGCCATTTTGTTGTAAAAATGCCATAACAACCTGCATTTGAGTTCTACCGCCTTTTACCGTCGCACGAAACTTTTGACGTTCATTGTATATAATCTTGACAATAGACACATTACCTTCATTTTGCTTTTGACGTTCATTGTATATAATCTTGACAATAGACACATTACCTTCATTTTGTTCCTTTAGAATCGTCAAGATAGCCTGTGGTTTCACGAATATTTTTTTGACAAATCTTCCACTACGTGAGCTTCATTTTCAGACAACCTAAAAAATATTTCATTATATTTAGGAGTAAGTTGTTTTATAAATCTTTCAATATATGATTTAACATGGATAGCCCAATTGTTTTATAAATCTTTCAATATACTCCCTCCGTCCCAAAATGATCTTCATACTTTTTTCAACATTACCACGAAGGAACTTTGAGCAATGATTTTAGGTTGATTAAATTATCCTATTAATATCTAAAACATGTTATTGATAGTATTGATGATGATGTGTCAATAACAAGTTTTAGATTTTCATTAGTACAATTGAGTCAACCTAAAATTATTGCTCAAAGATCCTTCGCAATAACATTGAAAAAAGTATGAAGATCATTTTGGGACGGAGAGAGTATGATTTAACGTGGATATACCAAAATTCACGCGTAATTACATACCAAGCTTATGAGAATTCCAGAAGTCCGTCCCCAATTCTATGATTTATTAGCATTTCTATATCCAATTCAAGCCAACTTGCAAAATTACAATTCTATGATTTATTAGCATTTCTATATCCAATTCAAGCCAACTTGCAAAATTACAGAGTGTGACCAAATACTCTTTCCGTATCATTTAAAGTAGGATTTTTGGCCAACTTTCTTATGATTTGACCAATAATTTTAATAATATAATAATTTTAATAAAAATTTAAAAATAGTTATTGAGTTTATTATTAATCGTGATTCAAAAACAATTGAAAGAGAACTCGAGAAGATTGTGTTTGAAGATGAAAATGAAGTTGGAGAAGATGGGGGCATTGAGAGTTATAATGGCTGAGATTTGGGTGGAGTTTTGGGTTCTTTACAAATCTATATATATTAAAAGCCAAGGTAGAGTCTTTAGTTGGTGCTATGTGGACAAGTTTTGGGTAATTCTTGCTTTTGGTGGTGCCACATCATCCATAGCATTTTAATTATGTGACTTTTCATTTTTCTCTTATTAGCTAATAGTATTAATTAATTGTAATAGTTGCTATATTAGTTAACTATTAATAGTATTAATTTATTATAATAGTTAACTATATAAGATAATGATGACGCATAAAAAGGGTGGTACCGGGGGTACCTAATCAGTCGGGAACGCGGCGATGGATAATCCTGGACGAACGAACGGACGATCTGCAAAACAAACACCGTTAGGGCGCGAGGGAGTTACCCCCGTGAAAACCCTCCGGCGTGAGAATAAGTATCTGTAACCGGGAGGGAATGCGTATTATAGTATTGAGAGGGTGTTTTGTGTGTACCTTTCTATGAGGGATAGAACCCTTATTTATAGATTTGGGGTGGAGTGTCCACCAAGAATAGGATATCCATAGTTGATTTGTATTAGGAGAGTGAATCCTTGTATAATTTAGGATCCTTAGCTCTGTAGGAGTCCCTTTGTACACAAATCGTAGTAGGATTTGTTACTTAATTTTAGGAGACTAGAATATTCCGTTCAGTGTCCCCCAACTTCCTAATTGCATCGGAATAAGAGAGGGAAGTTTAGGTGATCCCTTTTAGTGATGGGCATTTCTCCCAAGTAGGTGCGGGCTAGGTGCTCGTTTTTAAGTATTGCGAGCTAGGCGCTCTGCTCTAGAGCATGCTAGCGGGGGGCTAGGCTTAATTTGAGGCGTGCTAGGAGCTCGGTTTTGGTAATAGGCGGTACATTTTGGAAATTGGTTCCTGGTTGGTAAAAGTCCCTGGCTTAAAGCAAAGCTGAGTAGTTCTTGAGTTGCCTGGTCCTCGTTTTCTAGAGGCTGCCATGTGAAGATGCCGAGGTCTTGATCCTTGGATCGATATGGGCTTGGCCCATGTCTTTAGACCGAGGATTTCTTTGGTGGATTCATTCTTGGATCTTGCTGGGCTTTTGTATGACCCGACCCAAGTGGCGACTTGGTTTATACCGTTCAGTTAGCTCGGAGCTAAACTTAATGAGAGGACGAGCAAGGTGATGCTCGGTTTTAGGTGTATGAGTTTGCGAGCTAGGAGCTCGGCTCACAATTTTGTGCTAGCTAGGAGATAGGTCTAGGTATTGGCTAGCTATGAGCTAGGTCCAAGGGAAAGACGAGCTGTCTGATGCTCGATCTGAGGGTCTTTGGCTAGCTTATGAGTTAGGTCCAAAGTACTTAGATAGATATGAGCTAGGTCTAAGTGAAAGGCGAGCAGTCTGATGCTCGGTCTGAGGGTCTTTGGCTAGCTTATGAGCTAGGTCCAAAGTACTTAGCTAGATATGAGCTAGGTCTAAGTGAAAGACGGGCAGTCTGATGCTCGGTTTGATGTCTTTGGCTAGATAGGTCTAGGTATTGGCTAGCTATGAGCTAGGTCCAAGGGAAAGACGAGTTGTCTGATGCTCGATCTGAGGGTCTTTGGCTAGCTTATGAGTTAGGTCCAAAGTACTTAGATAGATATGAGCTAGGTCTAAGTGAAAGGCGAGCAGTCTGATGCTCGGTCTGAGGGTCTTTGGCTAGCTTATGAGCTAGGTCCAAAGTACTTAGCTAGATATGAGCTAGGTCTAAGTGAAAGACGGGCAGTCTGATGCTCGGTTTGATGTCTTTGGCTAGCTTATGAGCTAGGTCCAAAGTACTTAGCTAGATATGAGCTAGGTCTAAGTGAAAGATGAGCAGTCTGATGCTCGGTCTGAGGGTCTTTGGCTATCTTATGAGCTAGGTCCAAAGTACTTAGCTAGCTATGAGCTAGGTCTAAGTGAAAGACGAGCAGTCTGATGCTCGGTCTGAGGGTCTTTGGCTAGCTTATGAGCTAGGTCCAAAGTACTTAGCTAGCTATGAGCTAGGTCTAAGTGAAAGGATAGATTTTGAAGTTGAGACCGGTCTCGGTTGGTGATTGGAGTCCGACCACAGTGCTAGAGACAGGTTTGGTCGATGGATTTCGACAAAGCAGACGAAGCTTTTAGGACATACAGGAGCAACCGAAGGCTGCCATCGACACTTATCCCATGATTCGAGGGTACGTGGAGGTGAGATCGGGGTCCTTCGTCGGCTCGTCTGAACTTAAAACTCTGGCCGCGGGAAACTGCTTCGACTGAGATCGGCTTGTTTATTGATGAGAGCTGGTCTATCTTGGTTTGGTGAAGCCTTTTAATCTATGAGCTGATGGACTCTTTTTAAGACTTCTGCATGTGGTGTAGATGTCTCCGTTCGAACTCTGTACTATCTCTTCATTTGCTCATTTGTCTGACTCCAATAATGGAGCTTTTTGGTGATGCCCTTCACTTCGTGCAACTGTTGAACTCGATCCGACGAGGATGGTTAATCTGTAAGTGGACTGCCTTTCCTTCTTGTTCCCATTAATAGCCAGGTGTGTCTGCTTGACATTGCTCCTGGACTAATGAGTGATATACGCTATCCACTTGCTGCTATTGGTCATATTCCTTGCGCAATTTCCAATCCGCTTCAAGTGTCTGTTGTCATGCGTTGCTCGATTTCTTTGGTGAGCTATTTAATCTTTCATGAGCATGTCCACCTATTTGTCTTGACCGTGACGAGCTTGCGGCCCCCAACTATCTCCTAGGTCGGTTAGTTTGAACCTGGGTGTGTGAGTGCTTAGTACTTTGTCGATCAATCAAGCACAAAATCAGTGTTGCTAGGATGACTATAGTTCTTCGTGTTGCATAGTTCTTCATTTTCTTGGAAGTACGAGGTATCTTTCTACAAGATGATGGTTGTTCAGAATCGGTTGCCAGATGTTGAGCTCGTCATCTGCAGCAACGAGTTGACTCCCAATTCGGGGCTTCTTGGATTTGTTGATGCTTTATTTGGTCGGCTCGATGATTCAATTGGTCTTCATCATTGATCCGGCTCCCAGATTTAGCTTCTCCTTAGAGTAAAAGATACCCTTGTAATGCTCGCTCATAACTTGTTCGGATGAGGTCCTCATTATTTAACGAGGATTTGTTACATATTTGTTGGCTCGATTTGCTATTTTTAGCGGAGTTGATGGGCTAATTGAAAGAGATACTTTCGCAAGCTTGTAGAAAGAATGCGTGACTGATGTCTGCTCTTGACTTCTGTGTTTCCCAAGTTGCAAAACTAATATGGCTGGTCGTCTCGTTCTTTGCTCGACCTTCAAGCTAGATGAGATCGTTCTCCATCTATGCTCAGAGATAGTGTTTTGCTCGACTTTCTCATGTTACTGGAAAAATACAACACGTCGTCTCACATCTGCTCGAGGGAAGTCCTCAATGAAGATGACTTGATAAATATGTTGCTGCCATGATTGTCGAAAAAAGTCTAGGTAGTTGTGGTGAGGCCCTTCAGATGAGGTCAGATTTTGTGGGCTTGTTGGTTAGCCTTAGTGCTCGCCCAGATGCTCGTCCTGACTGGAACTACGACGGGGCTGCTTTGTTGATTTTTGGCCGTGACGAGCTTGAGGCCCCCAAATTTCCTAGCTGTATTTTTGTTTGTGTCGTTTGACGAGACCGTCGGTGACTAGCGAGTTGGACAATGTGTTCCATATTCACGGGCTCGGTGATCACCACTCCGATTATATCGGTACATGCACATAAATCAAAGGCATAATTAGAGAAGCGTTAGGACTTAATTATGCCACCATAAGAGTATCAATTCATGCTATTTGTATACACATGTTCAGCAATCTCAATATGAGAGTTAGGATTAATTACAAGAATCATGCAATATCCAGTTTATTTAATTGTGTAAAAAGTTTGAATAGTCAAACGCGAAGATCATTTTGGGACGGAGGGAGTATTAGATTGAGATGATACGGATCCATAAAACAAATACTGGAAAGAGTGCACCTTGTTATGATTCGTTTCGGGTGCAAAAGATTATAAAGTTCGAGGAGTGAGGGCGTAGATCTCAGATTCGGACGGCTGCCCTGTCAATAATAGCATAGTCCGCTATTTCTTTACTTTCCTGCAGATGTGTGAACTAGCCCAGAGGCTCTTGTCTTGATGCTTTAAAGCTTGCCTCTTCAAAATGCATTTGGTATTTGTACAAGGTCTGCGTTTTGAAGTGTTGGCAGCTCTGCTATTGTTTTGAGTGTCAGTAGGTCGGCCCACTTAAGCGAGCATGGCTTTGGGTGGCTCGACTAATAACAACGTTCGCCCGTACCTTCTGTGTTTGCCAGTTCGGGCATGAGTACTGTCTGCCCGAGCTAGGTTGAGTTGTTGTGCCCGTACCTCAAGTTGTTCAATCTTAAAGGCGATCAATTGGTGTTTATTTGCTCGTACTCAAAACACCATTGATCTGCTGCTTATAACGAGCCCAAATTTCTTCCAGGGGGCTACGTTATTATATTGGTCAACTCGACTTTCTTTGACCTGCAAACGGAGAGAGGCCGTTCACAATTGAGCTCGCAAGCGTTTTAGTTTCCCCGTTGTCTTTCAAGCAAGATCAGGAACTGCTCGTCCGTGCATGAAGTTTGTTGTTCTAAGCTGGGTTTGAATCTGGGGGCATGCTCGTCATTACGATGTTATTTTCCAGCGACTGTGACTGAACATGTTTTGACGTCGACGATATTTTCAGTCGACATTCAAGGCTGCTGTTGAAAGCTTGATTATTGCAAGCCCACTTTATTTGGTGCATTGCCAATATTTTGCTGTAGATTGAACTCATCCACAAATTTATTGGAGCACATATTATAAAAAAACACCATTAATTGGGCGCTAATATCCAATTGAGTTTAATTGTTTCCAATACGAGCGAATAGAGTAAGAAATTGACTGCAACAATATGAACGTATTGCTGACAGAAGTATGATATACTAACAGGTTGTTTTGATTTTGATTGATCAATAAAGCGCCCAAGTAGGCTCCATATATACATATAGGGGTATAATGGAGGGTTGCCTTGGGTTAAATCAAATTAAACCCGAAAAGGTGGACGGTTTTCGTTAAACAATAAACTGGAATGGGTACGGTCGGTCGCCCGTTTGTGGTGGGTCTCTTGCCCAACAATTACAGCCGATCTGGTGGGATTTATAAGTGCGTTGGATCTGAATGATTTTTCCATTGTCATGGTCTGTCGTTCGCCATGTTTTCGTTTCCGGCAATGGAACCAAACTGATGACGCATAAAAAGGGTGGTACCGGGGTATCTAATCAGTCGGGAACGCGGCGATGAATAATCCTGGACGAACGAACGGACGATTTGCAAAACAAACACCGTTAGGGCGCGAGGGAGTTACCCCCGCAAAAACCCTCCGGCGTGAGAATAAATATCTGTAACCGGGAGGGAATGCGTATTATAGTATTGAGAGGGTGTTTTGTGTAACACCCCGAATTTTCTTATAATATCTGAGTATTTAATGGCATTAAATAACAATAAATAACAATAATAAATACCTCAATTTAGGGTTCACAACGGCCCCTTATTGAAACCATAAACTCATAACAATAGCGGAAGCGTAACTTAAACTTGTCTTGGTAGGTAACAACCCTAACCATCAATGTACTTCAACTTACATCAAAATAAATGTACTTAAAACTACTAAATTAAGAATCTTCAATCCACCGTCTTCCTACGGCTGCTTTCCTTGTCTTGTCCTTCTACTTAAATCCTGAAAACTAAATTTATAGAGAAGGGATAAGCGAACGAGTGCTCAGTAAGTTCATACGTGGCCTCTCCGGTTACTAAGGAGAGACGACCAGAACGAATACTTCGAATAACTTTTACAAAGATAGGTTCAGTTACTTTTGGATTCAAGACTGCAGAACAATACAGTCGTATTACTTTTAAGATTTTACTTTAAAAGGATTATGGCTCTACAATCCAAAGGGATTCATTCAAGTTCCGTCAATTCCTTGGTAACGTACATTATAACCTCAATGCCAAAGGTACAATTTGTACACCTAGCTTCTTCAGCCAATAGTGTGGGTCGTAACATATATGGTATCCACACACATATGCTCGGGGTCTAGAATCATCCTTGTAATCAGACAATTCCTGAGAGAAGGCATGTGATCACTCATGCAATCCCTAGTTTAAGGACGAGTCTTTTCTAACTCTGTCCGTCAATGTCTTTTCTAACTGGACATTGGCTGCCTTAACAAGTAAGTGGTTAACTTACAAGTTAAAATGAGAACATACCATGGTACAAGTATGTGATACAAGTTTCAAACTTTGATACTTAGTAGATCGATGGGAACATCACTAAGTATAGATTCTTTCAAGGAACGTTCAATAACGCAGAGTTCATTCAAATACTATCATGCCATACTGATAGCTAACTTTAGAAAGAATATGGAATTCCAATAAACAGGAGTTCAAATACTGTAAGGAACGTAATCCCTTACCTGAATTGCTTTTCCTCGCAATCTCCTCTCTGTGCAAATCTGCAAGGCACGGAGTAATTTACTTTAGTACTCTCAACATGGTTAACTACTTCTACTGAGTTAACTGAGAGATGCGTTTTAACTTCTTTACTTCGTTACTTCTTTTCTTACGTTTAAGTTTCTGACTTTGATTTACGAGTCAGTCCTTTAACTTTGATATAATTGCAATTAAGTCCTCAAACTTTGGGTTAATTACAATTTGGTCCCTCAACTTTGGTTTAATTGCAAATTAGTCCTTCAACTTTAGTTTAATTGTAAATTGGTCCTTCAACTTTGGATTAATTACAATTCAGTCCTTCAACTTTGCTTTAATTACAGAAAGGTCCTTTGACTTTGGTTTTATTCATAAGGTCCCCCAAGTTTCTCTTTTTGTTTCTTTTAACTTTAATTCTTTTTCAGTTTAGTCCTTTTCCGTTAGGAAACTAACTGAAATTTCTAATCTTTTCCTTTCTCGTTAACTTTTTAACTCCCAAGGTCTTCCAAGTACTTATTCTATTTTCTCAAGTTAATTTTCTAACTTGTTAACAATCCTTTTAACGATTTTGTTTTCTTTCCATTAGATACTTAACGAATACACTAACTTTCTGTCACAATTCTTAACATCTTCAATCAAGAATTAACACCCAAGTTATGTCACCATTGCCGAATTATATACCATCAAAATCCATTGGTTTGATTAATTTTTCTAGTTCTTTAAACTTTTCTAACTTCCCAACCATCAATTTTATTCATAACCTAATAACCAAAAATTATCAAACTCAACAAAATAATTCTCCAATGATCTAGGCCATTCGGCCGAATAGTGTTATGGGGAGAAATACATATTTTTCCTTCTTTTGTTGAACCCAATTCATCATAAATAATTTATTTGTTCAATCCCCAAGCATTGCATAGTATTAATCCATTCAAATCATGCTTATAAATCAACCTTAAAAATAAAGCTAGACATGAAGATCATTATTTCACCATAGCAATTAGATTACATCAATTTACCTTTAGAATTTTCCCAACAATCACTAGCATGCAAACCCTAATATTTATTCTTTTTAAAACATTCATAATTCAAGTTTTACCCAACCAAAATCAATGAATTAAATTCTAGAGTATAGGGTTTGACATTACCTTGGATTTAGTTGGATTGTATCTCCAAAACAATGGCCGGAAAATCTCTTCTCCCTCCTCCTAGTGTTCGGCCGGCGGCTATAGTGGTAGGGTTTAGGATTTTGTGTTTTGTTGTTTTTTGTCAATTAAGAAGTAAAACCTAATTTTTTCACTAGCCATAGTATTTATACTCTTGGGTAAAATTAATTGGGTCGGGTCTAATTAACTAAGTTCGGGCCAACCCATATTTCGGCCCACTCCTTAATTGTTCTCTTAATTTTAATGTGACTCATTAATTAATTAAATAAAAAAAAATGCGGGTATTACATTCTTACCCCCTTAAAAGAAGTTTGTCCTCAAACTTTGACCAGTCTTAATCCGAGAAGATGTCCGGGTATAATTCACGCATTTCACTTTCTTGTTCCCATGTCGCTTCTCTTTCTGAGTGATTGCTCCATTGCACTTTTACATAGGGAACCGTACGCTTTCTTACGACCTCATCTTTTCTGCCGATGATCTTGATTGGTCGTTCATCGTACGTCAAATCTGCCCGAACTCTTAACTGCTTGTATTCTATCACATGACTCGGATCATGAATATACTTCCTTAGCATGGAGACATGGAACACATTATGCACTCCAGCTAATGCCGGCGGTAACGCCAACCAATAAGCCACTTCCCCGATCTTATCAAGGATTTCGAATGGTCCCACATACCGTGGACTTAACTTTCCCTTAATCCCAAAACGCATAACTCCCTTCGTGGGTGATATCTTTACGAATACTCGATCCCCTGGCTGAAATTCCAGTTCTCGCCTTCTATTGTCTGCGTAAGATTTCTGCCTACTCTGTGCAGTCTGTAGCCACTTCCGGATCTGTTGTACCTTATCTGCCGTGACTTGTACAAGTTCCGGTCCACTTAACTTCCTCTCACCGACTTCATCCCAACACGCCGGTGATCTACACTCCCTCCCATACAACGCTTCATATGGAGCCATCCCAATGCTTGCGTGAAAGCTGTTGTTGTATGCGAACTCTACTAACGGTAAGTGTTCGTCCCATGCGTTTGGCCAATCTAACGAAGTAGCCCTCAGCATGTCTTCCAACGTCTGGATAGTCCTTTCCGACTGCCCATCTGTCTGTGGGTGAAACGCCGTACTCATGGTCAACTCTGTTCCCAATGCTTCTTGTAGGCTGTTCCAAAATTTAGAAGTGAACCTAGCATCTCGATCAGACACAATTGTGACCGGGATTCCATGTAACCTTACTATCTCGTCGATGTACAACTTGGCCAACTTCTCCAACGAATCAGTCTTCTTGATTGCCAGAAAATGTGCTGACTTAGTCAATCGATCTACTATAACCCATATAGCATCATACTTCCCTACCGTCTTTGGCAACCCACTTACGAAATCCATAGCAATATTCTCCCACTTCCATTCGGGAATTGGTAATGATTGCAGTAACCCTGCTGGCTTCTGATGTTCACTCTTAACTTGTTGACACGTCAGACATCTATGCACATACTCTGCCACGTCATTCTTCATATTATTCCACCAATATGATTCCTTTAGATCCCTATACATTTTAGTACTTCCCGGATGTACAGAGAACTTCGAGCAATGAGCTTCTCTCAGTATCTCTCTCTTAATTTCGTCATTGCTTGGCACCCACACTCTCTTTTGGTATCTCAGAATTCCATCTTCGCCCATATGAAGATCTTTTGCTTGTCCTTTTCCGATTAGAGCTTCTCTCTCCTCGTCTAATTCTTGTGCCTCTTTAATTCTGCCCAACAATGCAGGTTGTAACGTCAGTCGAGCCAAGTATCCGTTTACTTTTACTATCAAGTTCATCTCCTTGACATCCTTCCATCTGCTTACCCCCTTAGAGATCAACGTCGCCAACATTTCGTGATTCTTCCTACTCAAGGCATCTGCCACCTTGTTGGCTTTCCCATGATGATACAATATTTCACAGTCGTAATCCTTGAGAAGTTCTAACCACCTCCGTTGTCTCATATTCAATTCCTTCTGCGTGAAGATATACTAAAGGCTCTTGTGATCTGTAAAAATCTGGCATTTTACGCCATACAGATAATGTCTCCAAATTTTTAAGGCAAACACTACTGCTGCTAACTCCAGATCATGGGTCGGGTAATTCCTTTCATGTACCTTCAACTGCCTAGATGCATAAGCTATCACCTTCTCATTTTGCATCAGTACACAGCCTAGTCCTTTCAACGACGCATCACTGTAGATAACAAAACCTTCCGTCCCTGTCGGTAGAGTTAATACTGGTGCAGATACTAGTCTATTCTTCAATTCTTGAAAACTTCTCTCACATTCTTCTGACCAAACAAACTTAGCTGCCTTCTGTGTCAGCTTCGTCAATGGTCCTGATAACTTTGAAAATCCCTCTACGAACCTTCTATAGTAACCAGCTAAACCCAAGAAACTTCTTATTTCGGTTACCGTAGTAGGCCTTTCCCAATCCATTATTGCTTCTACCTTCGTCGGGTCCACAGAAATTCCTTCTTTCGACACTACGTGCCCCAAAAATGCTACTTTCTCCAACCAGAATTCACATTTCTTAAATTTCGCATACAATTTTTGTCTCCTCAAAATCTCTAGCACTATCCTCAAATGTTCAGTATGTTCCTCCTTTGTCTTCGAGTACACCAAAATATCATCAATGAATACTATCACACATTTGTCTAAGTACTCTTGAAATATTCTATTCATCAACTCCATGAATGCAGCTGGTGCGTTCGTTAACCCAAATGGCATCACGACAAACTCATAATGCCCATACCTCGTCCTAAACAGTGTCTTTGCCACGTCCACATCCTTGACTCTTAGCTGATGGTATCCGGATCTAAGATCAATCTTTGAAAAGTAACATGCTCCCCTCAATTGATCAAACAAATCATCAATTCTCGGCAGCGGGTATTGGTTTCTAACCGTCACTTTATTCAATTCCCTATAGTCAATACACAGCCTCATAGATCCATCTTTCTTCTTCACAAATAGTACCGGTGCACCCCATGGTGATACACTCGGTCTAATCAACCCCTTGTCCAACAGTTCTTGCAACTGTTCCTTTAGTTCTTTCAACTCTGTTGGAGCCATCCTATACGGTGCTCTCGAAATAGGTGTGGTTTCTGGTACTAAGTCAATGGAAAACTCTACTTCCCTCACTGGTGGTATACCAGGTAAATCCTCAGGAAACACATCTTGAAATTCATTCACTACTTCAAGTGACTCTAAGGTTACTCCCTTTTCTTCTGTTTCACCTATGTGTGCCAGGAATCCTACACATCCTTTTCTCAACATTTTACGGGCCTTCATCACCGAGATTAAGCCTATCCTCTTCCTCGGCCTTGAACCCACAAATCTGTATTCTTTACCTTCCTCTCCTAGGAACGTCACTATTTTCTCTTGACAGTCCACTTTAGCTTGATGCAAAGCCAACCAATCCATTCCCAGTATTATGTCGAATTCTGACATATCTAGTTCAATGAGGTCGATATTTACGCTCGTGCCTCCTATCCCTAAAGTGCAGTTTCTATAAGAGGTAGTAATGGGGATAGCGTCTTTAGTAGGTGTATCTATTACTAAAGGTATCTCTAAATTCTCTGGGTGTAGTTTTAACTTCTTTGCCACAACATTACTAACTACTGAATGAGTAGCGCCAGTATCTACTAACACATAAACATCACGGGAATTTAATTGCATTGTACCTGCTACAAGATCGGCATTAACTCCAGCTGCTTTTGCGGTCATGGTGTACATTCTACCACGGCCTCCACCGTTTCCTCCTCCGTTGTCCTTATTTCCTGCAGCTGGTTCATCTTTCTTAGGTTCTGGGCACTTCCACTTCGGGTGTCCCACCTTCCTACAGTTGTAGCACTGCCGCTCCTTATACCAGAAAACCTCTGTCTTGTGAGCTCCATCACAAACGGTACATTTATCATAACTGGTGAAACCTTGGCCCTTGCCCTTATTCCACTCACGCCTGTTGTCATTAGAGTTCCGACCATTTCCACCTTGGTTGTTATTGGAATGCTTATTCCCATGACTGCCCTTATCTCGACTGTCATCCACCGCTTTCCTCTTATTGTTGTTGTGGTCCTTACCACCCTTGTTTCCTTCCGACTTTTCAGCCACTGCTTTGCCTTTCTCTTCTCGTCGGTTACGGTAGTTATCCGACTCCCGCTCTACTATCTTAGCCCTGTCCAGCACCGCTGAGTACGTAGGCAGAGCCAACGGTGTGATTCTGTACCGAACTCTATCACTCAATCCCGCTTCAAACTTTCTTGCTTTCTGTTCTTCAGTATCGAAGAATCTTGGTGCAAATTCTAGCAAGTCAGTGAACTTCTCACCATACTCCGCCACAGTCATACTCCCTTGTACTAGAGTCAGGAATTCCGTTATCTTAGCGTTCCTTGTGCTTGCGGGATAATACTTTTCGTTGAAAATAGCCTTAAATCTGGTCCAAGTAAAGGTTGCATCACCACGAGCCACAGCCGCTCGCTTTTCCGCCTCCCACCACGTTTGAGCCTTCCCTTTCAACATAAAGGTCGCAAATACTACCTTCTGCTCCTCAGTGCAGTTCAGGGTCTCGAATATTCTTTCTGTGCTCTTAATCCAATCCTCGGGCTTCTCCTTAGCAGTGTCCGAGAATGAGTCTGGATTCCTCCTTTGAAATAACTCCAGCGGGTCACGTAATGGAGCTTGTGGTGGTGGTTGAGCAATTCCAGCAACAGTCTGACCTATCCCAGCTACTGTCTATGATAGCGTCTGTAAAAGGTTTACCAGGGCCGGGTCCAACTGCCCACCTGCATTACCGGTGTTGTCATTTCCCTCACCGTTCCTGTTGTTTCCGCTTCTGGTATTCATCTGCAAATTTTACTTTTCCACTTTAGAACAAGTTCGTGCTCTAGCAATATTCATCACTACACAATACGTGCAGTATTCATGGTATACTTAACATTACTATTCTTTTGCTAACGGGTACTTGTTAGTTTTGAATCGTGTTTATAGGTCTTTTGTACTAGACCATTATTCAGATTTGGTTAGTTTACTTAACCTTTCTCCTCCGGTTCAGGAGTTTTTCGTACTTCATAATTTACAACCGTTTTACTTGGTTGATTATTATTTCTTTATTTCACTAGTTTTTATTACTTAACTAGCTTTAACTTATTCCAATGGTCGTCTTACCTCGTACCATGGTTACGGAGATTATTTCAAATCACTCCGACGTTTTCCCTTGTCTTTTCTCGACAAGTTAACTTTTGTCTACATAACAATAGTAAATTCAAAATTTTGGGTATTTAAATTAAATAACTTTATTCAACTAAGGTGTGAGATTTAAACATCTCAAAATACACCCACAATTCAACTTAACATAAGGAAAAATTCTAACTGCATTACTCCCCTAATAATAAAATAAAAGAATCTATTCTTATAACTATCTGTCATTAATTGCATCAATTCCCACAGTGTGCGTGTTCTGCTGCAAGTTGGTCATATTTCTCTTGCAATTCTAACTTCTCAGCCCAAATCTGATAGCCTGAAGCCCTAAGCTCTTCCTCATAAGCTGCTTGCTCATCTATCTTCTTTTTCAGTGCATTATTTTGTTCCATCTCATCTACCAGTTGTACACTGATTCGATTCCATTCGCGGTTAGCTCTAACCACATGGCTTTCTAGGCTTTTGACCTTCTTCAGCTGTACTGCTAACTTTCCTTCTACATACATTATGTCCTCATCGCGTTCTTTGACGACACTCTGTAGACTGCCGACTCCTCGAGTCTCCTTCCTAAGCTCTCTTTTAGCTGAGCGAAGTTCTTTAGTTAGCTGCTTAATAATCTCCTCTTTGGCTTCTATTTCTTCCCTTAGGGTAGCACTGTACCTTACCGACTTCATGGGTCTCCTCGGCATGATCCTACACACACCAATAGTAAACTTAATTAGTACATAGCCCCAAGATTCCATTATAACATATTAGTAGAATATAAATAGACATGCAATGAAGAGGTTTCTATCTCCCCAAGTATATTCATACTTTATGTACACTCTTAGTATTATTCCTATAGTTAGACTTTATCACTTGAACTTCCTCAAGTAAGATCTTATTCAAGTTAAGTACTAAGTTCTCCCATTAGTCCTAACTTTCAGTTTTCTCCCATAAGACCTAAAGCCATTGCTCTGATACCAACTGTAACACCCCGAATTTTCTTATAATATCTGAGCATTTAATGGCATTAAATAACAATAAATAACAATAATAAATACCTCAATTTAGGGTTCACAACGGCCCCTTATTGAAACCATAAACTCATAACAATAGCGGAAGCGTAACTTAAACTTGTCTTGGTAGGTAACAACCCTAACCATCAATGTACTTCAACTTACATCAAAATAAATGTACTTAAAACTACTAAATTAAGAATCTTCAATCCACCGTCTTCCTACGGCTGCTTTCCTTGTCTTGTCCTTCTACTTAAATCCTGAAAACAAAATTTATAGAGAAGGGATGAGCGAACGAGTGCTCAGTAAGTTCATACGTGGCCTCTCCGGTTACTAAGGAGAGACGACCAGAACGAATACTTCGAATAACTTTTACAAAGATAGGTTCAGTTACTTTTGGATTCAAGGCTGCAGAACAATACAGTCGTATTACTTTTAAGATTTTACTTTAAAAAGATTATGGCTCTACAATCCAAAGGGATTCATTCAAGTTCCGTCAATTCCTTGGTAACGTACATTATAACCTCAATGCAAAAGGTACAATTTGTACACCTAGCTTCTTCAGCCAATAGTGTGGGTCGTAACATATATGGTATCCACACATATATGCTCGGGGTCTAGAATCATCCTTGTAATCAGACAATTCCTGAGAGAAGGCATGTGATCACTCATGCAACCCCTAGTTTAAGGACGAGTCTTTTCTAACTCTGTCCGTCAATGTCTTTTCTAACTGGACATTGGCTGCCTTAACAAGTAAGTGGTTAACAAGTTAAAATGAGAACATACCATGGTACAAGTATGTGATACAAGTTTCAAACTTCGATACTTAGTAGATCGATGGGAACATCACTAAGTATAGATTCTTTCAAGGAACGTTCAATAACGCAGAGTTCATTCAAATACTATCATGCCATACTGATTGCTAACTTTAGAAAGAATATGGAATTCCAATAAACAGGAGTTCAAATATTGTAAGGAACGTAATCCCTTACCTGAATTGCTTTTCCTCGCAATCTCCTCTCTGTGCAAATCTACAAGGCACGGAGTAATTTACTTTAGTACTCTCAACATGGTTAACTACTTCTACTGAGTTAACTGAGAGATGCGTTTTAACTTCTTTACTTCGTTACTTCTTTTCTTACGTTTAAGTTTCTGACTTTGATTTACGAGTCAGTCCTTTAACTTTGATATACTTGCAATTAAGTCCTCAACTTTGGGTTAATTACAATTTGGTCCCTCAACTTTGGTTTAATTGCAAATTAGTCCTTCAACTTTAGTTTAATTGTAAATTGGTCCTTCAACTTTGCATTAATTACAATCCAGTCCTTCAACTTTCCTTTAATTACAGAAAGGTCCTTTGACTTTGGTTTTGTTCATAAGGTCCCCCAAGTTTCTCTTTTTGTTTCTTTTAACTTTAATTCTTTTTCAGTTTAGTCCTTTTCCGTTAGGAAACTAACTGAAATTTCTAATCTTTTCCTTTCTCGTTAACTTTTTAACTCCCAAGGTCTTCCAAGTACTTATTCTATTTTCTCAAGTTAATTTTCTAACTTGTTAACAATCCTTTTAACGATTTTGTTTTCTTTCCATTAGATACTTAACGAAAACACTAACTTTCCGTCTCAATTCTTAACATCTTCAATCAAGAATTAACACCCAAGTTATGTCACCATTGCCGAATTATATACCATCAAAATCCATTGGTTTGATTAATTTTTCTAGTTCTTTAAACTTTTCTAACTTCCCAACCATCAATTTTATTCATAACCTAATAACCAAAAATTATCAAACTCAACAAAATAATTCTCCAATGATCTAGGCCATTCGGCCGAATAGTGTTATGGGAGAAATACATATTTTTCCTTCTTTTGTTGAACCCAATTCATCATAAATAATTTATTTGTTCAATCCCCAAGCATTACATAGTATTAATCCATTCAAATCATGCTTATAAATCAACCTTAAAATAAAGCTAGACATGAAGATCATTATTTCACCATAGCAATTAGATTACATCAATTTACCTTTAGAATTTTCCCACAATCACTAGCATGCAAACCCTAATATTTATTCTTTTTAAAACATTCATAATTCAAGTTTTACCCAACCAAAATCAATGAATTAAATTCTAGAGTATAGGGTTTGACATTACCTTGGATTTAGTTGGATTGTATCTCCAAAACAATGGCCGGAAAATCTCTTCTCCCTCCTCCTAGTGTTCGGCCGGCGGCTATAGTGGTAGGGTTTAGGATTTTGTGTTTTGTTGTTTTTTGTCAATTAAGAAGTAAAACCTAATTTTTCACTAGCCATAGTATTTATACTCTTGGGTAAAATTAATTGGGTCGGGTCTAATTAACTAAGTTCGGGCCAACCCATATTTCGGCCCACTCCTTAATTGTTCTCTTAATTTTAATGTGACTCATTAATTAATTAAATAAAAAAAAATGCGGGTATTACATCCTTACCCCCTTAAAAGAAGTTTGTCCTCAAACTTTGACCAGTCTTAATCCGAGAAGATGTCCGGGTATAATTCACGCATTTCACTTTCTTGTTCCCATGTCGCTTCTCTTTCTGAGTGATTGCTCCATTGCACTTTTACATAGGGAACCGTACGCTTTCTTACGACCTCGTCTTTTCTGCCGATGATCTTGATTGGTCGTTCATCGTACGTCAAATCTGCCCGAACTCTTAACTGCTTGTATTCTATCACATGACTCGGATCATGAATATACTTCCTTAGCATGGAGACATGGAACACATTATGCACTCCAGCTAATGCCGGCGGTAACGCCAATCAATAAGCCACTTCCCCGATCTTATCAAGGATTTCGAATGGTCCCACATACCGTGGACTTAACTTTCCCTTAATCCCAAAACGCATAACTCCCTTCGTGGGTGATATCTTTACGAATACTCGATCCCCTGGCTGAAATTCCAGTTCTCGCCTTCTATTGTCTGCGTAAGATTTCTGCCTACTCTGTGCAGTCTGTAGCCACTTCCGGATCTGTTGTACCTTATCTGCCGTGACTTGTACAAGTTCCGGTCCACTTAACTTCCTCTCACCGACTTCATCCCAACACGCCGGTGATCTACACTCCCTCCCATACAACGCTTCATATGGAGCCATCCCAATGCTTGCGTGAAAGCTGTTGTTGTATGCGAACTCTACTAACGGTAAGTGTTCGTCCCATGCGTTTGGCCAATCTAACGAAGTAGCCCTCAGCATGTCTTCCAACGTCTGGATAGTCCTTTCCGACTGCCCATCTGTCTGTGGGTGAAACGCCGTACTCATGGTCAACTCTGATCCCAATGCTTCTTGTAGGCTGTTCCAAAATTTAGAAGTGAACCTAGCATCTCGATCAGACACAATTGTGACCGGGATTCCATGTAACCTTACTATCTCGTCGATGTACAACTTGGCCAACTTCTCCAACGAATCAGTCTTCTTGATTGCCAGAAAATGTGCTGACTTAGTCAATCGATCTACTATAACCCATATAGCATCATACTTCCCTACCGTCTTTGGCAACCCACTTACGAAATCCATAGCAATATTCTCCCATTTCCATTCGGGAATTGGTAATGATTGCAGTAACCCTGCTGGCTTCTGATGTTCACTCTTAACTTGTTGACACGTCAGACATCTATGCACATACTCTGCCACGTCATTCTTCATATTATTCCACCAATATGATTCCTTTAGATCCCTATACATTTTAGTACTTCCCGGATGTACAGAGAACTTCGAGAAATGAGCTTCTCTCAGTATCTCTCTCTTGATTTCGTCATTGCTTGGCACCCACACTCTCTTTTGGTATCTCAGAATTCCATCTTCGCCCATATGAAGATCTTTTGCTTGTCCTTTTCCGATTAGAGCTTCTCTCTCCTCGTCTAATTCTTGTGCCTCTTTAATTCTGCCCAACAATGCAGGTTGTAACGTCAGTCGAGCCAAGTATCCGTTTAATTTTACTATCAAGTTCATCTCTTTGACATCCTTCCATCTGCTTACCCCCTTAGAGATCAACGTCGCCAACATTCCGTGATTCTTCCTACTCAAGGCATCTGCCACCTTGTTGGCTTTCCCATGATGATACAATATTTCACAGTCGTAATCCTTGAGAAGTTCTAACCACCTCCGTTGTCTCATATTCAATTCCTTCTGCGTGAAGATATACTTAAGGCTCTTGTGATCTGTAAAAATCTGGCATTTTACGCCATACAGATAATGTCTCCAAATTTTTAAGGCAAACACTACTGCTGCTAACTCCAGATCATGGGTCGGGTAATTCCTTTCATGTACCTTCAACTGCCTAGATGCATAAGCTATCACCTTCTCATTTTGCATCAGTACACAGCCTAGTCCTTTCAACGACGCATCACTGTAGATAACAAACCTTCCGTCCCTGTCGGTAGAGTTAATACTGGTGCAGATACTAGTCTATTCTTCAATTCTTGAAAACTTCTCTCACATTCTTCTGACCAAACAAACTTAGCTGCCTTCTGTGTCAGCTTCGTCAATGGTCCTGATAACTTTGAAAATCCCTCTACGAACTTCTATAGTAACCAGCTAAACCCAAGAAACTTCTTATTTCGGTTACCGTAGTAGGCCTTTCCCAATCCATTATTGCTTCTACCTTCGTCGGGTCCACAGAAATTCCTTCTTTCGACACTACGTGCCCCAAAAATGCTACTATCTCCAACCAGAATTCACATTTCTTAAATTTCGCATACAATTTCTGTCTCCTCAAAATCTCTAGCACTATCCTCAAATGTTCAGTATGTTCCTCCTTTGTCTTCGAGTACACCAAAATACCATCAATGAATACTATCACACATTTGTCTAAGTACTCTTGAAATATTCTATTCATCAACTCCATGAATGCAGCTGGTGCGTTCGTTAACCCAAATGGCATCACGACAAACTCATAATGCCCATACCTCGTCCTAAACGCTGTCTTTGCCACGTCCACATTCTTGACTCTTAGCTGATGGTATCCGGATCTAAGATCAATCTTTGAAAAGTAACATGCTCCCCTCAATTGATCAAACAAATCATCAATTCTCGGCAGCGGGTATTGGTTTCTAACCGTCACTTTATTCAATTCCCTATAGTCAATACACAGCCTTATAGATCCATCTTTCTTCTTCACAAATAGTACCGGTGCACCCCATGGTGATACACTCGGTCTAATCAACCCCTTGTCCAACAGTTCTTGCAACTGTTCCTTTAGTTCTTTCAACTCTGTTGGAGCCATCCTGTACGGTGCTCTCGAAATAGGTGTGGTTTCTGGTACTAAGTCAATGGAAAACTCTACTTCCCTCACTGGTGGTATACCAGGTAAATCCTCAGGAAACACATCTTGAAATTCATTCACTACTTCAAGTGACTCTAAGGTTACTCCCTTTTCTTCTGTTTCACCTATGTGTGCCAGGAATCCTACACATCCTTTTCTCAACATTTTACGGGCCTTCATCACCGAGATTAAGCCTATCCTCTTCCTCGGCCTTGAACCCACAAATCTGTATTCTTTACCTTCCTCTCCTAGGAACGTCACTATTTTCTCTTGACAGTCCACTTTAGCTTGATGCAAAGCCAACCAATCCATTCCCAGTATTATGTCGAATTCTGACATATCTAGTTCAATGAGGTCGATATTTACGCTCGTGCCTCCTATCCCTAAAGTGCAGTTTCTATAAGAGGTAGTAATGGGGATAGCGTCTTTAGTAGGTGTATCTATTACTAAAGGTATCTCTAAATTCTCTGGGTGTAGTTTTAACTTCTTTGCCACAACATTACTAACTACTGAATGAGTAGCGCCAGTATCTACTAACACATAAACATCACGGGAATTTAATTGCATTGTACCTGCTACAAGATCGGCATTAACTCCAGCTGCTTTTGCGGTCATGGTGTACATTCTACCACGGCCTCCACCGTTTCCTCCTCCGTTGTCCTTATTTCCTGCAGCTGGTTCATCTTTCTTAGGTTCTGGGCACTTCCACTTCGGGTGTCCCACCTTCCTACAGTTGTAGCACTGCCGCTCCTTATACCAGAAAACCTCTGTCTTGTGAGCTCCATCACAAACGGTACATTTATCATAACTGGTGAAACCTTGGCCCTTGCCCTTATTCCACTCACGCCTGTTGTCATTAGAGTTCCGACCATTTCCACCTTGGTTGTTATTGGAATGCTTATTCCCATGACTGCCCTTATCTCGACTGTCATCCACCGCTTTCCTCTTATTGTTGTTGTGGTCCTTACCACCCTTGTTTCCTTCCGACTTTTCAGCCACTGCTTTGCCTTTCTCTTCTCGTCGGTTACGGTAGTTATCCGACTCCCGCTCTACTATCTTAGCCCTGTCCAGCACCGCTGAGTACGTAGGCAGAGCCAACGGTGTGATTCTGTACCGAACTCTATCACTCAATCCCGCTTCAAACTTTCTTGCTTTCTGTTCTTCAGTATCGAAGAATCTTGGTGCAAATTCTAGCAAGTCAGTGAACTTCTCACCATACTCCGCCACAGTCATACTCCCTTGTACTAGAGTCAGGAATTCCGTTATCTTAGCGTTCCTTGTGCTTGCGGGATAATACTTTTCGTTGAAAATAGCCTTAAATCTGGTCCAAGTAAAGGTTGCATCACCACGAGCCACAGCCGCTCGCTTTTCCGCCTCCACCACGTTTGAGCCTTCCCTTTCAACATAAAGGTCGCAAATACTACCTTCTGCTCCTCAGTGCAGTTCAGGGTCTCGAATATTCTTTCTGTGCTCTTAATCCAATCCTCGGGCTTCTCCTTAGCAGTGTCCGAGAATGAGTCTGGATTCCTCCTTTGAAATACTCCAGCGGGTCACGTAATGGAGCTTGTGGTGGTGGTTGAGCAATTCCAGCAACAGTCTGACCTATCCCAGCTACTGTCTATGATAGCGTCTGTAAAAGGTTTACCAGGGCCGGGTCCAACTGCCCACCTGCATTACCGGTGTTGTCATTTCCCTCACCGTTCCTGTTGTTTCCGCTTCTGGTATTCATCTGCAAATTTTACTTTTCCACTTTAGAACAAGTTCGTGCTCTAGCAATATTCATCACTACACAATACGTGCAGTATTCATGGTATACTTAACATTACTATTCTTTTGCTAACGGGTACTTGTTAGTTTTGAATCGTGTTTATAGGTCTTTTGTACTAGACCATTATTCAGATTTGGTTAGTTTACTTAACCTTTCTCTCCGGTTCAGGAGTTTTTCGTACTTCATAATTTACAACCGTTTTACTTGGTTGATTATTATTTCTTTATTTCACTAGTTTTTATTACTTAACTAGCTTTAACTTATTCCAATGGTCGTCTTACTCGTACCATGGTTACGGAGATTATTTCAAATCACTCCGACGTTTTCCCTTGTCTTTTCTCGACAAGTTAACTTTTGTCTACATAACAATAGTAAATTCAAAATTTTGGGTATTTAAATTAAATAACTTTATTCAACTAAGGTGTGAGATTTAAACATCTCAAAATACACCCACAATTCAACTTAACATAAGGAAAAATTCTAACTGCATTACTCCCCTAATAATAAAATAAAAGAATCTATTCTTATAACTATCTGTCATTAATTGCATCAATTCCCACAGTGTGCGTGTTCTGCTGCAAGTTGGTCATATTTTCTCTTGCAATTCTAACTTCTCAGCCCAAATCTGATAGCCTGAAGCCCTAAGCTCTTCCTCATAAGCTGCTTGCTCATCTATCTTCTTTTTCATGCATTATTTTGTTCATCTCATCTACCAGTTGTACACTGATTCGATTCCATTCGCGGTTAGCTCTAACCACATGGCTTTCTAGGCTTTTGACCTTCTTCAGCTGTACTGCTAACTTTCCTTCTACATACATTATGTCCTCATCGCGTTCTTTGACGACACTCTGTAGACTGCCGACTCCTCGAGTCTCCTTCCTAAGCTCTCTTTTAGCTGAGCGAAGTTCTTTAGTTAGCTGCTTAATAATCTCCTCTTTGGCTTCTATTTCTTCCCTTAGGGTAGCACTGTACCTTACCGACTTCATGGGTCTCCTCGGCATGATCCTACACACACCAATAGTAAACTTAATTAGTACATAGCCCCAAGATTCCATTATAACATATTAGTAGAATATAAATAGACATGCAATGAAGAGGTTTCTATCTCCCCAAGTATATTCATACTTTATGTACACTCTTAGTATTATTCCTATAGTTAGACTTTATCACTTGAACTTCCTCAAGTAAGATCTTATTCAAGTTAAGTACTAAGTTCTCCCATTAGTCCTAACTTTCAGTTTTCTCCCATAAGACCTAAAGCCATTGCTCTGATACCAACTGTAACACCCCGAATTTTCTTATAATATCTGAGCATTTAATGGCATTAAATAACAATAAATAACAATAATAAATACCTCAATTTAGGGTTCACAACGGCCCCTTATTGAAACCATAAACTCATAACAATAGCGGAAGCGTAACTTAAACTTGTCTTGGTAGGTAACAACCCTAACCATCAATGTACTTCAACTTACATCAAAATAAATGTACTTAAAACTACTAAATTAAGAATCTTCAATCCACCGTCTTCCTACGGCTGCTTTCCTTGTCTTGTCCTTCTACTTAAATCCTGAAAACAAAATTTATAGAGAAGGGATGAGCGAACGAGTGCTCAGTAAGTTCATACGTGGCCTCTCCGGTTACTAAGGAGAGACGACCAGAACGAATACTTCGAATAACTTTTACAAAGATAGGTTCAGTTACTTTTGGATTCAAGGCTGCAGAACAATACAGTCGTATTACTTTTAAGATTTTACTTTAAAAGATTATGGCTCTACAATCCAAAGGGATTCATTCAAGTTCCGTCAATTCCTTGGTAACGTACATTATAACCTCAATGCAAAAGGTACAATTTGTACACCTAGCTTCTTCAGCCAATAGTGTGGGTCGTAACATATATGGTATCCACACATATATGCTCGGGGTCTAGAATCATCCTTGTAATCAGACAATTCCTGAGAGAAGGCATGTGATCACTCATGCAACCCTAGTTTAAGGACGAGTCTTTTCTAACTCTGTCGTCAATGTCTTTTCTAACTGGACATTGGCTGCCTTAACAAGTAAGTGGTTAACAAGTTAAAATGAGAACATACCATGGTACAAGTATGTGATACAAGTTTCAAACTTCGATACTTAGTAGATCGATGGGAACATCACTAAGTATAGATTCTTTCAAGGAACGTTCAATAACGCAGAGTTCATTCAAATACTATCATGCCATACTGATTGCTAACTTTAGAAAGAATATGGAATTCCAATAAACAGGAGTTCAAATATTGTAAGGAACGTAATCCCTTACCTGAATTGCTTTTCCTCGCAATCTCCTCTCTGTGCAAATCTACAAGGCACGGAGTAATTTACTTTAGTACTCTCAACATGGTTAACTACTTCTACTGAGTTAACTGAGAGATGCGTTTTAACTTCTTTACTTCGTTACTTCTTTTCTTACGTTTAAGTTTCTGACTTTGATTTACGAGTCAGTCCTTTAACTTTGATATAACTTGCAATTAAGTCCTCAAACTTTGGGTTAATTACAATTTGGTCCCTCAACTTTGGTTTAATTGCAAATTAGTCCTTCAACTTTAGTTTAATTGTAAATTGGTCCTTCAACTTTGGCATTAATTACAATCCAGTCCTTCAACTTTCCTTTAATTACAGAAAGGTCCTTTGACTTTGGTTTTGTTCATAAGGTCCCCCAAGTTTCTCTTTTTGTTTCTTTTAACTTTAATTCTTTTTCAGTTTAGTCCTTTCCGTTAGGAAACTAACTGAAATTTCTAATCTTTTCCTTCTCGTTAACTTTTTAACTCCAAGGTCTTCCAAGTACTTATTCTATTTTCTCAAGTTAATTTTCTAACTTGTTAACAATCCTTTTAACGATTTTGTTTTCTTTCCATTAGATACTTAACGAAAACACTAACTTTCCGTCTCAATTCTTAACATCTTCAATCAAGAATTAACACCCAAGTTATGTCACCATTGCCGATTATATACCATCAAAATCCATTGGTTTGATTAATTTTTCTAGTTCTTTAAACTTTTCTAACTTCCCAACCATCAATTTTATTCATAACCTAATAACCAAAAATTATCAAACTCAACAAAATAATTCTCCAATGATCTAGGCCATTCGGCCGAATAGTGTTATGGGGAGAAATACATATTTTTCCTTCTTTTGTTGAACCCAATTCATCATAAATAATTTATTTGTTCAATCCCCAAGCATTACATAGTATTAATCCATTCAAATCATGCTTATAAATCAACCTTAAAAATAAAGCTAGACATGAAGATCATTATTTCACCATAGCAATTAGATTACATCAATTTACCTTTAGAATTTTCCCAACAATCACTAGCATGCAAACCCTAATATTTATTCTTTTTAAAACATTCATAATTCAAGTTTTAACCCAACCAAATCAATGAATTAAATTCTAGAGTATAGGTTTGACATTACCTTGGATTTAGTTGGATTGTATCTCCAAAACAATGGCCGGAAAATCTCTTCTCCCTCCTCCTAGTGTTCGGCCGGCGGCTATAGTGGTAGGGTTTAGGATTTTGTGTTTTGTTGTTTTTTGTCATTAAGAAGTAAACCTAATTTTTTCACTAGCCATAGTATTTATACTCTTGGGTAAAATAATTGGTCGGGTCTAATTAACTAAGTTCGGGCCAACCCATATTTCGGCCCACTCTTAATTGTTCTCTAATTTTAATGTGACTCATTTTAATTAATAAAAAAAAATGCGGGTATTACATCTTACCCCCTTAAAGAAGTTTGTCCTCAAACTTTGACCAGTCTTAATCCGAGAAGATGTCCGGGTATAATTCACGCATTTCACTTTCTTGTTCCCATGTCGCTTCTCTTTCTGAGTGATTGCTCCATTGCACTTTTACATAGGGAACCGTACGCTTTCTTACGACCTCGTCTTTCTGCCGATGATCTTGATTGGTCGTTCATCGTACGTCAAATCTGCCCGAACTCTTAACTGCTTGTATTCTATCACATGACTCGGATCATGAATATACTTCCTTAGCATGGAGACATGGAACACATTATGCACTCCAGCTAACCGGCGGTAACGCCAATCAATAAGCCACTTCCCCGATCTTATCAAGATTTCGAATGGTCCAACATCCGTGGACTTAACTTTCCCTTAATCCCAAAACGCTAACTCCCTTCGTGGTGATATCTTTACGAATACTCGATCCCCTGGCTGAAATTCCAGTTCTCGCCTTCTATTGTCTGCGTAAGATTTCTGCCTACTCTGTGCAGTCTGTAGCCACTTCGATCTGTTGTACCTTATCTGCCGTGACTTGTACAAGTTCCGGTCCACTTAACTTCCTCTCAACCGACTTCATCCCCACACGCCGGTGATCTACACTCCCTCCCATACAACGCTTCATATGGAGCCATCCCAATGCTTGCGTGAAAGCTGTTGTTGTATGCGAACTCTACTAACGGTAAGTGTTCGTCCCATGCGTTTGGCAATCTAACGAAGTAGCCCTCAGCATGTCTTCCAACGTCTGGATAGTCCTTTCCGACTGCCCATCTGTCTGTGGGTGAA
>JAOWBW010001324.1:277382-344841 GCA_026119855.1 Campanula takesimana
ACTTTAGTTAGAGACTTTCTTCTTAAGTCCGATGTGTTAATCCACTGGACCCGAGGTCAAGTGACATTGACAATGATTTGGGAACCCATGGTTTGAAATTGATTTTAAATCCCAGATTTTGTTGAAACTCCAGATTTGAATTTGATTTTAATAAACCATAGCCACAAAGGAGAGAGAGAGAGAGAGAGAGAGAGATGAGAGAGAGAGGAGAGAGAGAGAGAGATGCAATAGCTGGAGCCATGGGCCATGGATTTTGCAACAATCAATTCAACCGATTTTGGCGATATTGAAGAAGATGACTGGGATAGATGACAGTGACGGGAACACAATCTAGGGCAGAGGCAGGTTCAATCGATCATGGTTAACGGCGTATGGGTGGTTTGCGTGGGAATGGGGGACGAGTTAGGTCGAAGGGACACATTTCTTTGCGTTAAACCCATATCTTAAAATTGGGTGGATTATAGGATGTAATGTTTCATTTTTAGATCACTAGTTTAACATTATACAATTGCTAGTCACGTGATAGAACGAGACCAACTCCAATTAAAAATTAGACAATTTCGTTAGTGAGGTGAGCGAATTGAAAAGAAACAAACTTTAATGACCACATTTGAAAAAATATTTGTATAATGTCATTAAGTTTTTAACACCAGTTAAAAAACTCGATCGAATTGTTAATAAACTAAAGTACGCAGGTTACATTGGGAGTTTTGACAGTACAAGTGGGAAATTTCAATAATCTGATAGTACACATGTTTGTTTTGCAAAAACCTCTTTAGCTTTATTTTCTAAGAGTTCGTCTCACTCTGGAATAAGTTTTGTGTTTTCTTAGTTATTTCCAGTCCTATATATATATATATATATATATATCTATATATATATATATATATAAAAACTAGGTTTTAGGTGTTACTGTTTTATTACGTGAAGTCTCTTCATTTCCTAACCACGCTTCAATGCTAGCTCCTATCCCAAATCTTAGTCTGTTTTTCGTCTTTTTTCCAATGCTGTTTAGGAATGACTTCATTTGAAAACGTGTGAAAGTTGATTCCCACAAAACATATAGAACTTGATTGACGGGATGCCTGACCTTGGTGTTGACGGTGACCATTACCCAGACACATATTACCCCTAGGAGCTGAATAACGCGCGCACACTTATTTTTTCAGTCAAATCCCATGACGGATGTATTATAGTTGAAGTGTACGAGTCTTCTTCGCCTTTTATTTTTTGATTTAAGAAAAGAAACGAAAGTACTCTTATATTATTTGGTCAAATTCCACACAACTCCTATAGTTAATGTATAAGACCAATTTGCCTCTTATAATTAAAGTATAAGAGTCATTTTACGTGAAAAAATTGAATTTCTCTCTCTCTCTCTCTTTTAAATGTCAACCCACGGTAGCCCTTCAGAGGTTGACGTCAATGAGTTGCCTCTACATCCCCCTCCCTCACCATCCCCCCCTCCACCACCAGTGCCCTACTATCGGATCCTCCATTCCTCCTCTTTTTCACATCCCTACTTCTTCATTTGTTTTACTGCATCGCGTACTCCAACATTTAAAATATTCAATTTGAAATTTTGAGTTTTAAACTGAATAAAATAAGTAGTACCCACCTAAAAATGACTTTTATGTTAAAAACACTGGCATCTCTGTCCTTTTCTATGAATTTTTTTTGCTAGGGATTGTTTGGAATGGAGACAAAACCAAGGAGATGATCAAAACGAAGGAGAAAAGAGCAGCAGATCGACACACAGAAGGAGTGTGTGGCCACCCAAGGAGGGGCTGGGCGACCGCCCACTCTGTCCGGAAATCTAGTTAAATTAGCTAAATTGCATTCGTACGACTGACAAAAAAAATATGTGAAAACATCATTTGAACACCATTTGGAAAAAGATGAAGTAGTATAATCAGATTTTTATATAGTATGACTATGTTTTAAGACGTCTTTACAAGTTCTCTTAGAAAGATATATTCCCTCCATCCTAGCTCACTTGACACTTATTTCTATTTTGGTCTATCCCAGTTCACTTGACACTTCCCAAAATAGTCTACTTTTTATATTTTTATATTCACTCTACCCACCAATCATTCTCTCTCTTCATTTTTCACCACTCAATTTATTTAACCAACACTACTATTTACCCCACTCATTCTCTCTCTTCATTTTCTACCCCACATTGTCCTTATTTTATTGTTTTCCTTAGTTATTGTGCTCAGCTCTTGTGTGTCAATTGAGGTGGGACGGAGGGAGTATTCATTTTATTTTTGGTGGTCCTTTGACGGAAAATAAATATTGATCTAAATATCTTAGTGATATTTGTAGTTTTGTTACTCGTAATATTCTAATAATTTATTTAAACCAGTTTACGAAGCAATAATTGTGATGATTAAATTGATATTAGTGCTTGGTCAAATTTCATTGACCACTAAAAATAATAAAATAATACGGGAATTAAGGGAAGAGTAATATATATATTCAAAACTGTTAGTATTTTAGACCCAATAGATAGGAGATAATAATGAACGCAAATGAACAAGTAAAAACACATATTTTACGTGGATCACCAACAACCTATTGACTACGTCAACGGGCAAAGGAAAACATATATTATTAATATGGCCTGAGAAACAATTACAAAAATATGATCATACTAATCTATGTTTGCATGAATTTTGATCGCAAAATTCCTAACTATGCAAAACCCTAGAACTAGAATTATTGATCTCTAATTACTCTCAATGTCATGAATCACGCGGAGGCTACTATTTTAAGACTAGTATTTATATCGCTAGAGACCTAAACCACAAGACATAAGGAGTCCCTAAATTGAAGTGAAGGTTGTTTTACCAACTGACCATTGACCCCACTTATAGCCTTGTTGACTGTGGTGACTTCATTTGAACCTTCTTGAGATTCTCTTGGTTCAATATTTGCTTGACCTGAAGACAAGAAAAGAAAATTAGACAAAAAGATAAAGCTTTTCTCTTCTTTTTGGACTCAGAATTCATATAATTGAGTAATGAAAATTAGAAATTATATACCTATCTCTATAATCTTCACAACTTCAGTACACTTCTCATTCTTGGCGGTAGCTAATGATTGGGAGACGCATTTTCAACAATTATTCTTTCTTCTTACCGAACAATTTCCATTTCATTGTTTATTGGGGATGGAGAGGAAATGGTTTTAGATATCATTTCACATTTATACAGGGTCTATAAAACACTACAATGACTTCCAGAGAACTTACAGCACCATTCCCGTTCAGGCAGTTCTTGCATTATCAATATTTATGTTTCGGGACAACCATTGGAGGAAGAAGTTGCTCCATTCACCATCTGAAGCAAATGGCAAACATTTATTCCTATCTTTTGCGCGCATGTCAAGAGCATATTGACTGGATTCAAAAGAAACAAAAAACATAGTTAATGATAGGCGAGAAAGTAAAATAACAAATTCAAGCCCAGCATTCAAGCGTCCAAAACATTATAACATGAAAAAATGAATTAAAAAACAATAACCAAAACTGTTGATCAAAAAACATATATGAGAGCTTAGAACAATTTATTTTCTACTCAAGTTACTGTCCATTAATTCAAAATCAGAACCCGAAATTCATTTTGAACCAACACAATTATCTTAGAAACAGAAAACAAATAAAGATTGATAACTGCTCACATATATTCATTAATTACTTAAAACACAGTATTCAATCGGGTAGAGTAAGATAAGAATGAAAAATTAATTCACAAAAGAATCGAACAATGGAACTATATGCATGTAAGTCTACCTGTGGTTTTTGGAAAGCAACACATAATAATATTCATTCATTAATTAATGGGAATTTTTTTTCCTATTAATAGCTAATGATTAGCTATATCAGTCAAAATATTTTCATATTATTTCCAGAAAAGTACTCATCTATCACCATGGCACTCACTTCAAGCATAAGTATATCCAGTAGAAAAACATGGCATGAAAACAAATTTTCAATATAGTCAATTACAAAAAATTAATAAAAATAAATAAATAAATCAAATGATAAAGGACTTACCGTATTACAAAGTGCTTACATTCTCTTGCCTCTCTACTATGCATACGAATTCTCAGATCTATAGATAAGGAACTATTCTTAGGAGAAAGCATCAGTAGAATTGCTCCCTTGTCCATGGTGGGGTTGGTCCGTCGCGGGTACAATATTTCTCTCCATGTTATGTATGCACTAAAACAAAAGTGTAAAATGATTAATAATCACTCTTCCACAAATTGACAAGTATAGTTAAGAAAAAAACATATATTAATGAACATTTGAGTTATATAAAGAAATATAACATGAACCTCTATTATATACATAGATATATCATATAATTAAGTTCATGCAAAACTAGAGTTCAATGTGGAAATGCATGCGGAGATTCATTTACTTCACATCAGAGTCCAGGTGCAACAATGATATTAGTTGAAGTAAACTCATGGTGGGCCGTTGTGATGGTTGTGTGGGTGGTTCATATATGGGTCGGCTAATGACATGGTTCGAGCCGAGCCGATTCAAGTGTGAGGGTCGGATCCGGTATGGAGAGAAAAATTAAGAAACTTCCAAATCTGCGTAACCACTTTAGCTAAATAACATACATTTACACATAAGCAAGAAACTCCAACAAAATATACCAAGTGTACAATGGTTGAGTCATGCAAATGTCGAAACCTTAATCAGCACAAGTACAAAAAACAAAGTTGTAAGCTCCGAAGATTTCCATCATCAATCGCCGTTTAGATTATATGAAAATCTTTCAGCCAAAACACCAACGAAAAAGAGTAATTTATAGAATAATTAGTCGACAATTCAAAAATACAATTAGGGTTTCTTCGCTACCCCCACCCTTTTAAAACGATTGAAACAAAATCCAAATGGAAAATCTCATTATTAATATCCCAAATAGAAACAGAACACACAAAAATCAGTTATCTGGTATCCGATCACAAAATAAATCAATAAACTCCACCATAAATGATCGATTAGGGTTTCTTCGCTAAACACCACCGCCGCCCCATTCCACATGCAACCTCAATTGAAATAAAGCCACCCCCTCCATTTCAAAACGAACGAAACAAAATCCAAATCAAAATAGCCCAAAAAGAAAATCAACCAACCTAACCCAACCCAACAAAACACAAAAAAATTACTTATTAGGTATTTGATCAAGAAATAAATCGATAAAATCCACAATAAACAATTAGGGTTTCTTCACTAAACCCCACCGCGTGCGCCCGCATTGCGCCTAGGCTCCGGGAACACCTTTTATGCCTTGGTGCACCTTGGGCCTTAAACAACTATGCTCCACCCCAAAATTATGTTCTCACTTTTGTTTTGTCACTACTCCAAATGAACTTGAATAATAATTTTACATAATTTAATTATCCTGAGAAAAATCTAAAATCTATTATTGGCAGTATTGTTGATTGTATTTTAATATAAAAAAAAATAGACTTTCATAAGTATAATTAAACTAGCAAAATTGCATTCGTTCTACTAACCAAAAAAATATATGTGAAAACATCATTTGGAAAAAGATGTAGTATAATCAGATTTTATATAGTACAACTATGTTTTAATACTTCTTTTACTCCTGCTCTTAGAAATGTATATTCATTTTTATTTTTGTTACTCATAAAATTCTTAATAATTTTGTTTAACCCAATTTAAGAAACAATTATTTGGATGATTAAATTGATATTAGTGCATGGTCAAATTTCATTGACCACTAAAAATAATATGGGGAATTAAGGGAAGTGTAAAAATATTCAAAAGCATTTACACCGACATGGGAATTAAGGGAAGAGTAAATATATTGAAAAGTATTGTGAGTTAGAAAAAGATAGCTTTTCCCATTCCACCGGAACAAAGCTATGCTAGAAGAGTTATCCGCCATGCACAAGAATGGTACTTGGTCCTTAGTTGTATGACTTCCCTCTATGAACGTCGCTGACACCAAATGGATTTTTAAAGTGACACGTCCGGCAGACGGAACGGTGGAGCGCCATAAGTATAGACTTGTTCCAAAGGGTTTACACAAAAGGAAGATGTAGACTATGATGAGTACCTTCAGTCCTGTCGTCAAACCACCGACTATCCGTACACCGCTTACCATTGCCCATTCTCGGTCTTAGCCTATCCAATAGCTTGATGTCCGTGATGCCTTTTTAAATGACATTCTTTAGGAAGAAGTATATATGGCACAGCCTCCCGGATTTTCCAACCCAGACTTTCCTAGCCACGTCTGTCAACTTCACTACTCCATATATGGGTTGAAACAATCACCCCATGCATGGTTTCAAAGAGTGCATTATTTTTTATTTCCATCGGGTTTTTCAACAGAAACCGACAACACATTATTTATCTGTCACTGTGGTTCTTCTCTTGTGGCTATTCTTGTATACGTAGATGACATCATTGTCACCAGGTCTTCTCCGACTTAAGTCTCTACAATGATTGATTGCATATGTGAGAATTTTAAAAGTTGCGAGCTTGGTTCACTTGGCCTCTTTCTTGGAATTGAGACTCGTACACCTAGAGGTCATTGATTCTCATCCAAGCTCGGTATGCCTCCGACCTTCTCCGAAATTTTAACATAGTTTCAAAGAGTGCATGACTTTTTGATTTCCATCAAGTTTTTCAACAACAACCGACACCTGATTGTTTATCTGTCACAGTGGTTCTTCTCTTATGGCTATTCTTGTATATGTAGATGACATCATTGTCACCGGGTCTTCTCCGACAGAAGTCTCTAAGGTGATTGTTTGCTTATGTGAGACTTTTGAAAGTTGCGAGCTTGGGTCACTTGGCTTCTTTCTTGGAATTGAGCTCACTACTTGTAGAGGTCATTGATTCTTAACCAAGCTCGGTATGCCTCCGACATTTTCCGAAATTTAAAATGGACGGCTACAAAAATTTGCCAACACTCCATTGTCACCCAGCACACATCTGTCCGCCCACGATGGGGAACCTCTGTTGGATGTCACCACTTATAGGAGTATGGTGGGAGGGCTTCACTATCTCGCCCTCACTTGTCTGGATATTTCATTTGCAGTCAATCAAGTATGTCAGTTCATTCACTCCCAGTGTACTTACTTTGCTGCAGTCAAGTGCATTCTCCGGTACATAAAAGAATCTCTCTTTCACGGACTTCATCGTTCTTTGGCGGACTTCATCTGTCTTTCACGGACTTCATCTCTTCATACCGTTGGATACGTTATTACGGGAATACTCTGACTCCGATTGGGCAGGGTTCCGATGATCGACTGTCTACTACCAGAGCCTGCATCTTCTTCATTGGACCCAACTTAGTTGCATGGAGAGCTAAGAAACAAACCACAGTGGCTCGTTCGAGTAGCGAAGCTGAGTATTGTGCGTTGGCCACTACTACAGCTGAGCTACGTTGATTTGCTTTCTTATTTCGTGAGTTTGTTGTTCTTAAGTCCTAGACATCTTTTTTGGTACAACAGTTCAGCCCTTCACATGGCCCTTAACCCGGTTTTCCACGCTTGAACTCGACATGTTGAGATAGATCTTCACTTTGTCCGGGACCTCCATCAACATGGCCTTTTACTTCTCTCATATGTTGGCACCGCTGATCAAGTAGCCGATATTTTCTCTAAGGGCTTATCACAACCTCGTCTTGACTTGTTATCCGGCAAGCTACAGCTCGCACCCATGCCCCGCTTGGCTTGAGGGGGTGTAAACTGTACCTCGTCCGTGACCTATGCGTGACCATCACAGCTCATGTGCTAACTGTAGAAGAGATTGTGTTTAACTACATTTATGTTTAAATATTGTAGATAATTACAAACTATAAGAGATTATAGCTCAAAGCCAGCAAAGGTTCAAATTGTGAAGCACTGACATATTCATTAGACCAAAATTATCATAGCCGATATTTTTCGGAATAAACACCTTCCGAATCACTTACTCTGGGAACATGTGACTTCTATTGCCTCTCTCTGGGCATCAACTAATGGAGCTTTTCGGGGACTATCTATTTCGGATTTAAGGTGAGATTGGGCTGCTGTGGTTGAGTAGTTCATGTTTGGCTGTGATGTTTTGTTTTCATATTTCTCATTCTCTTTTCATTTTTCTTATTTCTTCTTTTTTATCTTTTTGTAATTTGATGGACTTGTTGTCCATCTTTTGTATATTCTTCCCTTTTTAATAAATATCTTTTCCAAAAAAAAAAAAAAAAACTTCTACAGATTTGGCAATAAGCAAGTAGTTTTAATGGCACGGCTCAATAGATCGAGACCAGATCATTTAGCTAGGCTGGGCACGATTTATCTTTTATAAACTTGTTTTAAATATTAAAAGTAATAATTTATGTGCATTTTAATAAAACTGACAAGTAATTGGTTTTAATGGTTAGTCTAATCTATAGTCTTTTGCCACAAACAAAGCGTCACAACCTCCGATCCAATTAGGAAAAAAAACCTAACAGAAGTAAGATTGACCATGCTATCTCACAGCTCAATTAATGCCATAATAGGGAACATATCACTCAAGATCAATAACCCTGATTTAAATGAACATTTTTCTATAATTTGGTTAACAGATACTCATTTAGGTTATCACCCAAACAAATTGAAAAATCAGATGCCATTACAGAAATAAATAAATGAATAAATCAGATTCCAATCAATTTATCATCCAAAGATATAATAAAACAGAACTCTGTGCTGCACAACAAAAATTAAATAAATAAAGTGCCCATACATTTATCACCAAAAATAAAATGTAATCAGTTTGAATCATGATGGCAAGATGTCAAATGAAACTACGGAGATCGTAATAGCATAATGAATGATCCTAGAAAGAAGATTTTATATAGGCAGAGTAAATGTTTCTAGCGTTACATAAATGCATGGAGGGTTCGGTAACCAAACTATATATAAAAGCAAATTGGTAGCAACTACACTAGTGTGTGGACAGAGTTGTTTAAGCTCTCAATCCAACGCAACTCAACTTATGTCGCAATCGCAATGGGGTAGGCTAGAATGGAGTTTTCTTCATAAAAACAAATCTGCCACAGAGATCCTAGTTTAGCGCAATTAGATTATGCTTATTGAAAAGTCAGAACTTTAATTAGAAGACGAAACAAGTGACATACAAAAATTACTAACCTACCTAAGACGAAAAGCACAAAAAAAATAAAGCCCATGCAAAAATCAGTAAACTAAAGACATACATAATTGAATTCTGCAGTAAATCAAATTAAAATTTTAAAATCAATGAATCCCAATATATGATTTGAAGAGACTAATATCGTAGGAAAGTAAGAACTAGGAAATGCTCGAGTTAAGAGGCCAGCAGGTCGAGAAGGCAACTCTGGCTAGATGAAAATGCATCATATCACAATGAAACATGATCCAAATGGTAAGACCAAAAGTGATAAAAATTTAATGTCTTAAGTAGCCAAGATTATGGTACCGTATAATCGAGCACATCGCAAGGGGTAGGTGGAATCCCTCTAGATTATGTCCCATATGGTCGTGGATCTGAATCACAGTAGGAAGTTCCTGCTTGAATCAAACAAATGTGTTGTAGCAACGTAAATAAAAATAATATTCAGCTTAGAAATAGTCAACATAATAACATGTCTTAGGTTTAACCAAAGGACAACGTAAGTATAGAGATCCATGGCAGAATAAGTGGTAGAATCTACCAATATGGCATACACCCTAAGAAAGTTACTAGTCAGATAGCAAATAATTGATCAACTCATTTGAGCATAAAGAAACTAATGAGCATACCATAGATGAAAATGTGATGGTGAGCTCGATTAATGAACACTTGAAATGTGTCAAATTACTATCAACTAGACTGAATAACACATAAAGGGCAAGATCGAAAATACAGTTGTGTCTCAAGATAGAAATGTGTCAAATTACATATCAATTTGCCTGAATAAAAAAGAAATCAGAGATACAGATCTCAACTGCAGTTTTAATAATAAATGGCCGCAAACCAGAAACGCAAGCAATTTTCAAGAATTATAGACTCATATTCAGATTTCAACATCAACTAATGATGTTTAAAATCAGAACTCTTATAATTACTGCACCCATTGTAGATCACAGGATTCTGATCTATCCACAACTGAATCTTAAACACTACAATAGCTTAAAATATCAGCATTTAATCAGCAAAAAATACCACGGACTGCTGCTAGTCAATCAATTATATCTACTAATTAATAAAGTTTATAATCCATTTCAGGTTAGCATGCATGGATTTTAAGCAGATCAAGAAAGAGTACCAACTTAATTTAAATCCAATCCAAAAACTGAAACATGGGTATCTATAAAATCACAATAAATTTCAAGAATATAAAATTCAATGAACCCTAATACAAGATCAGAATCAATGTTGGATCAAGATCCGGGAATCTTACATGAAATCTTTTGATTTCCGTAGCTGGATGGCCAGGAGAGTGCTCGTCCATCAGCAAACCTTCAACATATAAAACAACCTAATTGAAAACACAAATTTGAATCAATAAATAGAAAAATAACAGAGTAAAGAGAAATGCATACCTTAAGGCGAGAGAACAGGGAGGCCAATTGCGAAATGATGGAAAATGGGAATCTCGACAGATGGAGAGAGAGGAAGGAAGGAAGTAGGGAGGGAGGGAGGGAACGACATACTCCTACACAGAAAGAGAAAGCGTAGTTTATATAGAGGGTGGGCTAAAAGCCCTAGCCAATAACCTTTTCGGGCTACTCAATCCATTGAAGAAGATTTCAAAGAGGCCCAATAAATTGGTGAGACTAGTTTTTCATTTTATCTCGATAACAACATTATGAATTTATTTATGTTATCCTCTTGATATCACTCTTTGATGTCAATTAAATTTTCTCTAAGAAAAGGAAAAAGCTACATTCACAAATTTGTGATCATTTCTATCATGCATTCACTATCAATTTTTTTTTTTTAAAAAAAACCTCTATAATATTTTATTGTCTAGTATAAACCAAATCATTATTGATCGAGTTCCATATATGTACGAGTCATACTTTGATATTAGTTATTCAACCGGTGTTTTGCATGAAATTATTATATAATTTTTACCATAATTTATTTAATCAAATTTAGGGCAAATCTGGTCATAAAATATGCTTTTGTTAAAAGTTATAGGTGATATAAATAAATAATTGAATCATATAAGAAACAAAGTAAAACTCAAAGTAATATTGAAAATGAAAAAAATGCAAGGATCAACGCGACAAATTGGTTTCTTCGATCAAGTGAAGTGTCAAAAATTTCATGATGGTGCCGAGTTAATCCCAATTTTTTGCAATCATATCGCATAAGTAATTATAGAAAGGGAATGATAACCAAGTATAACGATTGGCCAGTATAGGTATTTTATTAAATATTAATAAAATAGCAATATAATAAATATATTTGACCCAATCAAATATCCGTCTTACATCATTTGACGTAGCGGAATACAACCTTTCATGAAAACCACAATAGAAATCCTTGTAAGAGTTGGCAATAATATACCGAAGAGATTATTGAACTAAACCAATCCAAAAGTTAGTGTTTCAACCAGCCAAACGGCTAAAGGGTTAAACCCTAAATATGTACTAACGACAAATATAATTTTATTAATCAAAAGTCTAAGTAATACAAAATCCCTAATAAGACTGACACTGGAAAACGCAGGGGAAAATAAAATAATGAAAATGGATAAAAGCGGATAGTTATGCTCACCACTCCAAATAATCCACTTTGGAGATACAGGGCATAAATACTCACCGCTTAACGGAATCTACCGAAAAATTTCATGATGGTGCTGAGTTAATCCCATTTTTTTGCAATCATATCGCATAAGTAGTTATAGAAAAGGAGTGAAAACCAAGTATATATAAAGATTGGCCAGTATAGGCATTTTATTAAATATTAATAAAATACCGATATAATTAATATATTTGACCCAATCAAATATCCGTCTTACATTATTAAACTAAACCAAGCCAAACATTATGGTTTCAATAAGGCAAACGCCTACAGGGAAAAACCCTAAATATATACTAACGTCAAGTATAATTTTATTAATCAAAAGTCTAAGTAGTACAAAATCCCTAATAGGACTATTTATAATGCTAACTAAAACCTAGAAAGAAATAATTAAAGAGGGTACTAAAAGAAAAAGGAAAAAGAAAAGAAAAAAGAAACAAAATAACAAAAAGAAAAAGAATGAAAATCCTAGCAAAACTTTCCTCCTTGCGTGAATTGTAACAACCGCTAACTTTGGCTCGGTCGTGCCAAAAATGCACATTGCATCCGATCTTTATCTTGGCCCCATTTCCGTGCTACATCATTAATTTTTGTAGATTGTCGCGCTTCCAGTTTTTTGAATTTTTGCAGTATAGTGATCGGCTTTGTCAGCAAAAAAATTGGATTCCATCCTATGTCGCTATCTAGCCAATTGTTCTCCGCTGCTCGCTTCAAATCTCCCATTAATTTATATTTTTGTACACGTTGATCATGCTGGGTGAGCTTCGTCCAGTTCTTCGTACTCCAACTCTAGGAAATATTGTTCCTGTCGTCGTACACGATCTTGTCGGATATTGATTGCTTGAATAATTATAACATCATATATGTCGTTGCTCCCGTTGTTACCGGCCATCTTTCAAGGATCGCACATTTTCTGATACCAATCGAGGCAACGGAATACAACCTTTCAGGAAAACCACATTAGAAATCCTTACAAGAGTTAGCAATAATCTTTCTAAGAGATTATTGACCTAATCCAATCTAAGAATTAGGGTTTGAATAAGGCAAGCGGGTATATGTGAAAACCCTAAATATGTACTAACAACAAATATAATTTTATTAATTAAAAGTCTAAGTAATACAAAACCCATAATAAGACTATTTACGACTAACTAAAGCCCAAGAAAGAAATTAACATCCTATCGATGAAACTGCCCCTAATATAATAATTAAAGAGAGTACTAAAAGAAAAAGGAAAATAAAAAGGAAAAGGAAACAAAATAACAAACAGAAAAAGAATAAAAAACCCCGCAAAAGTTTCCTCTGTACGTGAATTGTAACAGTCGTTAACTTTGGCGCGGCCGTGCAGATTGCTACGAGCGGTCGTGCCCAAAATGCACATTGTGTCTGATTTTTATCTTGGCCTCCATTCCGTGCTACATTAGAGTCCGGGATGGCCGAGTCTAACTATAGGGCTAGTGTTGTCAATTGACTCCCTAGAGTTTCAAGTTATAATATTTTATCTCTTACAATTATCAAAAAGATAATTTTAGTGGTATAGCTTCCCCTTAAATTTTGAGAACAAAAATATAACTTCCTTCTTTCTTACTTTCATGTGAAATTTTTTTCACATATAATCTTAGTATTATTACGTAAAAGAATATAATATATAATCCAAATATATATATATATATATATATATATATATATATATATATATATATATATATATATATATATATATAAAGTTGGTGAGGAGGACTATGGCTTTGACACATAGACAAACTTATGTTAAAGCTTTATTTGTGTGAAGCCATATCATCACTATCCTAAATGTGTGTGACTTTTGATATTCTCATTATTAGCTAATACTATTAGCTCATAATAATAATTATGATATGAGTTAACTATAATAGTAATAGTTAACTATAATAGTTACTATACAAGTTAAATATTACTATGAATAGTATTAGTTAACTATAATAGTTACTATAGTAGTTAACTATTACTATTCATAGTTACTTAACTATAATAGTTACTATAGTAGTTAACTATTACTATTAATAGTATTAGTCAACTATAATAATAGTTACTATAATATATAACTATTACTATTAATAATATAATTAACAATAATAGTTACTATAAAAATTAACTATAATGGTTACTTTATAAATTAACTATTACTATTAATAGTATTAGTTAATCATAACAGTTATAATATATGTTAATTTTTACTATTAATAGTATTAGTTTAATCATAGTAGTTACTATATACGTTAACATTATTATTAATAGTATTAGTTAATTATAATAGTTACTATAAATATTAATAAGTATTATTAATATTATTAGTTATTGATATTATTATATAGATTAATTTTAATATTAATGGTTTTAGTTAAGATGATGTTTACTATTTTACTTAACTATAATGAAAATATTATTTTTCATATACAATATATTTATATTATAAAAAACTCTTATGCTACTTTATTAAAAATAGGGCTAAAGTGTTAGTATAAAAATAAAATTAAAACAAGTGATGCATATTGCTGGCACTATAAAAATAGTAAATAAAAAAAATAGCAAATTAGTTACCCGTTACCCACTAGTAATATTGATAACTTAGAAATGGGCTAAAGTGTTAGTATAAATTAAAACATAAGTGTCAAACCGTAAACTATGCAATTCTTAGAACTACTTTTAGTACTATTCTCTACAATAAAAATAGTCCTTTCGGGCAATTATTTACCAGCATTTGTATATGTATCGTAAATTTTTGGCACTTTTGAAAAAAATGAATTGCGGCCAATTTCAGTACATTTTATTAAATGCCGCAAATTTTCGGCACTTTTTAACAAGTGATGCATATTCCTGGCACTTTTAAATAAGTGCTAGTAAATTACGATACTATTTATAAAGTGGCATTAAATTTTCAGTATTTTTTATAAAGTGCCACTTATTTCTGACATTTAATAAAATTGTGTTGATAATTAGTGGTAGTAATAAAAATTGGCGGAAATTTAGAGGCACTATTAAAAATGTTTTGGAAATTAGCAGCACTTATTAAAAAATTGCAGCTAAATTTTCTGGCACTTTTCATAAGTTCAATTAATTTTTGATTCTTTTTTATAAAGTGTCACTAATAATAAGATGTTTATTTTGATAATTTTCTTAAAATTTGAAATTTAGTTATATTTTTTCGTGTAACTTTGCTTTAATTTGTTAATCATATTAGCTTTTTATGGTTACAATCATAAAATGCATTAATATAAGCTTGTGTCAATAATAAATAATTTTATGTAAAAATTTATATCTAAAAAGGATTTAGCCTAACGGTAAAAATTTTGTTTTCTATTTAAGAGGTTTTGTGTATGAATCTGAATAAGTTTAATAATATTTTTGTTTAAAATCCGGCACTCTAATAATTGTCGGATAATTTCGGTACTTTAAAAAAGTGGCATTTTAAAGTGCTGAAAAGTATTCCAGACACACTTTTTCTGGCACTTTCAAAAGTGCTTAAAATAGTTTTTCTGACACTTTTTTCTGTCATTGGCACTTAGTGATCCTAAAAGTTATTTTTGTTGTTGTGATTTATTATATTTTTCTTGTACTCAATGTCCTAAAATAAGGGTCATGTTTGAAATTTTTCTCATAAATTATACTATGTGTTTATTATTAATACAAACTAGGAAAAACCCCGTGCTACGCACGGAAATTCGTTTACAATTTTTTGTTTATTTAGTTAGTCAAATGAAGTATATTTTATTATGATTAAAAAAAATAATTTTTAAGTATCTCAAAAATACAACTAAAAAATAAGACATGTAAATAATCAATTACATTGTAATTTTCTTTTTATTTCGGGGGGATAAATTAAAGAGTAAATCATTTTCTAACTTTGGATTTAAAATCAAGAGTAATGTTTTTTGAGACATTTCCTTTGTTTGAGGGATTAGAGTTGCATCAACATAATCTTTTTAATTTATTAGTTAAACAAAGTAAATTGTGTGAAGACTTTTCATTTGTTTTAAGTAACAAATCAAAAATTTTATTTTTTGTGACTTTACATTTCAAATTATGAATTTTCATTTCTTATACCGGAGAAGTTAAAGTCACTTTATCATAATTATTTTTAATATATTAAATTTAATTGAGAATCTTCATATATTAGTAACCGTTGCACTTAAATTAATGCATATAATGATATATGAAGAAAAAAATCTTAGGTACAGAATTATTTGAATGTTAAATTTCAAAAAATCAATCATTTTAGTATAAACAGGACATTTAATTTGGAATGAAGAGAGTAACTATTATGATTTACTAATATTATTAATAAAAATAGTTAATTTATTTAAAAAAATAATTATTAACTTATATAATAACTATTATTATTAACTAATACTGTTAATTATAAAAGTTAATATATATAGTAACTATTGTAATTAACTATTTTTGTCAATAGTAAAAGTTAACCTATATAGTAACTATTATGGTTAACTAATGCTATTAATAGTAATAGTTAACTTATAACGTTAACTAATACTATTAATAGTAATAAGTAACTTAGATAACTATTATAGTTAACTAATATTATTCATAGTATAGTTAACATATATAGTAACTAATATAGTTAACTAATACTATTAATAGTAATAGTTTACTTATACAATAACTATTATAGTTGACTAATATTATTAATAGTAATAGTTAACTTATACAATAACTATTATAGGTAACAAATACTATTAATAGTAATAGTTAACTTATACAATAACTATTATAGGTAACAAATACTATTAATAGTAATAGTTAACTTATATAATAACTATTATAGTTAACTAACATTATTAATAGTAAAAGTTAACTTATATAGTAACTATTAACGTTAACTAATACTATTAATAGTAATAGTTAACTTATATAGTAACTATTAACGTTAACTAATACTATTAATAGTAATAGGTAACTTATATAACTATTATAGTTAACTAATATTATTCATAGTAATAGTTAACATATATAGTAACTAATATAGTTAACTAATACTATTAATAGTAATAGTTAACTTATACAATAACTATTATAGTTAACTAATATTATTAAGAGGCTTTGACCAATAAGTCCCTCATCCAAACAAAAATAACCAATAAGGACCGACATTATGGAAACTCGTCAATAAGTCCCTTGCAATTTACTTGGACCAAAATGTCCTCTCTCCCATGCTTGCTGCGCTCCATCTGCTCTCTCTCTCTCTCTCTCTCTCTCTCTCTCATTCTTCTTTCTCTTTCTCTTTCCCGGTTTCTATCCAACTCCTTCTTACTTTTTCTCTCTCTTTCTCCTACTTTCTCTCTCTCTCTCTCTCTTTTTCCATTAAAAATTTAAAATGTAATATCTCAAAATCTAGATATTGAAAAAATAATCTGAGACCACCATTTTAATCGTGTCGTCAAATCGAATCAAACAAGTACACTCAACACATAATTCAAATTTTAGAAATAAAAATCTCATTTTTCACTAGTAAAAATTTGAGAAAATCATTTTTCATTTCTCAATTAATTTCACAATTTTAGAAAATAAAATTTCATTTTTCACTTGTAAAATCATTTTTCAACTGATTTCTCAGTTGTATGATTTCTCAATTGTGTGATTTCACAGTTGTGTTAATTTTTCATTTTTCATTTTAAAAACTGATAAATTCATCTATCAATTTTTCACAATCATTATAATAACTGAGACATGCATTTCACAGTTGTTCACACATGAATTTGAATATAATAACTGAGACATTCATTTAACAGTTGTTCATAATTGAGTAAAAACTGATAAAATTATCTCTCATTTTTCACAATTGATGACTCAATTTATCGGTTTAATTATATAATAAATGAGACATTCATTTCTCAGTTATTCACATATGAATTTGAGTACAAGAACTGGTACATTCATTTCTCAGTTATCAATTTTTCTCTGTTGTTAATATAATAATAAATGAGATATTCATTTCTCATTTATTCACACACGAGTTTAATATAAGAACTGGTAAATTTATTTCTCAGTTGTTAACACATGAGTTGAGTGTAACAACTAAGAAATTCATTGCACAGTTTTTACAAAAGGATACTCATTTTCAAAACTATGTGTTTTCAAATGATTTTCAAACAATTGTGAAATAAATTTTATCTCATTTTTTTAATTAAAAATGAGTAATTGTTCAATTGTGAAGAATTAATACACTAAAAAAAAAAAAATAAATGTGAGGTTGTAGTGTTAAATATATAATAGTCTACTAACAGAACAAGTGAGAAGCTTAGCATAGTGGTTAGGAGTCTTAGGCTAGACCAAGAGGTCTTGGGTTCAAACCCCTCCAAGAACAAATAATTTTTATTTACAATACTTGGGATTGTGGCGGCGGCTGGTGGTGGCTTTATTTACAATACTCGGGATTGTGGCGGCAGCTGGTGGTGGCGGCTGGCGGGGTGAGGTGGGTGGCGGCTGACGCCGGCGGCGACTGGTGGCAGTGGGTGGTGGTTGTCAGTCAAAGTCAAAGGTCTAATAGGCGGTCAAAGATGGTTAAAGGTGTAATAGGATTTTATTTGGGTTGGGGGTATTTTTGCCATTTAAAAAGGGTGAGGTATTTATTGGTAAAATTGATTTCAAACCAATGACCCTAAGGTAGAATATGAAATATTGTGTTTTTATAGGCAAATACCACCTTTCTTAAGGACTTATTGGTAAAAGTCCCTATTATTAATAGTGATAATTAACTTATACAATAACTATTATAAGTAACAAATACTATTAATAGTAATAGTTAACTTATACAATAACTATTATAGTTAACTAATACTATTAATAGTAAAAGTTAACTTATAGGGAGGGGCTATTGCCACTACGTTTTTTGCTTTTCCACTACAAAACTATGCAACTAGACAGAATTATCCCTTCCTATTTTGTGAAATAGACAACATAATCCTTTAGTTTTATAAAGAATTAGCTAAGCATTCCATAATAGATTATACTTCAATAAAATTTTCTTATATACTGTACATATGTATTTAAAAAAAATATCCATTACATATTTTAATAAGAAATTAATTAATAATGGTTTAACTTAAATAATTATTTTGTACAATAGATAATTAATTCCAGTAGTAAAGTACTATCACTTAATTTTATTTTCAACTTAATTTTAATCTATTATAGTTGTATTGTAATTTATTAAAAGTAAATTAAATGTAAACCGTAGAGTTAATATACATCTATAAAATACTACATTTAGTTTTACATTTGAACCATAATACGAATCATTAGAATCATTACGTGGCATAAAAAAATATTTATTCCAATCACAAGAAATAAAAGATATTTGGAAATTGCATACTGCTACTTTTAATTAGAAATATCAGTTTATCATCTATAATTGAAAAAAAAATAACTCTCTGATTAAATCTTTTAATAATTGACTGAACTTGTCAGTTATAAAATAGATGTGCTATTGTTTTAAAAATATGTTTTTTTCACAAGATTAAAAATATTCATTTATAAATTCAAAATTAATTTTTTATACTTAAGATGAATAATTTCTAGTTTAAAATTTTAAATTTATACACCACTTTTTCTAATATTTATTTTCATCATTAAGGACAAAATTTTGAGGTAAAAGTGTAAGTAATTAGTTATAGCATTATACGTTAGTGAAAGATTATTTATTTATGTTAATTTTTGTCAATTTTACTATGCATTCATTTACATTGGCATGATGATTGGAATAATAAAATGATCTTATAGAAAAAAAATAAAAAAAAAATAAATAAAACCTTACCATAAAATAGGAAACCCCATTAATAGTTAGGATGTACTAAAGGGCAATTTAGTCAAGAAGTTCAAACATATTGATGGATGTAGTGGAAAAGCATAACATGTAGTGGCAATAGCCCCTCCCTAACTTATATAATAACTATTATTATTAACTAATATTATTAGCTAATGATAAGAATATCAAGAGTCACTTATCAATAAGAATAGTGATGACATGGCTTCACAAAAAGCATTCTTTAGCCTAAACTGTCAACATGGCGAATTCGTATACATCCGCTTCGACTTTTAATATATATAGATTTTACTAAGATACAACATTAAATTTAGAACAAAATAAATGGAAATTATGACATTTATTTTGAGATAAAGGGAGTAATAGAAACTACATTTATTTTGTTTAAGGTTATTTTTTTAATTTCATACAAAAGCTATATTTTATGTTTTGACCACCCTGAATCGAAACTTTAAATGTGTCTCTGAATGAACTAACCTAGGTTTGAATGTGTGCATCAAGTATGCACATATGCTCGAATGAAATGACGAGAAATCTTGACCTTTAGGCATGCACTTTGGCATGATAAGCTAGATTTTCCATATTTTTAAAGTTTCAGAGTTTTAGCTATAGAGTTTTTTTCCAAACAGACATGCCTGCTATCAGATTATTGCAACTTCCCACTTGTACTATCAAAACTCCCAATGTAAGATGCGTACTTTAGTTTATTAACAATTCGATCGAGTTTTTTAACTAGTGTTAAAAACTTAACGACATTATACAAATATTTTTCAATTTTGGTCATTAAAGTTTGTTTCTTTGCAATACGTTCACCCCACTGACAGAATTGTCAATTTTTCTAAATGGAGTTGGTCTTGTACAATCACGTGACTAACATTCGGTAAATACATAACTGATGTATTGTTGAAATCAATTCAAAATTTAGTTTCACAAAGAAAAATAATCGATATACCCTTCTAAAAATGAAATAAAAAATTCACCCAATATCCAATGAAATAAAATTTCTAAATTTACCATTTTTTATTACAATTTTATGCATAAAGTAATACATTAAAATTTAATTTAATTTGACATTTATTAATTATAATGATAATGTTAAAATTAAAGAAAATTTATGTTCATCTTCTTCATCTATGTTCATCTCACAACTAACAGTACAAATACCACCACCAACCCAAAATCGGCAAGCATGGTAAACAAATACCCAAAACATGCCGACATGAATGCAAAAGGATACTCCTCCAACGTTAATTTCTCAAACCCTCGATTAGAATATCTCAAGAAATCCATCAAAGTATTACCCAGAAGCAACCCCCACCCAGCAAATTGAGTACTTAACACAATAAACCCTTTGATTCCACTTCATCAAGTGCAGCGATACCCCTGCAACCAACGTACTTGCAAACACCATCAGCAAGTACGATACTTTAACAATAGTTAGAGACTTTCTTCTTAAGTCCGATGTGTAATCCACTGGACCCGAGGTCAAGTGACATTGACAATGATTTGGGAACCCATGGTTTGAAATTGATTTTAAATCCCAGATTTGTTTGAAACTCCAGATTTGAGTTTGATTTTAATAACCATAGCCACAAAGAGAGATAGAGAGAGAGAGAGAGAGAGAGAGATGCAATAGCTGGAGCCAGGGGTCATGGATTTTGCAACAATCAATTCAACCGATTTTGGCGATATTGAAGAAGACGACTGGGGATAGATGACAGTGACGGGAACACAATCTAGGGCAGAGGCAGGTTCAATCGATCATGGTTAACGGCGTATGGGTGGTTTGCGTGGGAATGGGGGACGAGTTAGGTCGAAGGGACACATTTCTTTGCGTTAAACCCATATCTAAAAATTGGGTGGATTATAAGATGTAATGTTTCATTTTTAGATCACTAGTTCAAGATTATACAATTGCTAGTCACATGATAGAACGAGACCAACTCCAATTAAAAATTAGACAATTTCGTTAGTGAGGTGAGCGCATTGAAAAGAAACAAACTTTAATGACCACATTTGAAAAATATTTGTATAATGTCATTAAGTTTTTAACACTAGTTAAAAAACTCGATCGAATTGTTAATAAACTAAAGTACGCAGGTTACATTGGGAATTTTTGACAGTACAAGTGGGAAATTGCAATAATCTGATAGTACACATGTTTGTTTTGCAAAAACCTCTTTAGCTTTATTTTCTAAGAGTTCGTCTCACTCTGGAATAAGTTTTGTGTTTTCTTAGTTATTTCCAGTCCTTTCATATATATATATATATATATATATATATATATAAACTAGGTTTTTAGGTGTTACTGTTTTATTACGTGAAGTCTCTTCATTTCCTAACCACGCTTCATTTGAACACCATTTGGAAAAAGATGAAGTAGTATAATCAGATTTTTATATATTATGACTATGTTTTAAGACGTCTTTTACAAGTTCTCTTAGAAAGATATATTCCCTCCATCCTAGCTCACTTGACACTTATTTCTATTTTGGTCTATCCCAGTTCACTTGACACTTCCCAAAATAGTCTACTTTTTATATTTTTATATTCACTCTACCCCACCAATCATTCTCTCTTCATTTTTCACCACTCAATTTATTTAACCAACACTACTATTTACCCCACTCATTCTCCCTTCATTTTCTACCCCACATTGTCCTTATTTTATTGTTTTTCCTTAGTTATTGTGCTCAGCTCTTGTGTGTCAATTGAGGTGGGACGGAGGGAGTATTCATTTTATTTTTGGTGGTCCTTTGACGGAAAATAAATATTGATCTAAATATCTTAGTGATATTTGTAGTTTTGTTACTCGTAATATTCTAAATAATTTATTTAAACCAGTTTACGAAGCAATAATTGTGATGATTAAATTGATATTAGTGCTTGGTCAAATTTCATTGACCACTAAAAATAATAAAATAATACGGGAATTAAGGGAAGAGTAATAATATATATTCAAAACTATTAGTATTTTAGACCCAATAGATAGGAGATAATAATGAACGCAAATGAACAAGTAAAAACACATATTTTACGTGGATCACCAACAACGTATTGACAACGTCAACGGGCAAAGGAAAACATATATTATTAATATGGCCTGAGAAACAATTACAAAAATATGATCATACTAATCTATGTTTGCTTGAATTTTGATCGCAAAATTCCTAACTATGCAAAACCCTAGAACTAGAATTATTGATCTCTAATTACTCTCAATGTCATGAATCACGCGGAGGCTACTATTTTAAGACTAGTATTTATATCGCTAGAGACCTAAACCACAAGACATAAGGAGTCCTTAATTTGAAGTGAAGGTTGTTTTACCAACTGACCATTGACCCCACTTATAGCCTTATTGACTGTGGTGACTTCATTTGAACCTTCTTGAGATTCTCTTGGTTCAATATTTGCTTGACCTGAAGACAAGAAAAGAAAATTAGACAAAAAGATAAAGCTTTTCTCTTCTTTTTTGGACTCAGAATTCATATAATTGAGTAATGAAAATCAGAAATTATATACCTATCTCTATAATCTTCACAACTTGAGTACACTTCTCATTCTTGGTGGTAGCTAATGATTGGGAGACGCATTTTCAACAATTATTCTTTCTTCTTACCGAACAATTTCCATTTCATTGTTTATTGGGGATGGAGAGGAAATGGTTTTAGATATCATTTCACATTTATACAGGGTCTATAAAACACTACAATGACTTCCAGAGAACTTACAGCACCATTCCCGTTCAGGCAGTTCTTGCATTATCAATATTTATGTTTCGGGACAACCATTGGAGGAAGAAGTTGCTCCATTCACCATCTGAAGCAAATGGCAAACATTTATTCCTATCTTTTGCGCGCATGTCAAGAGCATATTGACTGGATTCAAAAGAAACAAAAAACATAGTTAATGATAGGCAAGAAAGTAAAATAACAAATTCAAGCCCAGCATTCAAGCGTCCAAAACATTATAACATGAAAAAATGAATTTAAAAACAATAACCAAAACTGTTGATCAAAAAACATATATGAGAGCTTAGAACAATTTATTTTTCTACTCAAGTTACTGTCCATTAATTCAAAATCAGAACCCTGAAATTCATTTTGAACCAACACAATTATCTTAGAAACAGAAAACAAATAAAGATTGATAACTGCTCACATATATTCATTAATTACTTAAACCACAGTATTCAATCGGGTAGAGTAAGATAAGAATGAAAAATTAAATTCACAAAAGAATCGAACAATGGAACTATATGCATGTAAGTCTACCTGTGGTTTTTGGAAAGCAACACATAATAATATTCATTCATTAATTAATGGGAGTTTTTTTTCCTATTAATAGCTAATGATTAGCTATATCAGTCAAAATATTTTCATATTATTTCCAGAAAAGTACTTATCTATCTACCATGGCGCTCACTTCAACCATAAGTATATCCAGTAGAAAAACATGGCATGAAAACAAATTTTCAATATAGTCAATTACAAAAAAATAATAAAAATAAATAAATAAATCAAATGATAAAGGACTAACCGTATTACAAAGTGCTTACATTCTCTTGCCTCTCTACTATGCATACGAATTCTCAGATCTATAGATAAGGAACTATTCTTAGGAGAAAGCATCAGTAGAATTGCTCCCTTGTCCATGGTGGGGTTGGTCCGTCGCGGGTACAATATTTCTCTCCATGTTATGTATGCACTAAAACAAAAGTGTAAAATGATTAATAATCACTCTTCCACAAATTGACAAGTATAGTTAAGAAAAAAACATATATTAATGAACATTTGAGTTATATAAAGAAATATAACATGAACCTCTATTATATACATAGATATATCATATAATTAAGTTCATGCAAAACTAGAGTTCAATGTGGAAATGCATGCGGAGATTCATTTACTTCACATCAGAGTCCAGGTGCAACAATGATATTAGTTGAAGTAAACTCATGGTGGGCCGTTGAGATGGTTGTGTGGGTGGTTCATATATGGGTCGGCTAATGGCATTGTTCGAGCCTAGCTAATTCAAGTGTGTGGGTCGGATCCGGTATGGAGAGAAAATTTAAGAAACTTCCAAATTTGCGTAACCACTTTGGCTAAATAACATACATTTACACATAAGCAAGAAACTCCAACAAAATATACCAAGTGTACAATGGTTGAGTCATGCAAATGTCGAAACCTTAATCAGCACAAGTACAAAAAACAAAGTTGTAAGCTCCGAAGATTTCCATGATCAATCGCCGTTTAGATTATATGAAAATCTTTCAGCCAAAACACCAACGAAAAAGAGTAATTTATAGAATAATTAGTCGACAATTCAAAAATACAATTAGGGTTTCTTCGCTACCCCCACCGCCACGCTTCTCCGCATGAGCCCCCAAATGAAATAAATCCACCCCTCCCTTTTAAAACGATTGAAACAAAATCCAAATGGAAAATCTCATTATTAATATCCCAAATAGAAACAGAACACACAAAAATCACTTATCTGGTATCCGATCACAAAATAAATCAATAAACTCCACCATAAATGATCGATTAGGGTTTCTTCGCTAAACACCACCGCCGCCCCATTCCACATGCAACCTCAATTGAAATAAAGCCACCCCCTCCATTTCAAAACGAACGAAACAAAATCCAAATCAAAAAATAGCCCAAAAAGAAAATCAACCAACCTAACCCAACCCAACAAAACACAAAAAAATTACTTATTAGGTATTTGATCAAGAAATAAATCGATTAGGGTTTCTTCACTAAACCCCACCGCGTGCGCCCGCATTGCGCCTAGGCTCCGGGAACACCTTTTATGCCTTGGTGCACCTTGGGCCTTAAACAACTATGCTCCACCCCAAAATTATGTTCTCACTTTTGTTTTGTCACTACTCCAAATGAACTTGAATAATAGTTTTACATATTTAATTATACTGAGAAAAATCTAAAATCTATTATTGGCAGTATTGTTGATTGTATTTTAATATAAAAAAAATAGACTTTCATAAGTATAATTAAACTAGCAAAACTGCATTCGTTCTACTAACCAAAAAAATATATGTGAAAACTTCATTTGGAAAAAGATGTAGTATAATCAGATTTTATATAGTACAACTATGTTTTAATACTTCTTTTACTCCTGCTCTTAGAAATGTATATTCATTTTTATTTTTGTTACTCATAAAATTCTTAATAATTTTGTTTAAACCAATTTAAGAAACAATTATTTGGATGATTAAATTGATATTAGTGCATGGTCAAATTTCATTGACCACTAAAAATAATATGGGGAATTAAGGGAAGTGTAAAAATATTCAAAAGCATTTACACCGACATGGGAATTAAGGGAAGAGTAAATATATTGAAAAGTATTGTGAGCTAGAAAAAGATAGCTTTTCCCATTCCACCGGAACAAAGCTATGCTAGAAGAGTTATCCGCCATGCACAAGAATGGTACTTGGTCCTTAGTTGTATGACTTCCCTCTATGAACGTCGCTGACACCAAATGGATTTTTAAAGTGACACGTCCGGCGGACGGAACGGTGGAGCACCATAAGTATAGACTTGTTCCAAAGGGTTTACACAAAAGGAAGATGTAGACAATGATGAGTACCTTCAGTCCTGTCGTCAAACCACCGACTATCCGTACACTGTTTACCATTGCCCATTCTCGGTCTTAGCCTATCCAATAGCTTGATGTCCGTGATGCCTTTTTAAATGACATTCTTTAGGAAGAAGTATATATGGCACAGCCTCCCGGATTTACCAACCAGACTTTCCTAGCCACGTCTGTCAACTTCACTACTCCATATATGGGTTGAAACAATCACCCCATGCATGGTTTCAAAGAGTGCATTATTTTTTATTTCCATCGGGTTTTTCAACAGAAACCGACAACACATTATTTATCTGTCACTGTGGTTCTTCTCTTGTGGCTATTCTTGTATACGTAGATGCATCATTGTCACCAGGTCTTCTCCGACTTAAGTCTCTACAATGATTGATTGCATATGTGAGAATTTTAAAAGTTGCGAGCTTGTTCACTTGGCCTCTTTCTTGGAATTGAGACTCGTACACCTAGAGGTCATTGATTCTCATCCAAGCTCGGTATGCCTCCGACCTTCTCCGAAATTTTAACATAGTTTCAAAGAGTGCATGACTTTTTGATTTCCATCAAGTTTTTCAACAACAACCGACACCTGATTGTTAATCTGTCACAGTGGTTCTTCTCTTATGGCTATTCTTGTATATGTAGATGACATCATTGTCACCGGGTCTTCTCCGACAGAAGTCGCTAAGGTGATTGTTTGGTTATGTGAGACTTTTAAAAGTTGCGAGCTTGGGTCATTGAGCTCACTACTTGTAGAGGTCATTGATTCTTAACCAAGCTCGGTATGCCTCCGACATTTTCCGAAATTTAAAATGGACGGCTACAAAAATTTGCCAACACTCCATTGTCACCCAGCACACATATGTCCGCCCACGATGGGGAACCTCTGTTGGATGTCACCACTTATAGGAGTATGGTGGGAGGGCTTCAATATCTCGCCCTCACTTGTCTGGATATTTCATTTGCAGTCAATCAAGTATGTCAGCTCATTCACTTCCCAGTGTACTTACTTTGCTGCAGTCAAGTGCATTCTCCGGTACATAAAAGAATCTCTCTTTCACGGACTTCATCGTTCTTTGGCGGACTTCGTCTGTCTTTCACGGACTTCATCTCTTCATACCGTTGGATACGTTATTACGGGAATACTCTGACTCCGATTGGGCAGGGTTCCGATGATCGACTGTCTACTACCAGAGCCTGCATCTTCTTCATTGGACCCAACTTAGTTGCATGGAGAGCTAAGAAACAAACCACAGTGGCTCGTTCGAGTAGCGAAGCTGAGTATTGTGTTGGCCACTACTACAGCTGAGCTACGTTGATTTACGTTCATTGGACCCAACCTAGTCATCTTTTTTGGTACAACAGTTCAGCCCTTCACATGGCCCTTAACCCGGTTTTCCACGCTTGAACTCGACATGTTGAGATAGATCTTCACTTTGTCCGGGACCTCCATCAACATGGCCTTTTACTTCTCTCATATGTTGGCACCGCTAATCAGGTAGCCGATATTTTCTCTAAGGGCTTATCACAACCTCGTCTTCACTTGTTATCCGGAAGGCTACAACTCGCACCCATGCCCCGCTTGGGTTGAGGGGGTGTAAACTGTACCTCGTCCGTGACCTATGCGTGACCATCACAGCTCATGTGCTAACTGTAGAAGAGATTGTGTTTAACTACATTTATGTTTAAATATTGTAGATAATTACAAACTATAAGAGATTATAGCTCAAATCCAGCAAAAGGTTCAAATTGTGAAGCACTGACATATTCATTAGACCAAAATTATCATAGCCGATATTTTTCGGAATAAACACCTTCCGAATCACTTACTCTGGGAACATGTGACTTCTATTGACTCTCTCTGGGCATCAACTAATGGAGCTTTTCGGGGACTATCTATTTCGGATTTAAGGTGAGATTGGGCTGCTGTGGTTGAGTAGTTCATGTTTGGCTGTGATGTTTTGTTTTCATATTTCTCATTCTCTTTTCATTTTTCTTATTTCTTCTTTTTTATCTTTTTGTAATTTGATGGACTTGTTGTCCATCTTTTGTATATTCTTCCCTTTTTAATAAATATCTTTTCCAATTAAAAAAAAAAAAAAAACTTCTACAGATTTGGCAATAAGCAAGTAGTTTTAATGGCACGGCTCAATAGATCGAGACCAGATCATTTAGCTAGGCTGGGCACGATTTATCTTTTATAAACTTGTTTTAAAAATTAAAAGTAATAATTTATGTGCATTTTAATAAAACTGACAAGTAATTGGTTTTAATGGTTAGTCTAATCTATAGTCTTTTGCCACAAACAAAGCGTCACAACCTCCGATCCAATTAGGAAAAAAACCTAACAGAAGTAAGATTGTGGCAGATCCGCTTTCTTGACTAAGAAATGGGACTCATCAGTGTGCTCCTGGCCAGCCTTATTGAATGAAATCCTTACGGTTTTGAACTGGTACGAAAGAGTCATTGAAGAGTTCTAGCATTCTCTCAATCAAAAAGGAAAGAGTTTCACTCCTACGAGAAAGGATAGAAATGACTTCTCCAATCCTATTATGCTATCTCACAGCTCAATTAATGCCATAATAGGGAACATATCACTCAAGATCAATAACCCTGATTTAAATGAAAATTTTTCTATAATTTGGTTAACAGATACTCATTTAGGTTATCACCCAAACAAATTGAAAAATCAGATGCCATTTACAGAAATAAATAAATGAATAAATCAGATTCCAATCAATTTATCATCCAAAGATATAATAAAACAGAACTCTGTGCTGCACAACAAAAATTAAATAAATAAAGTGCCCATACATTTATCACCAAAAATAAAATGTAATCAGTTTGAATCATGATGGCAAGATGTCAAATGAAACTACGGAGATCGTAATAGCATAATGAATGATCCTAGAAAGAAGATTTTATATAGGCAGAGTAAATGTTTCTAGCGTTACATAAATGCATGGAGGGTTCGGTAACCAAACTATATATTAAAAGCAAATTGGTAGCAACTACACTTAGGGATGGCAATTTCGCCGAACCCGACCCGTTTCCGAGACATTCCGGCCCGGGACGGGCGGGTTTGGTAGTGAATTTTCGAAACCCGTCGGGTTCGGGTTCGGATGTTTGGTCAAACCCGGCGGGTCCCGACCCGACCCGCCTAGCACTATTACATGTGTTATTCCTATTCTGCCCTTAATACAAGCCATAATCACCTTCCAACCTGGAATATATAAGACCATTTCACAGATCTAGGGTTTCATACTTTCATTACATTAGACGGCGGACTGTGCGGAGAGGGAAAGAGAGAGAGGGCATCGCAAAGCTGTGTGAATGTGCGATTATCTTCTCCGGCAACCAACTATCTCCGGCTTCCGGCATCCAGTCTCCGCCTCCCAGCCTCATTCAGGTGCGATGTGACATTGATTTTTTCGGGAACTTCTTATCCTACTTCTAATGAGTTTTTTCTACATGTTTGTGAAATCAAATTGGCATTGAATGATTGGGTTCTTGATCCCAAACTTTTTATTTCCGATATGGCAACAAAGATGCTTGAAAAGTATGATAAATATTGGAGTGAATGTCATGAAATTTTGGGAATGGCATGTGTTTTGGATCCGAGATTTAAGATGAAACTTGTTGAGTATTTTATGCCTAAAATGCATGGAGAGTTTGCTTTTGTTGAGATTGAAAAAATTCGAAATTCTTGTTATGATTTGTTGAATAAGTACCAAAGTGAAAAGAATGTGAATGAAACGGTTGTGAGTGGAGCATCCTCTTCTTGTCCTTCGGGTGGTGGTTGGAATGCAAGTGATAGGGTTTCGGATTTTAAAAATTTTGTTTTTAGTACATCAAATCAAAGGGATGTAAAATCGGAGTTAGATCACACTACTTGGAAGAATTGGTGTTGCCAATAGAGGGAAAGTTTGATGTTTTGGGATGGTGGAGGACAAATGGAGTTAAATTTCCAACTCTACAAAAAATTGCTAGGGATGTGCTTGCTATACCGGTTACAAGTGTTTCTTCCGAGGCGGCCTTTAGCACAAGTGGAAGATTGATTAGTCCTCATATTAGTAGATTGACTCCCAACACATTAGAAGCATTGATGTGCACCCAAAATTGGCTACGGAATGAAAATCAAGGTAACTATTATAAATTGCTAGCTTTTAGTTTATATAATTGTAAATTTTACTTGTGTATATATCTCATTATTTTTTTATATAGGTCTTTCTTTGAGTGTGGGTAGAGTGGATAACATGGCAACTTGCGGTGATGATGTTGATGTTCAAGAATGATTGGGTAAGGAAATTTACTTGGACTATTTTTTATTTGGTTACTATTTGTAGTATTAATTATCTCTTTGTTTATTTCTTTATTTTTTTATGTAGATTTTATTGACTTGGAGTTAGATGATGCAATGGATTGAAGCGGAGAATGAAGTCTCTTTGACATTGTTTTGGTTTTGAATATTTGTTATGTATGGATTTATTTATTTTGTTTGAGTTTGTAACACTAAGCTTGCAAGTGTGCGGATTTATTTATTTTATTTGGTTTGTAACACTTAAACTTGAAAGTGTTCATATTTGGTTAGTTGGTACTTTGGTGACTAGTTGAACATTTAGTAAGTTGTTTATGTTGTTAGTTTTCAAGTTGTTATTTTGCCACAAGTTTTGGTGTTGTTCACAAGTTTTGGTGTTCTTCAATTCCAGTGACTTTCTGATTGAACTCCCCCAATGTTGTTCTTCCATTCCAGTGGGTTTCTTAGCCCAACTGAATTGTGTGCCATATATTAAAAAAAAAAAAAAAAAAACTGAGACCGGTCGCGGGTTTACCATAATCGGGCCGGGTTCGGTGCTAGTAGTGTTACCTCGGGTTCGGGTTTGGTCAAACCCGGCCCGTACCCGACCCGTTGCCACCCCTAAGTACACTAGTGTGTGGACAGAGTTGTTTAAGCTCTCAATCCAATGCAACTCAACTTATGCGCAATCGCAATGGGGTAGGCTAGAATGGAGTTTTCTTCATAAAAACAAATCTGCCACAGAGATCCTAGTTTAGCGCAATTATATTATGCTTATTGAAAAGTCAGAACTTTAATTAGAAGACGAAACAAGTGACATACAAAAATTACTAACCTACCTAAGACGAAAAGCACAAAAAAATAAAGCCCATGCAAAAATCAGTAAACTAAAGACATACTTAATTGAATTCCGCGGTAAATCAAATTAAAATTTTAAAATCAATGAATCCCAATATATGATTTGAAGAGACTAATATCGTAGGAAAGTAAGAACTAGGAAATGCTCGAGTTAAGAGGCCAGCAGGTCGAGAAGGCAACTCTGGCTAGATGAAAATGCATCATATCACAATGAAACATGATCCAAATGGTAAGACCAAAAGTGATAAAAATTTAATGTCTTAAGTAGCCAAGATTATGGTACCGTATAATCGAGCACATCGCAAGGGGTAGGTGGAATCCCTCTAGATTATGTCCCATATGGTCGTGGATCTGAATCACAGTAGGAAGTTCCTGCTTGAATCAAACAAATGTGTTGTAGCAACGTAAATAAAAATAATATTCAGCTTAGAAATAGTCAACATAATAACATGTCTTAGGTTTAACCAAAGGACAACGTAAGTATAGAGATCTCATGGCAGAATAAGTGGTAGAATCTACCAATATGGCATACACCCTAAGAAAGTTACTAGTCAGATAGCAAATAATTGATCAACTCATTTGAGCATAAAGAAACTCATGAGCATACCATAGATGAAAATGTGATGGTGAGCTCGATTAAAGAACACTTGAAATGTGTCAAATTACTATCAACTAGCCTGAATAACACATAATGGGCAAGATCGAAAATACAGTTGTGTCTCAAGATAGAAATGTGTCAAATTACATATCAATTTGCCTGAATAAAAAAGAAATCAGAGATACAGATCTCAACTGCAGTTTTAATAATAAATGGCCGCAAACCAGAAACGCAAGCAATTTTCAAGAATTATAGACTCATATTCAGATTTCAACATCAACTAATGATGTTTAAAATCAGAACTCTTATAATTACTGCACCCATTGTAGATCACAGGATTCTGATCTATCCACAACTGAATCTTAAACACTACAATAGCTTAAAATATCAGCATTTATCAGCAAAAAATACCACGGACTGCTGCTAGTCAATCAATTATATCTACTAATTAATAAAGTTTATAATCCATTTCAGGTTAGCATGCATGGATTTTAAGCAGATCAAGAAAGAGTACCAAGTTAATTTAAATCCAATCCAAAAACTGAAACATGGGTATCTATAAAATCACAATAAATTTCAAGAATATAAAATTCAATGAACCCTAATACAAGATCAGAATCAATGTTGGATCAAGATCCGGGAATCTTACATGAAATCGTTTGATTTCCGTAGCTGGATGGCCAGGAGAGTGCTCGTCCATCAGCAAACCTTCAACATATAAAACAACCTAATTGAAAACACAAATTTGAATCAATAGATAGAAAAATAACAGAGTAAAGAGAAATGCATACCTTAAGGCGAGAGAACAGGGAGGCAAATTGCGAAATGATGGAAAATGGGAATCTCGACAGATGGAGAGAGAGGAAGGAAGGAAGTAGGGAGGGAGGGAGGGAACGACATAGTCCTACACAGAAAGAGAAAGCGTAGTTTATATAGAGGGTGGGATAAAAGCCCTAGCCAATAACCTTTTCGGGCTACTCAATCCATTGAAGAAGATTTCAAAGAGGCCCAATAAATTGGTGAGACTAGTTTTTCATTTTATCTCGATAACAACATTATGAATTTATTTATGTTATCCTCTTGATATCACTCTTTGATGTCAATTAAATTTTCTCTAAGAAAAGGAAAAAGCTACATTCACAAATTTGTGATCATTTCTATCATGCATTCACTATCAATTTTTTTTTTTTTAAAATAACCTCTATAATATTTTATTGTCTAGTATAAACCAAATCATTATTGATCGAGTTCCATATATGTACGAGTCATACTTTGATATTAGTTATTCAACCTGTGTTTTGCATGAAATTATTATATAATTTTTACCATAATTTATTTAATCAAATTTAGGGCAAATCTGGTCAAAAAATATGCTTTTGTTAAAAGTTATAGGTGATATAAATAAATAATTGAATCATATAAGAAACAAAGTAAAACTCAAAGTAATATTGAAAATGAAAAAAAATGCAAGGATCAACGCGACAAATTGGTTTCTTCGATCAAGTGAAGTGTCAAAAATTTCATGATGGTGCCGAGTTAATCCCAAATTTTTGCAATCATATCGCATAAGTAATTATAGAAAGGGAATGATAACCAAGTATAACGATTGGCCAGTATAGGTATTTTATTAAATATTAATAAAATAACAATATAATAAATATATTTGACCCAATCAAATATCCGTCTTACATCAGTTGACGTAGCGGAATACAACCTTTCACGAAAACCACAATAGAAATCCTTGTAAGAGTTGGCAATAATATACCGAAGAGATTATTGAACTAAACCAATCCAAAAGTTAGTGTTTCAACCAGCCAAACGGCTAAAGGGTTAAACCCTAAATATGTACTAACGACAAATATAATTTTATTAATCAAAACTCTAAGTAATACAAAATCCCTAATAAGACTGACACTGGAAAACGCAGAGGAAAATAAAATAATGAAAATGGATAAAAGCGGATAGTTATGCTCACCACTCCAAAGAATCCACTTTGGAGATACAGGGCATAAATACTCACCGCTTAACGGAATCTACCAAAAAATTTCATGATGGTGCTGAGTTAATCCCATTTTTTGCAATCATATCGCATAAGTAGTTATAGAAAAGGAGTGAAAACCAAGTATATATAAAGATTGGCCAGTATAGGCATTTTATTAAATATTAATAAAATACCGATATAATTAATATATTTGACCCAATCAAATATCCGTCTTACATTATTGAACTAAACCAAGCCAAACATAATGGTTTCAATAAGGCAAACGCCTACAGGGAAAAACCCTAAATATATACCAACGTCAAATATAATTTTATTAATCAAAAGTTTAAGTAGTACAAAATCCCTAATAGGACTATTTATAATGCTAACTAAAACCTAGAAAGAAATAATTAAAGAGGGTACTAAAAGAAAAAGGAAAAAGAAAAGAAAAAAGAAAGAAAATAACAAAAAGAAAAAGAATGAAAATCCTAGCAAAACTTTCCTCCTTGCGTGAATTGTAACAACCGCTAACTTTGGCTCGGTCGTGCCAAAAATGCACATTGCATCCGATCTTTATCTTGGCCCCATTTCCGTGCTACATCATTAATTTTTGTAGATTGTCGCGCTTCCAGTTTTTTGAATTTTTGCAGTATAGTGATCGGCTTTGTCAGCAAAAAAATTGGATTCCATCCTATGTCGCTATCTAGCCAATTGTTCTCCGCTGCTCGCTTCAAACCTCCCATTAATTTATATTTTTGTACACGTTGATCATGCTGGGTCAGCTTTGTCCAGTTCTTCGTACTCCAACTCTAGGAAATATTGTTCCTGTCGTCGTGCACGATCTTGTCGGATATTGATTGCTTGAATAATTATAACATCATATATGTCGTTTCTCCAGTTGTTACCGGCCAGCTTTCAAGGATCGCACATTTTCTGATACCAATCGAGGCAACGGAATACAACCTTTCAGGAAAACCACAATAGAAATCCTTACATGAGCTAGCAATAATCTATCTAAGAGATTATTGACCTAATCCAATCTAAGAATTAGGGTTTGAATAAGGCAAGCGGGTATAGGTGAAAACCCTAAATATGTACTAACAACAAATATAATTTTATTAACTAAAAGTCTAAGTAATACAAAACCCATAATAAGACTATTTACGACTAACTAAAGCCCAAGAAAGAAATTAACATCCTATCGATGAAACTGCCCCTAATATAATAATTAAAGATAGAACTAAAAGAAAAAGGAAAATAAATAGGAAAAGGAAACAAAATAACAAACAGAAAAAGAATAAAAAACCCAGCAAAAGTTTCCTCTGTACGTGAATTGTAACAGTCGTTAACTTTGGCGCGGCCGTGCTGATTGCTACGAGCGGTCGTGCCCAAAATGCACATTGTGTCTGATTTTTATCTTGGCCTCCATTCCGTGCTACATTAGAGTCCGGGATGGCCGAGTCTAACTATAGGGCTAGTGTTGTCAATTGACTCCCTAGAGTTTCAAGTTATAATATTTTATCTCTTACAATTATCAAAAAGATAATTTTAGTGGTATAGCTTCCCCTTAAATTTTGAGAACAAAAATATAACTTCCTTCTTTCTTACTTTCATGTGAAATTTTTTTCACATATAATCTTAGTATTATTACGTAAAAGAATATAATATATAATCCAAATATATATATATATATATATATATATATATATATATATATATATATATATATATATATATATATATATTAAAGTTGGTGAGGAGGGCTATGGCTTTGACACATAGACAAACTTATGTTAAAGCTTTATTTGTGTGAAGCCACATCATCACTATCCTAAATGTGTGTGACTTTTGATATTCTCATTATTATCTATTACTATTAGCTCATAATAATAGTTATGATATGAGTTAACTATTACTATTAATAGTAATAGTTAACTATAATAGTTACTATACAAGTTAAATATTACTATTAATAGTATTAGTTAACTATAATAGTAACTATAGTAGTTAACTATTACTATTCATAGTATTACTTAACTATAATAGTTACTATAGTAGTTAACTATTACTATTAATAGTATTAGTCAACTATAATAATAGTTACTATAATATATAACTATTACTATTAATAGTATAATTAACAATAATAGTTACTATAAGAATTAACTATAATTGTTACTTTATAAATTAACTATTACTATTAATAGTATTAGTTAATCATAACAGTTATAATATATGTTAATTTTTACTATTAATAGTATTAGTTAATCATAGTAGTTACTATATAAGTTAACATTATTATTAATTGTATTATTTAATTATAATAGTTACTATAAATATTAATAAGTATTATTCATATTATTAGTTATTGATATTATTATATAGATTAATTTTAATATTAATGGTTTTAGTTAAGATGATGTTTACTATTTTAGTTAACTATAATTAAAATATTATTTTTCATATACAATATATTTATATTATAAAAAATTGTTATGCTACTTTATTAAATTAAAATATAAAAATAGTAAAATGTAAAAAAAAAATAGCAAATTAGTTACCCGTGCAGAGCACGGGTTACCCACTAGTAATATTGATAACTTAGAAATGGGCTAAAGTGTTAGTATAAATTAAAACATAAGGTGTCAAGCCGTAAACTATGCAATTCTTAGAACTACTTTTAGTACTATTCTCTACAATAAAAATAGTCCTTTTGGGCAATTATTTACCAGCATTTGTATATGTACCGTAAATTTTTGGCACTTTTGAAAAAAAAATTGCGGCCAATTTCAGTACATTTTATTAAATGCCGCAAATTTTCAGCACTTTTAAACAAGTGATGCATATTGCTGGCACTTTTAAATAAGTGCTAGTAAATTACGACACTATTTATAAAGTGGCATTAAATTTTCCGTTTTTTTTATAAAGTGCCACTTATTTCTAACATTTAATAAAATAGTGTTGATAATTAGTGGTAGTAATAAAAAATGGCGGAAATTTGGAGGCACTATTAAAAATGTTTTGGAAATTAGCAGCACTTACTAAACAATTGCAGCTAAATTTTTTGGCACTTTTCATAAGTTCAATTAATTTCTGATTCTTTTTTATAAAGTGTCACTAATAATAAGATGTTTATTTTGATATTTTTTTTAAAATTTGAAATTTAGTTATATTTTTTCGTGTAACTTTGCTTTAATTTGTTAATCATATTAGATTTTTATGGTTACAATCATAAAATGCATTAATATAAGCTTGTGTCAATAATAAATAATTTTATGTAAAAATTTATATCTAAAAAGGATTTAGCCTAACGGTAAAATTTTTGTTTTCTATTTAAGAGGTTTTGTGTATGAATCTGAATAAGTTTAATAATATTTTTGTTTAAAATCCGGCACTCTAATAATTGTCAGATAATTTCGGTACTTTGAAAAAGTGGCATTTTAAAGTGCTGAAAGTATTCCAGACACACTTTTTCTGGCACTTTTAAAAGTGCTTAAAATAGTTTTTTCGACACTTTTTTCTGTCATTGGCACTTAGTGATCCTAAAATTTATTTTTGTTGTTGTGATTTATTATATTTTTCTTGTACTCAATGTCCTAAAATAAGGGTCATGTTTGAAATTTTTCTCATAAATTATACTATGTGTTCATTATTAATACAAACTAGGAAAAACCCCGTGCTACGCACGGAAATTCGTTTACAATTTTTTGTTTATTTAGTTAGTCAAATGGAGTATATTTTATTATGATTAAAAAAAATAATTTTTAAGTATCTCAAAAATACAACTAAAAAATAAGACATGTAAATAATCAATTACATTGTAATTTTCATTTTATTTCTGGGGGATAAATTAAAGAGTAAATCATTTTCTAACTTTGGATTTAAAATCAAGAGTAATGTTTTTTGAGACATTTCCTTTGTTTGCGGGATTAGAGTTGCATCAACATAAACTTTTTAATTTATTAGTTAAACAAAGTAAATTGTGTGAAGACTTTTCATTTTTTTTAAGTAACAAATCAAAAAATTTATTTTTTGTGACTTTACATTTCATATTATGAATTTTCATTTCTTATACCGGAGAAATTAAAGTCACTTTATCATAATTATTTTAAATATATTAAATTTAATTGAGACTCTTCATATTTTAGTAACCGTTGCACTTAAATTAATGCATATAATGATATATGAAGAAAAAAAAATCTTAGGTACAGAATTATTTGAATGTAAAATTTCAAAAAATCAATCATTTTAGTATAAACAGTACATTTAATTTGGAATGAAGAGAGTAACTATTATGATTTACTAATATTATTAATAAAAATAGTTAATTTATTTAAAAAAAATAATTATTAACTTATAAAATAACTATTATTATTAACTAATGCTGTTAATTGTAAAAGTTAATATATATAGTAACTATTGTAATTAACTATTTTTGTCAATAGTAAAAGTTAACCTATATAGTAACTATTATGGTTAACTAATGCTATTAATAGTAATAGTTAACTTATATAGTAACTATTAACGTTAACTAATACTATTAATAGAAATAAGTAACTTAGATAACTATTATAGTTAACTAATATTATTCATAGTAATAGTTAACATATACAGTAACTAATATAGTTAACCAATACTATTAATAGTAATAGTTAACTTATACAATAACTATTATAGTTAACTAATATTATTAATAGTAATAGTTAACTTATACAATAATTATTATAGGTAACAAATACTATTAATAGTAATAGTTAACTTATATAATAACTATTATAGTTAACTAATTCTATTAATAGTAATAGTTAACTTATATTGTAACTATTAACGTTAACTAATACTATTAATAGTAATAGGTAACTTATATAACTATTATAGTTAACTAATATTATTCATAGTAATAGTTAACATATATAGTAACTAATATAGTTAACTAATACTATTAATAGTAATAGTTAACTTATACAATAACTATTATAGTTAACTAATATTATTAAGAGGCTTTGACCAATAAGTCCCTCATCCAAACAAAAATAACCAATAAGGACCGACATTATGGAAACTCGCCAATAAGTCCCTTGCAATTTCCTTGGACCAAAATGCCCTCTCTCCCATGCTTGCTGCGCTCCATCTGCTCTCTATCTCTCTCTCTCTCTCTCTCTCTCTCTCTCTCTCTCTCTCATTCTTCTTTGTCTGTCTCTTTCCCGTTTTCTATCCAACTCCTTCTTACTTTTTCTCTCTCTTTCTCATACTTTCTCTCTCTCTCTCTCTCTCTCTCTCTCTCTCTCTCTCTCTCTCTTTTTCCATCAAAATTTTAAAATGTAATATCTCAAAATCTAGAGATTGAAAAAATAATCTGAGACCACCATTTTAATCGTGTCGTCAAATCGAATCAAACAAGTATACTCAACACATAATTCAAATTTTAGAAATAAAAATCTCATTTTTCACTAGTAAAAATTTGAGAAAATCATTTTTCATTTCTCAATTAATTTCACAATTTTAGAAAATAAAATTTCATTTTTCACTTGTAAAATCATTTTTCAACTGATTTTTCAGTTGTATGATTTCTCAATTGTGTGATTTCACAGTTGTGTTAATTTTTCATTTTTCATTTTAAAAACTGATAAATTCATCTATCAATTTTTCACAATCATTATAATAACTGAGACATGCATTTCACAGTTGTTCATACATGAATTTGAATATAATAACTGAGACATTCATTTAACAGTTGTTCATAATTGAGTAAAAACTGATAAAATTATCTCTCATTTTTCACAATTGATAACTCAATTTATCGGTTTAATTATATAATAAATGAGACATTCATTTCTCAGTTATTCACATATGAATTTGAGTACAAGAACTGGTACATTCATTTCTCAGTTATCAATTTTTCTCTGTTGTTAATATAATAATAAATGAGATATTCATTTCTCATTTATTCACACACGAGTTTAATATAAGAACTGGTAAATTTATTTCTCAGTTGTTAACACATGAGTTGAGTGTAACAACTAAGAAATTCATTGCACAGTTTTTACAAAAGGATACTCATTTTCAAAACTATGTGTTGTCAAATGATTTTTAAACAATTGTGAAATAAATTTTATCTCATTTTTTTAATTAAAAATGAGTAATTGTTCAATTGTGAAGAATTAATACACTAACAAAAAAAAATAACAATAAATGTAAGGTTGTAGTGTTAAATATATAATAGTCTACTAACAAAACAAGTGAGAAGGTTAGCATAGTGGTTAGGAGTCTTAGGCTAGACCAAGAGGTCTTGGGTTCAAACCCCTCCAAGAACAAATAATTTTTATTTACAATACTTGGGATTGTGGCGGCGGCTGGTGGTGGTTTTATTTACAATACTTGGGATTGTGGCGGCGGTTGGTGGTGGCGGCTGGCGGGGTGAGGTCTGGCGGCGGCGGTAGCAGGTTGCGGCGGGTGGAGGTCCGGCGGCGGCGGGGGGAGGTCTGGCGACGGCTGACGGCGTCGGTGGGTGGCGGCTGGCGGGGTGAGGTCTGGCGGCGGGTGGAGTGACGGCTGATGACGGCGGTGGGTGGCGACTGACGGTGGCGGCGACTGGTGGCGGTGGGTGGTGGTTGTCAGTCAAAGTCAAAGGTCTAATAGGCGGTCAAAGATGGTCAATGGTTAAAGGTGTAATAGGATTTTATTTGGGCTGAGGGTATTTTTGCCATTTAAAAAAGGTGAGGAATTTATTGGTAAAATTGATTTCAACCCAAGGATCCTAAGGTATAATATGAAATGTTGTGTTTTTATTGGCAAATACCACCTTTCTTAAGGACTTATTGGTAAAAATCCCTATCATTAATAGTAATAATTAACTTATACAATAACTATTATAAGTAACAAATACTATTAATAGTAATAGTTAACTTATACAATAACTATTATAGTTAACTAATACTATTAATAGTAAAAGTTAACTTATAGGGAGGGGCTATTGCTACTACGTTTTTTGCTTTTCCACTACAAAACTATGCAACTAGACAGAATTATCCCTTCCTATTTTGTGAAATAGACAACATAATCCTTTAGTTTTATAAAGAATTAGCTAAGCATTCCATAATAGATTATACTTAAATAAAATTTTCTTATATACTGTACATATGTATTTAAAAAAATATCCATTACATATTTTAATAAGAAATTAATTAATAATGGTTTAACTTAAATAATTATCTTGTACAATAGATAATTAATTCCAGTAGTAAACTACTATCACTTAATTTTATTTTCAACTTAATTTTAATCTATTATAGTTGTATTGTAATTTATTAAAAGTAAATTAAATATAAACCGTAGAGTTAATATACATCTATAAAATACTACATTTAGTTTTACATTTGAACCACAATACGAATCATTAGAATCATTACGTGGCATAAAAAATACTTATTCCAATCACAAGAAATAAAAGATATTTGGAAATTGCATACTGCTACTTTTAATTAGAAATATCAGTTTATCATCTATAATTGAAAAAAGTAACTATCTGATAAAATCTTTTAATAATTGACTGAACTTTTCAGTTATAAAATATACTCCCTCCGTCCCGCCGGAAACTTCAAAAAAAATTATGGCACAAGAATTAAGGGAAAAATGAAAAAGGTGATGTGTTGTGAGTGTTGATAGTTGAGTGGGAGAGAGAAAGTGGGGTAGAGAATAGTTAGTGGGTTAGTGGATGTGAGTATGAGAAGTGGGACTCACTAATTTAAAAGTATTAAAAACTTTCCATTTATGGATTTTGCAATTTCTATGGGACGCCCAAAATGGTAAGTTTTGCAATTTCCGGTGGGACGGAGGGAGTATGTGCTATTGTTTTAAAAATATGTTTTTTTCACACGATTTCATTTATAAATTCAAAATTAAATTTTTATACTTAAGATGAATAATTTCTAGTTTAAAATTTTAAATTTATACACCACTTTTTCTAATATTTATTTTCATCATTAAGGACAAAATTTTGAGGTAAAAGTGTAAGTAATTAATTATAGCATTATACGTTAGTGAAAGATTATTTATTTATGTTAATTTTTGTCAATTTTACTATGCATTCATTTTCATTGGCATGATGATTGGAATAATAAAATGATCTTATAGAAAAAAAATAAAAAAAAATAAATAAAACCTTGCCATAAAATAGGAAACCCCATTAATAGTTAGGATGTACTAAAGGGCAATTTAGTCAAGAAGTTCAAACATATTGATGGATGTAGTGGAAAAGCATAACATGTAGTGGCAATAGCCCCTAACTTATATAATAACTATTATTATTAACTAATATTATTAGCTAATGATAAGAATATCAAGAGTCACTTATCAATAAGAATAGTGATGACATGGCTTCACAAAAAGCATTCTTTAGCCTAAACTGTCCACATGGCGAATTCGTATACATCCGCTTTGACTTTTAATATATATAGATTTTACTAAGATACAACATTAAATTTAGAACAAAATAAATGGAAATTATGACATTTATTTTGAGATAAAGGGAGTAATAGAAACTACATTTATTTTGTTTAAGGTTATTTTTTTAATTTCATAACAAAGCTATATTTTATGTTTTGACCACCCTGAATCGAAACTTTAACTGTGTCTCTGAATGAACTAACATAGGTTTGAATGTGTGCATTAAGTATGCACATATGCTCGAATGAAATGACGAGAAATCTTGACCTTTAGGCATGCACTTTGGCATGATAAGCTAGATTTTCCATATTTTTAAAGTTTCAGAGTTTTAGCTATAGAGTTTTTTTCCAAACAGACATGCCTGCTATCAGATTATTGCAACTTCCCACTTGTGCTATCAAAACTCCCGATGTACGCTGCGTACTTTAGTTTATTAATAATTCGATCGAGTTTTTTAACTGGTGTTAAAAACTTAACGACATTATACAAATATTTTTCAATTTTGGTCATTAAAGTTTGTTTCTTTGCAATGCGTTCACCCCACTGACAGAATTGTCAATTTTTCTAAATGGAGTTGGTCTTGTACAATCACGGTGACTAACATTCGGTAAATACCTAACTGATGTATTGTTGAAATCAATTCAAAATTTAGTTTCACAAAGAAAAATAATCGATATACCCTTCTAAAAATGAAATAAAAAATTCACCCAATATCCAATGAAATCTATATATATATATATATATATTAAAGTTGGTGAGGAGTATTGTGGATTTGACATGTGGACATATTTTAATAAAAACTTGATTTTAGAGAAGCCACATCAACATCATCTTAAAATCTAAATGACTTTTGATATTCTCATTCTTAGCTAATACTATTAGTTAATTATATTAGTAATTATATGAGTTAACTATTACTATTAATAGTATAAGTTAACTATTACTATTAATAGTATAAGTTAACCATTACTATTAATAATATTAGTTACAATACAAGTTAAATATTACTATTAATAGTATTATTTAACTATAATAGTTACTATATTAGTTAACTATTACTATTAATAGTATTAGTTAACTATTATTATTAATAGTATTAGTTAACTATAATAGTTACTATATATAAGTTAATTATTACTATTAATAGTATTAGTTAACCATAATAGTTACTTTATAAGTTATTTTTTTACTATTAATAGTATTGGTTAACTATAATAGGCTACATACATTAACTATTACTATTATTAGTATTAGTTAATTATAATAGTTATTATATAAGTTAGATTATTAATTTTTAATATTAATTAATCATAATAGTTACTATATAAATTAAATATTACTATTAATAATAATATTTTATTATAATAATTATATTATTAATTATTAATATATAAATTAATCATTGCTATTAATATGTATTAACTATTACTATCAATAGTATTAATTAATTATAATAGTTATTATAATAATAGTAATCATATAAATTAATTTTTATTAGTAATAGTATTAGTTAAAATAATGATTAATATATTAATTAACTATAATTAAAATATTTTTTTTAAGACATAGTATTGGTTTCCCATGCAGAGCACGGGTTACCCGCTAGTAAATTTCTAAATTTACCAATTTTTTATTACAATTTTATGCATAAAGTAATACATTAAAATTTAATTTAATTTTACATTTATTAATTATAATGATAATGTTAAAATTAAAGAAAATTTATGTTCATCTTCTTCATCTATGTTCATCTCACAACTAACAGTACAAATACCACCACCAACCCAAAATCAGCAAGCATGGTAAACAAATACCCAAAACAAGCCGACATGAATGCAAAAGGATACTCCTCCAACGTTAATTTCTCAAACCCTCGATTAGAATATCTCAAGAAATCCATCAAAGTATTACCCAGAAGCAACCCCCACCCAGCAAATTGAGTACTTAACACAATAAACCCTTTGATTCCACTTCATCAAGTGCAGCGATACCCCTGCAACCAACGTACTTGCAAACACCATCAGCAAGTACGATACTTTAACAATAGTTAGAGACTTTCTTCTTAAGTCCGATGTGTAATCCACTGGACCCGAGGTCAAGTGACATTGACAATGATTTGGGAACCCATGGTTTGAAATTGATTTTAAATCCCAGATTTGTTTGAAACTCCAGATTTGAGTTTGATTTTAAAAACCATAGCCACAAAGAGAGATAGATAGATAGATAGATAGAGAGAGAGAGAAAGAGAGAGAGAGAGAGAGAGAGAGAGATGCAATAGCTGGAGCTAGGGGCCATGGATTTTGCAACAATCAATTCAACCGATTTTGGCGATATTGAAGAAGACGACTGGGGATAGATGACAGTGACGGGCACACAATCTAGGGCAGAGGCAGGTTCAATCGATCATGGTTAACGGCGTATGGGTGGTTTGCGTGGGAATGGGGGACGAGTTAGGTCGAAGGGACACATTTCTTTGCGTTAAACCCATATCTAAAAATTGGGTGGATTATAGGATGTAATGTTTCATTTTTAGATCACTAGTTTGACATTATACAATTGCTAGTCACGTGATAGAACGAGACCAACTCCAATTAAAAATTAGACAATTTCGTTAGTGAGGTGAGCGCATTGAAAAGAAACAAACTTTAATGACCACATTTGAAAAATATTTGTATAATGTCATTAAGTTTTTAACACCAGTTAAAAAACTCGATCGAATTGTTAATAAACTAAAGTACGCAGGTTACATTGGGAGTTTTGACAGTACAAGTGGGATATTACAATAATCTGATAGTACACATGTTTGTTTTGCAAAAACCTCTTTATCTTTATTTTCTAAGAGTTCGTCTCACTCTGGAATAAGTTTTGTGTTTCCTTAGTTATTTCCAGTCCTTTAATATATATATATATATATATATATATATATATATATATATATATATATATATATATATATATATATTTTAAAATTAGGTTTTTAGGTGTTACTGTTTTATTACGTGAAGTCTCTTCATTTCCTAACCACGCTTCAATGCTAGCTCCTATCCCAAATCTTAGTCTGTTTTTCGTCTTTTTTCCAATGCTGTTTAGAAATGACTTGATTTGAAAACGTGTGAAAGTTGATTCCCACAAAACATATAGAACTTGATTGACGGGATGCCCGACCTTGGTGTTGACGGTGACCATTACCCAGACATAATTACCCCTAGGAGCTGAATAACGCGCGCACACTTATTTTTTCAGTCAAATCCCATGACGGATGTATTATAGTTGAAGTGTACGAGTCTTCTTCGCCTTTTATTTTTTGATTTAAGAAAAGAAACGAAAGTACTCTTATATTATTTGGTCAAATTCCACACAACTCCTATAGTTAATGTATAAGACCAATTTGCCTCTTATAATTAAAGTATAAGAGTCATTTTACGTGAAAATTTGAATTTCTCTCTCTCTCTCTTTCTCTTTTAAATGTCAACCCATGGTAGCCCTTCAGAGGTTGACGTCAATGAGTTGCCTCTACATCCCCCTCCCTCACCATCCCCCTCCTCCACCACCAGTGCCCTACTATCGGATCCTCGCATTCCTCCTCTTTTTCACATCCCTACTTCTTCATTTGTTTTACTGCATTGCGTACTCCAACATTTAAAATATTCAATTTGACATTTTGAGTTTTAAACTGAATAAAATAAGTAGTACCCACCTAAACATGACTTTTACGTTAAAAACACTGGCATCTCTGTCCTTTTCTATGAATTTTTTTTGCTAGGGATTGTTGGGAATGGAGACAAAACCAAGGAGATGATCAAAACGAAGGAGAAAAGAGCAGCAGATCGACACACAGAAGGAGTGTGCGGCCACCCAAGGAGGGGCTGGGCGACCGCCCACTCTGTCCGGAAATCTAGTTAAATTAGCTAAATTGCATTCGTACGACTGACAAAAAAAAATATGTGAAAACATCATTTGAACACCATTTGTAAAAAGATGAAGTAGTATAATCAGATTTTATATATTATGACTATGTTTTAAGACGTCTTTTACAAGTTCTCTTAGAAAGATATATTCCCTCCATCCTAGCTCACTTGACACTTATTTCTATTTTGGTCTATCCCAGTTCACTTGACACTTCCCAAAATAATCTACTTTTTATATTTTTATATTCACTCTACCCCACCAATCATTCTCTCTCTTCATTTTTCACCACTCAATTTATTTAACCAACACTACTATTTACCCCACTCACTCTCTCTCTTCATTTTCTACCCCACATTGTCCTTATTTTATTGTTTTTCCTTAGTTATTGTGCTCAGCTCTTGTGTGTCAAGTGAGGTGGGACGGAGGGAGTATTCATTTTATTTTTGGTGGTCCTTTGACGGAAAATAAATATTGATCTAAATATCTTAGTGATATTTGTAGTTTTGTTACTCGTAATATTCTAAATAATTTATTTAAACCAGTTTACGAAACAATAATTGTGATGATTAAATTGATATTAGTGCTTGGTCAAATTTCATTGACCACTAAAAATAATAAAATAATACGGGAATTAAGGGAAGAGTAATAATATATATTCAAAACTGTTAGTATTTTAGACCCAATAGATAGGAGATAATAATGAACGCAAATGAACAAGTAAAAACACATATTTTACGTGGATCACCAACAACCTATTGACTACGTCAACGGGCAAAGGAAAACATATATTATTAATATGGCCTGAGAAACAATTACAAAAATATAATCATACTAATCTATGTTTGCATGAATTTAGATCGCAAAATTCCTAACTATGCAAAACCCTAGAACTAGAATTATTGATCTCTAATTTACTCTCAATGTCATGAATCACGCGGAGGCTACTATTTTATGACAAGTATTATATCGCTAGAGACCTAAACCACAAGACATAAGGAGACCTTAATTTGAAGTGAAGGTTGTTTTACCAACTGACCATTGACCCCACTTATAGCCTTGTTGACTGTGGTGACTTCATTTGAACCTTCTTGAGATTCTCTTGGTTCAATATTTGCTTGACCTGAAGACAAGAAAAGAAAATTAGACAAAAAGATAAAGCTTTTCTCTTCTTTTTTGGACTCAGAATTCATATAATTGAGTAATGAAAATTAGAAATTATATACCTATCTGTATAATCTTCACAACTTCAGTACACTTCTCATTCTTGGCGGTAGCTAATGATTGGGAGACGCATTTTCAACAATTATTCTTTCTTCTTACCGAACAATTTCCATTTCATTGTTTATTGGGGATGGAGAGGAAATGGTTTTAGATATCATTTCACATTTATACAGGGTCTATAAAACACTACACTGACTTCCAGAGAACTTACAGCACCATTCCCGTTCACGCAGTTCTTGCATTACCAATATTTATATTTCGGGACAACCATTGGAGGAAGAAGTTGCTCCATTCACCATCTGAAGCAAATGGCAAACATTTATTCCTATCTTTTGCGTGCATGTCAAGAGCATATTGACTGGATTCAAAAAAAACAAAAAACATAGTTAATGATAGGCGAGAAAGTAAAATAACAAATTCAAGCCCAGCATTCAAGCGTCCAAAACATTATAACAAGAAAAAATGAATTAAAAAACAATAACCAAAACTGTTGATCGAAAAACATATATGAGAGCTTAGAACAATTTATTTTCTACTCAAGTTACTGTCCATTAATTCAAAATCAGAACCCCAAAATTCATTTTGAACCAACACAATTATCTTAGAAACAGAAAACAAATAAAGATTGATAACTGCTCACATATATTCATTAATTACTTAAAACACAGTATTCAATCGGGTAGAGTAAGATAAGAATGAAAAATTAAATTCACAAAAGAATCGAACAATGGAACTATGTGCATGTAACTCTACCTGTGGTTTTTGGAAAGCAACACATAATAATATTCATTAATTAATTAATGGGAATTTTTTTTTCCTATTAATAGCTAATGATGAGCTATATCAGTCAAAATATTTTCATATTATTTCCAGAAAAGTACTCATCTATCACCCATGGTGCTCACTTCAACCATAAGTATATCCAGTAGAAAAACATGGCATGAAAACAAATTTTCCATATAGTCAATTACAAAAAAATAATAAAAATAAATAAATAAATCAAATGATAAAGGACTTACCGTATTACAAAGTGCTTACATTCTCTTGCCTTTCTACTATGCATACGAATTCTCAGATCTATAGATAAGGAACTATTCTTAGGAGAAAGCATCAGTAGAATTGCTCCCTTGTCCATGGTGGGGTTGGTCCGTCGCGGGTACAATATTTCTCTCCATGTTATGTATGCACTAAAACAAAAGTGTAAAATGATTAATAATCACTCTTCCACAAATTGACAAGTATAGTTAAGAAAAACACATATATTAATGAACATTTGAGTTATATAAAGAAATATAACATGAACCTCTATTATATACATAGATATATCATATAATTAAGTTCATGCAAAACTAGAGTTCAATGTGGAAATGCATGCGGAGATTCATTTACTTCACATCAGAGTCCAGGTGCAACAATGATATTAGTTGAAGTAAACTCATGGTGGGCCGTTGGGATGGTTGTGTGGGTGGTTCATATATGACTCGGCTAATGACATGGTTCGAGCCGAGCCGATTCAAGTGTGCGGGTCGGATCCGGTATGGAGAGAAAAATTAAGAAACTTCCAAATCTGCGTAACCACTTTGGCTAAATAACATACATTTACACATAAGCAAGAAACTCCAACAAAATATACCAAGTGTACAATGGTTGAGTCATGCAAATGTCGAAACCTTAATCAGCACAAGTAAAAAAAACAAAGTTGTAAGCTCCGAAGATTTCCATGATCAATCGCCGTTTAGATTATATGAAAATCTTTCAGCCAAAACACCAACGAAAAAGAGTAATTTATAGAATAAATAGTCGACAATTCAAAAATACAATTAGGGTTTCTTCGCTACCCCCACCGCCACGCTTCTCCGCATGAGCCCCCAAATGAAATAAATCCACCCCTCCCTTTTAAAACGATTGAAACAAAATCCAAATGGAAAATCTCATTATTAATATCCCAAATAGAAACAGAACACACAAAAATCAGTTATCTGGTATCCGATCACAAAATAAATCAATAAACTCGACCATAAATGATCGATTAGGGTTTCTTCGCTAAACACCACCGCCGCCCCATTCCACATGCAATCTCAATTGAAATAAAGCCACCCCCTCCATTTCAAAACGAACGAAACAAAATCCAAATCAAAATAGCCCAAAAAGAAAATCAACCAACCTAACCCAATCCAACAAAACACAAAAAAAATTACTTATTAGGTATCTGATCAAGAAATAAATTGATAAAATCCACAATAAACAATTAGGGTTTCTTCACTAAACCCCACCGCGTGCGCCCGCATTGCGCCTAGGCTCCGGGAACATCTTTTATGCCTTGGTGCACCTTGGGCCTTAAACAACTATGCTCCACCCCAAAATTATGTTCTCACTTTTGTTTTATCACTACTCCAAATGAACTTGAATAATAATTTTACATAATTTAATTATCCTGAGAAAAATCTAAAATCTATTATTGGCAGTATTGTTGATTGTATTTTAATATATAAAAAATAGACTTTCATAATTATAATTAAACTAGAAAAATTGCATTCGTTCTACTAACCAAAAAAATATATGTGAAAACATCATTTGGAAAAAGATGTAGTATAATCAGATTTTATATAGTACAACTATGTTTTAATACTACTTTTACTCCTGCTCTTAGAAATGTATATTCATTTTTATTTTTGTTACTCATAAAATTCTTAATAATTTTGTTTAACCCAATTTAAGAAACAATCATTTGGATGATTAAATTGATATTAGTATATGGTCAAATTTCATTGACCACTAAAAATAATATGGGGAATTAAGGGAAGAGTAAAAATATTCAAAAGCATTTACACCGACATGGGAATTAAGGGAAGAGTAAATATATTGAAAAGTAAAAAGATAGCTTTTCCCATTCCACCAGAACAAAGCTATGCCAGAAGAGTTATCCGCCATGCACAAGAATGGTACTTGGTCCTTAGTTGTATGACTTCCCTCTATGAACGTCGCTGACACCAAATGGATTTTTAAAGTGACACGTCCGGCAGACGGAACGGTGGAGCGCCATAAATATAGACTTGTTCCAACGGGTTTACACAAAAGGAAGATGTAGACTATGATGAGTACCTTCAGTCCTGTCGTCAAACCACCGACTATCCGTACACCGCTTACCATTGCCCATTCTCGGTCTTAGCCTATCCAATAGCTTGATGTCCGTGATGCCTTTTTAAATGACATTCTTTAGGAAGAAGTATATATGGCACAGCCTCCCGGATTTTCCAACCCAGACTTTCCTAACCACGTCTGTCAACTTCACTACTCCATATATGGGTTGAAACAATCACCCCATGCATGGTTTCAAAGAGTGCATTATTTTTTATTTCCATCGGGTTTTTCAACAGAAACCGACAACACATTATTTATCTATCACTTGGCCTCTTTCTTGGAATTGAGACTCAGTACACCTAGAGGTCATTGATGCTCATCCAAGCTCGGTATGCCTCCGACCTTCTCCGAAATTTTAACATAGTTTCAAAGAGTGCATGACTTTTTGATTTCCATCAAGTTTTTCAACAACAACCGACACCTGATTGTTTATTTGTCACAGTGGTTCTTCTCTTATGGCTATTCTTGTATATGTAGATGACAACATTGTCACCGGGTCTTCTCCGACAGAAGTCTCTAAGGTGATTGTTTGCTTATGTGAGACTTTTAAAAGTTGCGAGCTTGGGTCACTTGGCTTCTTTCTTGGAATTGAGCTCACTACTTGTAGAGGTCATTGATTCTTAACCAAGCTCGGTATGCCTCCGACATTTTCCGAAATTTAAAATGGACGGCTACAAAAATTTGTCAACACTCCATTGTCACCCAGTACTCATCTGTCCGCCCACGATGGGGAACCTCTGTTGGATGTCACCACTTATAGGAGTATGGTGGGAGGTCTTCACTATCTCGCCCTCACTTGTCTGGATATTTCATTTGCAGTCAATCAAGTATGTCAGTTCATTCACTCCCCAGTGTACTTACTTTGCTGCAGTCAAGTGCATTCTCCGGTACATAAAAGAATCTCTCTTTCACGGACTTCATCGTTCTTTGGCGGACTTCATCTGTCTTTCACGGACTTCATCTCTTCATACCGTTGGATACGTTATTACGGGAATACTCTGACTCCGATTGGGCAGGGTTCCGATGATCGACTGTCTACTACCAGAGCCTGCATCTTCTTCATTGGACCCACCTTAGTTGCATGGAGAGCTAAGAAACAAACCACAGTGGCTCGTTCGAGTAGCGAAGCTGAGTATTGTGCGTTGGCCACTACTACAGCTGAGCTACGTTGATTTGCTTTCTTATTTCGTGAGTTTGTTTGTTCTTAAGTCCTAGACATCTCTTTTGGTACAACAGTTCAGCCCTTCACATGGCCCTTAACCCGGTTTTCCACGCTTGAACTCGACATGTTGAGATAGATCTTCACTTCGTCCGGGACCTCCATCAACATGGCCTTTTACTTCTCTCATATGTTGGCACCGCTGATCAGGTAGCCGATATTTTCTCTAAGGGCTTATCACAACCTCGTCTTGACTTGTTATCCGGCAAGCTACAGCTCGCACCCATGCCCGGCTTGGCTTGAGGGGTGTAAACTGTACCTCGTCCGTGACCTAGGCGTGACCATCACAGCTCATGTGCTAACTGTAGAAGAGATTGTGTTTAACTACATTTATGTTTAAATATTGTAGATAATTACAAACTATAAGAGATTATAGCTCAAAGCCAGCAAAAGGTTCAAATTGTGAAGCACTGACATATTCATTAGACCAAAATTATCATAGCCGATATTTTTCGGAATAAACACCTTCCGAATCACTTACTCTGGGAACATGTGACTTCTATTGCCTCTCTCTGGGCATCAACTTATGGAGCTTTTCGGGGACTATCCATTTCGGATTTAAGGTGAGATTGGGCTGCTGTGGTTGAGTAGTTCATGTTTGGCTGTGATTTTTTGTTTTCATATTTCTCATTCTCTTTTCATTTTTCTTATTTCTTCTTTTTTATCTTTTTGTAATTTGATGGACTTGTTGTCCATCTTTTGTATATTCTTCCCTTTTTAATAAATATCTTTTCCAATTAAAAAAAAAAAAAAAAACTTCTACAGATTTGGCAATAAGTAAGTAGTTTTAGTGGCACGGCTCAATAGATCGAGACCAGATCATTTAGCTAGGCTGGGCACGATTTATCTTTTATAAACTTGTTTTAAATATTAAATGTAATAATTTATGTGCATTTTAATAAAACTGACAAGTAATTGGTTTTAATGGTTAGTCTAATCTATAGTCTTTTGCCACAAACAAAGCGTCACAACCTCCGATCCAATTAGGAAAAAAACCTAACAGAAGTAAGATTGACCATGCTATCTCACAGCTCAATTAATGCCATAATAGGGAACATATCACTCAAGATCAATAACCCTGATTTAAATGAACATTTTTCTATAATTTGGTTAACAGATACTCATTTAGGTTATCACCCAAACAAATTGAAAAATCAGATGCCATTTACAGAAATAAATAAATGAATAAATCAGATTCCAATCAATTTATCATCCAAAGATATAATAAAACAGAACTCTGTGCTGCACAACAAAAATTAAATAAATAAAGTGCCCATACATTTATCACCAAAAATAAAATGTAATCAGTTTGAATCATGATGGCAAGATGTCAAATGAAACTACGGAGATCGTAATAGCATAATGAATGATCCTAGAAAGAAGATTTTATATAGGCAGAGTAAATGTTTCTAGCGTTACATAAATGCATCGAGGGTTCGGTAACCAAACTATATATTAAAAGCAAATTGGTAGCAACTACACTAGTGTGTGGACAGAGTTGTTTAAGCTCTCAATCCAATGCAACTCAACTTATGTCGCAATCGCAATGGGGTAGGCTAGAATGGAGTTTTCTTCATAAAAACAAATCTGCCACAGAGATCCTAGTTTAGCGCAATTATATTATGCTTATTGAAAAGTCAGAACTTTAATTAGAAGACGAAACAAGTGACATACAAAAATTACTAACCTACCTAAGACGAAAAGCACAAAAAAAAATAAAGCCCATGCAAAAATCAGTAAAATAAAGACATACTTAATTGAATTCCGCAGTAAATCAAATTAAAATTTTAAAATCAATGAATCCCAATATATGATTTGAAGAGACTAATATCGTAGGAAAGTAAGAACTAGGAAATGCTCGAGTTAAGAGGCCAGCAGGTCGAGAAGGCAACTCTGGCTAGATGAAAATGCATCATATCACAATGAAACATGATCCAAATGGTAAGACCAAAAGTGATAAAAATTTAATGTCTTAAGTATCCAAGATTATGGTACCGTATAATTGAGCACATCGCAAGGCGTAGGTGGAATCCCTCTAGATTATGTCCCATATGGTCGTGGATCAGAATCACAGTAGGAAGTTCCTGCTTGAATCAAACAAATGTGTTGTAGCAACGTAAATAAAAATAATATTCAGCTTAGAAATAGTCAACATAACAACATGTCTTAGGTTTAACCAAAGGACAACGTAAGTATAGAGATCTCATGGCAGAAAAGTGGTAGAATCTACCAATATGGCATACACCCTAAGAAAGTTACTAGTCAGATAGCAAATAATTGATCAAATCATTTGAGCATAAAGAAACTCATGAGCATACCATAGATGAAAATGTGATGGTGAGCTCGATTAAAGAACACTTGAAATGTGTCAAATTACTATCAACTAGCCTGAATAACACATAAAGGGCAAGATCGAAAATACAGTTGTGTCTCAAGATAGAAATGTGTCAAATTACATATCAATTTGCCTGAATAAAAAAGAAATCAGAGATACAGATCTCAACTGCAGTTTTAATAATAAATGGCCGCAAACCAGAAACGCAAGCAATTTTCAAGAATTATAGACTCATACTCAGATTTTCAACATCAACTAATGATGTTTAAAATCAGAACTCTTATAATTACTGCACCCATTGTAGATCACAGGATTCTGATCTATCCACAACTGAATCGTAAACACTACAATAGCTTAAAATATCAGCATTTATTCAGCAAAAAATACCACGGACTGCTGCTAGTCAATCAATTATATCTACTAATTAATAAAGTTTATAATCCATTTCAGGTTAGAATGCATGGATTTTAAGCAGATCAAGAGTACCAACTTAATTTAAATCCAATCCAAAAACTGAAACATGGGTATCTGTAAAATCACAATAAATTTCAAGAATATAAAATTCAATGAACCCTAATACAAGATCAGAATCAATGTTGGATCAAGATCCGGGAATCTTACATGAAATCTTTTGATTTCCGTAGCTGGATGGCCAGGAGAGTGCTCGTCCATCAGCAAACCTTCAACATATAAAACAACCTAATTGAAAACACAAATTTGAATCAATAGATAGAAAAATAACAGAGTAAAGAGAAATGCATACCTTAAGGCGAGAGAACAGGGAGGCCAATTGCGAAATGATGGAAAATGGGAATCTCGACAGATGGAGAGAGAGGAAGGAAGGAAGTAGGGAGGGAGGGAGGGAACGACATAGTCCTACACAGAAAGAGAAAGCGTAGTTTATATAGAGGGTGGGATAAAAGCCCTAGCCAATAACCTTTTCGGGCTACTCAATCCATTGAAGAAGATTTCAAAGAGGCCCAATAAATTGGTGAGACTAGTTTTTCATTTTATCTCGATAACAACATTATGAATTTATTTATGTTATCCTCTTGATATCACTCTTTGATGTCAATTAAATTTTCTCTAAGAAAAGGAAAAAGCTACATTCACAAATTTGTGATCATTTCTATCTATCGTGCATTCACTATCAATTTTTTTTTTTTTTAAATAAAACCTCTATAATATTTTATTGTCTAGTATAAACCAAATCATTATTGATCGAGTTCCATATATGTACGAGTCATACTTTGATATTAGTTATTCAACTGGTGTTTTGCATGAAATATATATAATTTGTACCATAATTTATTTAATCAAATTAGGGCAAATCTAGTCAAAAAATATGCTTTTGTTAAAAGTTATAGTAGTGATATAATAAATAATTGAATCATATAAGAAACAAAGTAAACTCAAAGTAATATTGAAAATGAAAAAAATGCAAGGATCAACGCGACAAATTGGTTTCTTCGATCAAGTGAAGTGTCAAAAATTTCATGATGGTGCCGAGTTAATCCCAATTTTTTGCAATCATATCGCATAAGTAATTATAGAAAGGGAATGATAACCAAGTATAACGATTGGCCAGTATAGGTATTTTATTAAATATTAATAAAATAACAATATAATAAATATATTTGACCAATCAAATATCCGTCTTACAAGTGGGAAATTGCAATAATCTGAAAGTACACATGTTTGTTTGCAAAAACCTCTTTAGCTTTATTTTCTAAGAGTCGTCTCACTCTGGAATAAGTTTGTGTTTCCTTAGTTATTTCCAGTTCTTTAAAATATATATATATATATATACAATATATATATATATAATATATACTATTATACAATATATAAATATATATTAAAAAACTAGGGTTTTAGGAGTTACTGTTTTATTACGTGAAGTTTTCATTTCCTAACACACGCTTCAATGCTAGCGCCTATCCCAAATCTTAGTCTGTTTTTGTCTTTTTTCCAATGTGTTTAGAATGACTTCATTTGAAAATGTGTGAAAGTTGATTCCCACAAAACATGTAGAACTTGATTGACGGGATGCCCGACCTTGGTGTTACGGTGACCATTACCCAGACATAATTACCCCTAGGAGCTGAATAAACGCGCGTACACTTATTTTTTCAGTCAAATCCCATGACGGATGTATTTATAGTTGAAGTGTACGAGTCTTCTTCGCCTTTATTTTTTGATTTAAGAAAAGAAACGAAAGTACTCTTATATTATTTGGTCAAATTCCACACAACCTCCTATAGTTAATGTATAAGACCAATTTGCCTCATATAATTAAATTATAAAAGTCATTTTACGTGAAAATTTGAATTCTCTCTCTCTCTCTCTCTCTCTCTCCTCTCATCTCTCTCTCTTTTAAATTTCAACCCACGGTCGCCCTTCAGAGGTTGACGTCAATGAGTTGCCTCTACATCCCCCTCCCTCACCATCCCCCATCCTCCACCACCAGTGCCCTATTGTCGGATCCTCGCATTCCTCCTCTTTTTCACATCCCTACTTCTTCATTTGTTTTTATGCATCGCGTACTCCAACATTAAAATATTCAATTTGACATTTGAGTTTTAAACTGAATAAAATAAGTAGTACCCACCTAAACATGACTTTACGTTAAAAACACTGGCATCTCTGTCCTTTTCTATGAATTTTTTTTTGCTAGGGATTGTTGGGAATGGAGACAAAACTAAGGAGATGATCAAACGAAGGAGAAAAGAGCAGCAGATCGACACTCAGAAGGAGTGTCGGCCACGACACGGAGGGGCTGGGCGGAGGACGCGCCACCTGTCCGAAATCTAGTAAAATTAGCTAAATTGCATTCGTACGACTGACAAAAAAAAAATGTGAAAACATCATTTGAACACCATTTGAAAAAGATGAAGTAGTATAATCAGATTTTTATATAGTATGACTATGTTTAAGACGTCTTTTACAAGTTCTCTTAGAAAGATATATTCCCTCCATCCTAGCTCACCTTGACACTTATTTCTATTTTGGTCTATCCCAGTTTACTTGACACTTCCAAAATAGTCTTACTTTTTTATATTTTTATATGTCACTCTACCCCACCAATCATTCTCTCTCTTCATTTTCCACCACTCAATTTATTAACCACAACACTACTATTTACCCACTCACTCTCTCTCTTCATATTTCTACCACACATTGTCCTTTTTTATTGTTTTTCCTTAGTTATTGTGCTCAGCTCTTGTGTGTCAAGTGAGGTGGGACGGAGGGAGTATTCATTTTATTTTTGTGGTCCTTTGACGGAAAAATAAATATGATCTAAATATCTTAGTGATATTTGTAGTTTTGTTACTCGTAATATTCTTAATAATTTATTTTTAAACCAATTTACGAAACAATAATTGTGATGATTAAATTGATATTAGTGCTTGGTCAAATTTCATTGACCACTAAAAATAATAATATAATACGGGAATTAAGGAAGAGTAATAATATATATTCAAAACTGTTAGTATTTTAGACCCAATAGATAGGAGATAATAATGAACGCAAATGAACAAGTAAAACAACACATATTTTACGTGGATCCCAACAACCTATTGACTACGTCCACGGGCAAAGGAAAACATATATTATTAATATGGCCTGAGAAACATTACAAAAATATGATCATACTAATCTATGTTTGCATGAATTATGATGCATGCTACTATGCAGACAAACCCTAACTGAAAACTATGCAAAACCTAGAACTAGAATTATTGATCTCTAATTTACTCTCAATGTCATGAATCACGCGGAGGCTACTATTTTATGACTAGTATTTATATCGCTAGAGAACTAAACCCACAAGACATAAGGAGTCCTTATTTGAAGTGAAGGTTGTTTTACCAACTGACCATTGACCCCACTTATAGCGGAATACAACCTTTCACGAAAACCACAATAGAAAATCCTTGTAAGAGTTGGCAATAATATACCGAAGAGATTATTGAACTAAACAATCCAAAAGTTAGTGTTTCAACCAGCCAAACGGCTAAAGGGTTAAACCCTAAATATGTACTAACGACAAATATAATTTTATTAATCAAAAGTCTAAGTAATACAAAATCCCTAATAAGACTGACACTGGAAAACGCGCAGGGGAAATATAAAATAATGAAAATGGATAAAAGCGGATAGTTTATGCTCATCACTCCAAAGAATCCACTTTTGGAGATACAGGGCATAAATACTCATCGCTTAACGGAATCTACCGAAAAATTTCATGATTGGTGCTGAGTTAATCCCATTTTTTTTGCAATCATATCGCATAAGTAGTTATAGAAAAGGAGTGAAAACCAAGTATATATAAAGATGGGCCAGTATAGGCATTTTATTAAATATTAATAAAATACCGATATAATTAATATATTTGACCCAATCAAATATCCGTCTTACATTATTGACTAAACCAAGCCAAGAAACATTATGGTTTCAATAAGGCAAACGGCTACAGGGAAAAACCCTATATATATACTAACGTCAAATATAATTTTATTAATCAAAAGTCTAAGTAGTACAAAATCCCTAATAGGACTATTTATAATGCTAACTAAAACCTAGAAAGAAATAATTAAAGAGGGTACTAAAAGAAAGAAAAAGAAACAAAATAACAAAAAGAAAAAGAATGAAAATCCTAGCAAAACTTTCCTCCTTGCGTGAATTGTAACAACCGCTAACTTTGGCTCGGTCGTTGCCAAAAATGCACATTGCATCTGATCTTTATCTTGGCCCCATTTCCGTGATACATCATTAATTTTTGTAGATTGTCGCGCTTCCAGTTTTTTGAATTTTTGCAGTATAGTGATCGCTTTGTCAGCAAAAAAATTGGATTCCATCCTATGTCGCTATCTAGCCAATTGTTCTCCGCTGCTCGCTTCAAATCTCCATTAATTTATATTTTTGTACACGTTGATCATGCTGGGTCAGCTTCGTCCAGTTCTTCGTACTCCAACTCTAGGAAATATTGTTCCTGTCGTCGTGCACGATCTTGTCGGATATTGATTGCTTGAATGATTATAACATCATATATGTCGTTTCTCCCGTTGTTACCGGCCAGCTTTCAAGGATCGCACATTTTCTGATACCAATCGAGGCAACGGAATACAACCCTTTCAGGAAAACCACAATAGAAATCCTTACAAGAGTTAGCAATAATCTATCTAAGAGATTATTGACCTAATCCAATCTAAGAATTAGGGTTTGAATAGGCAAGCGGGTATAGGTGAAAACCCTAAATATGTACTAAACAACAAATATAATTTTATTAATTAAAAGTCTAAGTAATAGAAAACCCATAATAAGACTATTTACGACTAACTAAAGCCCAGAAAGAAATTAACATCCTATCGATGAAACTGCCCCTAATATAATAATTAAAGAGAGTACTAAAAGAAAAAGGAAAATAAAAAGGAAGGAAACAAATAACAAACAGAAAAAGAATAAAAACCCAGAAAAAGTTTCCTCTGTACGTGAGTTGTAACAGTCGTTAACTTTGGCGCGGCCGTCGCAGATTGCTACGAGCGGTCGTGCCCAAAATGCACATTGTGTCTGATTTTTATCTTGGCCTCCATTCCGTGCTACATTAGTGTCCGGGATGGCGAGTCTAACTATAGGGCTAGTGTTGTCAATTGACTCCCTAGAGTTTCAAGTTATAATATTTTATCTCTTACAATTATCAAAAAGATAATTTTAGCGGTATAGCTTCCCCTTAAATTTTGAGAACAAAAATATAACTTCCTTCTTTCTTACTTTCATGTGAAATTTTTTTCACATATAATCTTAGTATTATTACGTAAAAGAATATAATATATAATCCAAATCTATATATATATATATATATATATATATTTAAAGTTGGTGAGGAGAGATATGACTTTGACACATAGACAAACTTATGTTAAAGCTTTATTTGTGTGAAGCCACATCATCACTATCCTAAATGTGTGTGTGACTTTTGATATTCTCATTATTAGCTAATACTATTAGCTCATAATAATAGTTATGATATGAGTTAACTATTACTATTAATAGTAATAATTAACTATAATAGTTACTATATAAGTTAACTATTACTATTAATAGTATTAGTTAACTATAATAGTTACTATAGTAGTTAACTATTACTATTCATAGTATTACTTAACTATAATAGTTACTATAGTAGTTAACTATTACTATTAATAGTATTAGTCAACTATAATAATAGTTACTATAATACATAACTATTACTATTATTATATAATTAACAATAATAGTTACTATACAAGTTAACTATAATGGTTACTTTATAAATTAACTATTACTATTAATAGTATTAGTTAATCATAACAGTTATAATATATGTTAATTTTTACTATTAATAGTATTAGTTAATCATAGTAGTTACTATATAGGTTAACATTATTATTAATAGTATTAGTTAATTATAATAGTTACTATAAATATTAATAAGTATTATTAATATTATTAGTTATTGATATTATTATATAGATTAATTTAATATTAATGGTTTTAGTTAAGATGATGTTTACTATTTTAGTTAACTATAATTAAAATATTATTTTTCATATACAATATATTTATATTATAAAAAACTGTGTAAAATAGTAAAATGTAAAAAAAATTAGCAAATTAGTTACCCGTGCAGAGCACGGGTTACCCACTAGTAATATTGATAACTTAGAAATGGGCTAAAGTGTTAGTATAAATTAAAACATAAGGTGTCAAACCGTAAACTATGCAATTCTTAGAACTACTTTTAGTACCATTCACTACAATAAAAATATTCCTTTCGGACAATTATTTACCAGCATTTGTATATGTACCATAAATTTTTGGCACTTTTGAAAAAAAAAATTGCGGCCAATTTCAGTACATTTTATTAAATGCCGCAAATTTTCGGCACTTTTTAACAAGTGATGCATATTGCTGGAACTTTTAAATAAGTACTAGTAAACTAGGACACTATTTATAAAGTGGCATTAAATTTTCAATATTTTTTATAAAGTGCCACTTATTTCCGATATTTAATAAAATAGTGTTGATAATTAGTGGTAGTAATAAAAAATGGCGGAAATTTAGAGGCACTATTAAAAATGTTTTGGAAATTAGCAGCACTTATTAAAAAATTGCAGCTAAATTTTTGACACTTTTCATAAGTTCAATTAATTTCTGATTCTTTTTAATAAAGTGTCACTAATAATAAGATGTTTATTTTGATAATTTTTCTTAAAATTTGAAATTTAGTTATATATTTTTTCGTGTAACTTTGCTTTAATTTGTTAATCATATTAGCTTATTATGGTTACAATCATAAAATGCATTAATATAAGCTTGTGTCAATAATAAATAATTTTATGTAAAAATTTATATCTAAAAAGGATTTAGCCTAACGGTAAAAAATTTGTTTTATATTTAAGAGGTTTTGTGTATGAATCTGAATAAGTTTAATAATATTTTTGTTTTAAAATCCGGCACTCTAATAATTGTCGGATAATTTCGGTACTTTGAAAAAGTGGCATTTTAAAGTGCTGAAAAGTATTCCAGACACACTTTTTCTGGCACATTCAAAAGTGCTTAAAATAGTTTTTCCGACACTTTTTTCTGTCATTGGCACTTAGTGATCCTAAAAGTTATTTTTGTTGTGATTTATTATATTTTTCTTGTAATCAATGTCCTAAAATAAGGGTCATGTTTGAAATTTTTCTCATAAATTATACTATGTGTTCATTATTAATACAAACTAGGAAAAACCCCGTGCTACGCACGGAAATTCGTTTACAATTTTTTGTTTATTTAGTTAGTCAAATGGAGTATATTTTATTATGATTAAAGAAAATAATTTTTAAGTTTCTCAAAAATACAACTAAAAAATAAGACATGTAAAAATCAATTACATTGTAATTTTTCTTTTTATTTCGGGGGGATAAATTAAAGAGTAAATCATTTTCTAACTTTTGGATTTAAAATCAAGAGTAATGTTTTTTTGACATTTCCTTTGTTTGCAGGATTAGAGTTGCATCACATAAACTTTTTAATTTATTAGTTAAACAAAGTAAATTTGTGAAGACTTTTCATTTGTTTTTAAGTAACAATCAAAAATTTTATTTTTTGTGACTTTACATTTCAAATTATGAATTTTCATTTCTTTATACCGGAGAAGTTAAAGTCACTTTATTATAATATATTTTTAATATATTAAATTTAATTGAGACTCTTCATATTTTAGTAACTGTTTCACTTAAATTAATCATATAATGATATATGAAAAAAAAAATCTTAGGTACAGAATTATTTGAATGTAAAATTTCAAAAAAATCAATCATTTTAGTATAAACAAGGACATTCAATTTGGAATGAAGAGAGTAACTATTATGATTTACTAATATTATTAATAAATAGTTAATTTATTTAAAAAATAATTATTAACTTATATAATAACTGTTATTATTAACTAACTGTTAATTGTAAAAATTAATATATATATAGTAACTATTGTAATTAACTATTTTTGTCAAGAGTAAAAGTTAACCTATATAGTAACTATTATGGTTAACTAATACTATTAATAGTAATAGTTAACTTATATAGTAACTATTAACGTTAACTAATACTATTAATAGTAATAGGTAACTTATATAACTATTATAGTTAACTAATATTATTCATAGTAATAGTTAACATATATAGTAACTAATATAGTTAACTAATACTATTAATTATAATAGTTAACTTATACAATAACATTATAGTTAACTAATATTATTAAGAAGCTTTGACCATAAGTCCCTCACCATCACAAACAAAATAACCAATAAGGACCGACATTATGGAAACTCGCCATAAGTCTCTTGCAATTTTCCTTGGACCAAAATGCCCTCTCTCCCATGCTTGCTGCGCTCCATCGCTCTCTCTCTCTCTCTCATTTTCTTTCTTTCTCTTTCTCTTTCCATTTTCTATCCAACTCCTTACTTTTACTCTCTCTTTCTCCTACTTTCTCTCTCTCTCTCTCTCTCTCTCTCTTCTTTTTCCCATCAAAATTTAAAAATGTAATATCTCAAAATCTAAAGATTTGAAAAAATAATCCGAGACCACCATTTTAATCGTGTCGTCAATCGAATCAAACAGTACACTCAACACATAATTCAAATTTTAGAAATAAAATATCATTTTTCACTAGTAAAAATTTGAGAAAATCATTTTTCATTTCTCAATTAATTTCACAATTTTAGAAAATAAATTTTCATTTTTCACTTGTAAAATCATTTTTCAACTGATTTCTCAGTTGTATGATTTCTCAATTGTGTGATTTCACAGTTGTGTTATTTTTTTCATTTTTCATTTTAAAAACTGTAAATTCATCTATCAATTTTTCACAATCATTATATAACTGAGACATGCATTTCACAGTGTTCACAACATGAATTTGAATATAATAACTGAGACATTCATTTAACAGTTGTTCATAATTGAGTAAAAACTGATAAAATTATCTCTCATTTTTCACAATTGATAACTCAATTTATCGTTTTAAATATATAATAAATGAGACATTCATTTCTCCCAGTTATTCACATATCAAATTTGAGTACAGAACTGGTACTTCATTCTCAGTTATCATTTTTTTCTTTGTTGTTAATATAATATAAATGAGATATTCATTTCTCATTTATTCAAACACGAGTTTAATATAAGAACCGGTAAATTTATTTCTCAGTGTGTAAACACATGAGTTGAGTGTAACAACTAAGAAATTCATTGCACAGTTTTTACAAAAGGATACTCATTTTCAAAACTATGTGTTGTCAATGATTTTTAAACAATTGTGAAATAAATTTTACTCATTTTTTTAATTAAAAATAAGTAATTGTTCAATTGTGAAGAATTAATACACCTAACCAAAAAATAAAAATAAAAATAAATGTGAGGTTGTAGTGTTAAATATATAATAGTCTACTAACAGAACAAGTGAGGAGCTTAGCATAGTGGTTAGGAGTCTTAGGCTAGACCAAGAGGTCTTGGGTTCAAACCCCTCCAAGAACAAATAAATTTTATTTACAATACTTGGGATTGTGGCGGCGGCTGGTGGTGGCGGCGGCGGCAGCAAGTTGCGGCGGGCAGAGGTCCGGCGGCGGCGGGCGGAGGTCTGGCGTCTGGCGACGCTGACGGCGTCGGTGGGATGGCGGCTGGCGGGGTGAAGTCTGGCGGCGGGTGGAGTGACGGCTGACGGTCGGCGGTGGGTGGCGGCTGACGGCGGCGGCGGACTGGTGGCGGTGGGTGGTGGTTGTCAGTCAAAGTCAAAGGTCTAATAGGCGGTCAAAGATGGTTAAAGGTGTAATAGGATTTTATTTGGGCTGGGGGTATTTTTGCCATTTAAAAAGGGTGAGGGATTTATTGGTAAAATTGATTTCAACCCAAGGACCCTAAGGTAGAATATGAAATGTTGTGTTTTTATTGGCAAATACCACCTTTCATACCTTTCTTAGGACTTATGTTAAAAATCCCTATTATTAATAGTAATAATTAACTTATCAATAACTATTATAGGTAACAAATACTATTAATAGTAATAGTTAACTTATACAATAACTATTATAGTTAACTAATACTATTAATAGTAAAAGTTAACTTATAGGGGAGGGGCTATTGCCACTACGTTTTTTTGATTTTCCACTACAAAACTATACAACTAGACAGAATTATCCCTTCCTATTTTGTGAAATAGACAACATAATCCTTTATTTTTATAAGAATTAGCTAAGCATTCCATAATAGATTATACCTCAATAAAATTTTCTTATATACTGTACATATGTATTTTAAAAAATATCTATTACATATTTTAATAAGAAATTAATTAATAATGGTTTAACTTAAATAATTATCTTGTACAATAGATAATTAATTCCAGTAGTAAACTACTATCACTTAATTTTATTTCAACTTAATTTTAATCTATTATTGTTGTATTTGTAATTTATTAAAAGTAAATTAAATGTAAACCGTAGAGTTAATATCTATCTATTACTATATACTAAAAGAGAAACCAGGCTGATGTCACTCTTGCCACATGGCGGATTTTCCTGCATTTTTCCCGCTCAATTACTACCACTGTGGGAAGTCTAATGGTGCACAACTCTACATTTTCAAAGCATGAGTATTATCAATGTGGAATACTAAAAGTCTGGAAGACTAAAAGTCTAGCTCAAAAAGATGCTTTATTTCTCTCTCTCTCTCTCTCTCTCTCTCTCTCCTCTCTACACACGATTAAACTTTAAAAATAGGGGGTTGTTGATAATAATTACTGCTGCCATTGGGTTTTCAACTATTGCTGAATCAAGTAAGTTGTGTTTCCAATTTATGTGATTCCTTTCTTGCATTCACACAATTTCACAACTCTTTGATAATGAAACTTATTATAAACTCAGTAATTACCAAGGAATAATGGACGGTTATTTATAATTTTTTCTGTTTGTTTTTTATTTTCTCACAGCTCCGTGTGGTGTTACTAATGATATTTGTGATGTTAAATAAATAAGATTTTTTACACTGAGTAAACGTGAGACTCTGTTCATGATTTATTTGCGCTTATGTCTTCTCTTTATATATCAAAAATTATTGGAACAATGGTTGGTAATTCCATTTATACAACCACGACTAACACAAAACTACACACCAGTAGAGCCATCCATTCAGTTCCTTCTTCAAACTCTTTTTTTTTTTTTTGGGTACAACTTTCTCAAACTCTTGAAGTCACCACAATCTCCATTATCTCTGTCCTACCATAACAATGGAGTTGGTAAATTTTTCTCTTTCTGTGTGTGTGTGTATATGTATCTATACACATATTTTTTGGTTTGACTGTTAAGAAAGATTAAGAAATTAAAATGCATTTGTTGGCTTTCTTAATATTTATGTTTCTTTCAAATTGTAGAGATGGCATTGCAACACAATTTCATTGATGAAATCAACCCTAAAACAAAAGTCAAGGGCAGTCTCTTCGCAAGTCGGACTGTATTACCTAGACCAGTCTTTAGCCATGGTCAACTTTATGTGGCCATCTCCAGGGTGAAAAGTAAAAAAGGATTGAAAGTTCTTATTGTTGGCAATGATGGTCGGATAAGCAATTCTACAACCAATGTGGTATACAAAGAAGTGTTTCAAAATTTGTAAGAGGAATATGTCGGGGTTTTTTTTTTGGTTTGAGAAAAGGGGAATATGTCGTTGGACATATAAATTTATTTATTATCGTATGTATATACAGTTTCTTTATAATTATGTGATTGATGATGCATTATTAATTTTGTGATTTTTGTAACTCCATCCCTACCTAATAAATGTGTGATTTTCCCCTTGATCAAAGCAAACATTGGACATTTACTTTGAGAGGAGGTAGTAACATTTTGATACACAAGCTAAGGAAAACTTATAATCTTATAAACTCTTTGTAAGTCCCGACATTACTCAAGAGAAAGACTAAGGAATGGAACTTGCAGCAACTAAGACCCACTATATGCAGAAATACTTTTCAAGCGTGGTCAGTAGGAAATAGTCACTTTAATCAACTATTATATCATGAATTTCACTTAAAGAACAGACCACACGTGCCAGTAACAGTGAGATGCTTTTTTTTTTTTTTTTTTGGAAGGAATTAACAGTGAGATGTTTAGTCACCTTGATTGAACTTTGACAAATAATTTTAAGAAAAAAAAAATATGATCCTAATGAAAATTTAAAATAATTATTGTATCCCGATTGATAAAAATTTTAATAACAACTTTTAGATTTTTTTAAACATATTTTTTTATTTAAATTATTTGTTAAAAGCATAATTAAGTTGATCAAAAGTCTCACTTTTATTGGGACGGAGTATACTACTACTCCCTCCGTCCCAGTTTAAGGTTCTTACTTTTCTTTTTGGTGTGTCCCAGTTTAAGGTTCTTAGTTGCTTTATTCCTAAAATGGCAAAATGTGAATAGTGCTTTGATGAATCTTACCCTAAAAAAGTTCATTTAATTACAAAAAAACCATTACTTACATACCTTACTTTTCATCCCGTTTGTTTTATGAATAGTGTTTGGACAATTATATCCTCACCTCCCTACTATTGTTGACCCATTTTTCTTGTTTTTCACTTGATTTCTTAATAAGCGTGCAAAGTCAAACTAAGAACCTTAAATAGGGACGGAGGGAGTACTA